>BTPG01000003.1:117704837-118042337 GCA_036245525.1 Semisulcospira habei | reverse complement strand
GTATACAACTCTTCAATAACCTGGCTTGAGGCCAACAGTCTTCCAGCCAGCCCCCCCCCCCCTCCAATCTCCAAGAGGCATAGATTCTCATGAGCTCCTGCGACAGCAGGGGCTCATGAGAATCTATGCCTCTTGCTCGCAATGATCGGTTTTATTTACACCCTGATCGAAGAAATATAACAGACTGTTAATGTCGCACCTTTACCCCTCTCCAGTCACTGTAAGGGCAAGCACACTGGGTATTTTTTTTCATTCGGAAGGACAGCGGCCTGATACCATATCGCTGAAATGTATATATATAATTTTTCATTCAATTCTGAGAATGCTGTGCTAATGCCATGGAATTCCAGGCTGGTAAGCTTGCATTGTGTCACCAGGACATCAGCTGTCCTTTTTGTGACTGCATCGCTCCCTAGTTCTAGAAAAGAGAGGGTAGTGTGAGAAAAGGAATTTGACAGACCTATCATTTTGAGGATTCCACTGAACACCTACTACATAAAGTAGTAGGGACTACCCCCAGGCGCCCCGCCATCCGCTGGAGAATATCCAGTCCTCCCCCCGAGGGGGGAATGCTAGAAAATATTCCCAAACAGATATTGGACCTGCTGAGTAGATTTAAATTTTTGCCGCCTACGACCAGTTTCGCCCCAAGGTGGGGGGGGGGGGGGGGGGGACCTCTTCAGGTAGGCATACGGCGTCGGCGTAACCTGAAATTGCAAACACAGCGCATGTACTAGAAGCTGCCTCCAGAATTTACTGGTAGCACCTCCAGTACAGCGCGGATTGCATCCCTAAAGCTTTATAATAATAATAATAATAATGAGTATTTATATAGCGCTTAATCTTACTCAAAAGCTCTAAGCGCTTTACAATCTGTACACAAAAATAAAAATACAATGACATATGCACATAACAAAGCACAATGCCCGAACACACCACTTTTACAATAAACTAAATAACAATACATACATAATAATTTATATTCTATTATATTTATGAGGTGTTGCAGTGGAAGAAGACAGACTAATTTTGAAAAGGCAATGCCTAGGCAATTTTATGGTGCAATTATTCTTTACTTTTAACAAAGGCGTCGCCCAAAGCCCAAAAAATGCACTCGATCAGATTAGCTCCGAGGGACGTAATTTTTTTTTATCCGCGCGCGCTGTAATGGCGGTGCTATCAGTAAATTCTGGAGGCGGCTTCTAGTACACTACATGCGTTGTGTTTGCAATTTCAGGTTACGCCATATGCCTACCTGAAGAGCCCCCCCCCCCCCACCCCACCCCATCCCCCCCCCCCCCCCCCGCAGATGGCGGGGCGCTTGGGGGTAGTCCCTACTACTTTATGTAGTAGGTGTTCAGTGGAAGGCTCAAAATGATAGGTCTGTCATTCCTTCTCTGCCACTGCCATATATATATATATATATATATATATATATATATATATATATATATATATATATATATATATATATATATATATATATATATATATATATATATATATATATGACATGTTAGGACAGTGCATATCAGCAAAGAATGGACTATGCCATGATGAATAAAACGCAGACAAATTATAGTTAATAATTATAATCAATGGATCATTTCGATACTTATGATGCAAATAAACAATGCATAACAAGTTAATTCCAACACAAACAAACATGGTCCTTGAAAACAAAATCATACAAGCTGTAATTGCACCCGATTCCCAAGTATGACCAATCATCACCTCAACCGCCCGCCCCCTCCCCCATTCAAAATCCTTCCCGCGGAAGGGGGGGGGGGGGGGAGCTTTAATCGCATCACACTATGTTAGTTGCAACACCTTTTCTTTCTTTAGTTGTTTTTTTTTTTTTTTTTTTAATGTGAAACATTGATAATGGTTTCAGACGATCTATGTCCATACTCTACTTGCAAGTGTACTTTTAAAACCATCAGTCTTACGACAGTATTTTCCAAATTTGGTAATGTGTCCGTTTGCTTTCCAGAAATCATACCAGTTACGAAAACTTATCGACTCTGACAGTTCAAGGGTAGTGCCTGATTAGCTAACCTCCCGCTGTAACGCGTCGGAGATGAGAGAGTTAATAATACTGAGCAACTACGAACCAGAACCACCAAAACTAGGACGTGGGAGCGAAGACCCGAGCGTATGAAAATTGAATTACTTGTCATACTTCCTGAAATAAGCATCAATACAATCAGGCACTGCGTCTGAACCGTCATGGCCGAGCCATGCCCCAGTTGTAACGCGTCAGGCTTCAGAGAATTAAAAATCACAATCGGAACCACCACACACGAACATGGCAGTGAGGGCACACTGAATTACACGGCGCACTGCCTGATATATCCATCCCATTAACTACCCTTGAACTATTATGGTCGATCCATCCCCTGCTGTAATGCGTCTGGGATGAAAGAGTCACAAACCACAACCAAACCAACCCAAACTAGGGCGTGGGAGAGACGACCTTCGTGAGCGTAAACTGAATTATTCGTCACACTTCCTGAAATAACTTCGTCCCATTCAATCAAAACGTGACACGCCTCTCCTGGAGTTCACACTGCCAAACCTGTCCAAGGGGACCACTTGCGTGACTCGGCCACCTTCCTCAACGACCACCTGCACAGGACGGCTACAATGCTTCAGCGCTGAGGGACCATCTGTACCTGTCTACTCTTCGGTGATAACGAATTCCGAAGATAATTTTTGCCTGTCACCTTCCTAAATCTGAAACTCTCAGAACTAAATGACTTCCATTCTATCTAAAGGAAGTCGTTAAGTTTTGGGAGTTTACCCCATTCGCGTCAAGCCGCATCCGGATGCGCGGCTTATGCTGCGCATCCGGATGCGGCTGGCCTCGAATGAGTCGAGAGTTAACGAGCCAATCTGACCAACACGACCTACAGTTCATAATGCGCCGTTATCATACAGGACTGACCGAACTCTAGAACGGAGCAGCTACTGACCAACAGTTGTGTGCTTGGTCTGCGATTTTGCACCTCACGGCTCCAGGCCGCAAGGTCCAAAATCACAGACCAGAACACGGTGTATACCGACCTGAAAACGCTAGCCATCCTTGGACTTGGTATTGGATAAGTACTGGGGGGTCTGACACTTATCATTTTCTAGATCACAGTCGGCTTGGCTCTTGCTGAAACGGGGCGGTGTGGGAAAACTGGTAGGTGGATCAACCAAATGAGCTCTTGGGTAGTGTTGGAACCCCATGAAACCTTTAGAGGCGAAATTTGTATCGTTAGTACTACCACTGAACTCTCGTGGTGGATTCTTCTCCTGTTTGCTTGCGGACAGGGTCGAGTGGATTCTTCTCCCGTTTTCTTGCGGACAGGGTCGAGTGGATTCTTCTCCCGTTTGCTTGCGGACAGGGTCGAGTGGATTCTTCTCCCGTTTGCTTGCGGACAGGGTCGAGTGGGTCAGGAAACGTTAACCCGTTGGCTGTCGGGGGCGGTTTTTGTCGCGATGATTCATGCGGGAATAACAACACCCTGACATCCTACGGGAATAACAACATCCTGACATCTTGCAGGAGTAACAACACCCTGACATCCTACGGGAATAACAACATCCTGACATCTTGCAGGAATAACAACATCCTGACATCCTACGGGAATAACAACATCCTGACATCTTGCAGGAATAACAACATCCTGACATCCTACGGGAATAACAACATCCTGACATCTTGCAGGAGTACAACATCCTGACATCCTACGGGAATAACAACATCCTGACATCTTGCAGGAGTAACAACATCCTGCAGGAATCATCGCGACAAAAACCGCTACCGACAGCCAAAGGGTTCAAATGTCACTGAGCTTGTACGGGCTTAGGCTAGGGCTGTATGTTTTACAAATGTAAGAAGAAGCGTTGTAAAGGACACAAAGTACACAAAACCGCATGAGGAAAGGGCACGCTTGTACAATAATAGGTTTGGCCGCAATACTCGCAACCTGAGCTGCCCAACTATTGCTAAACTTAGCGCTTATGAAACGACACCGACACAAAATGTCACGTCGAGAAGAAATGGAATTGTTTCCCACAATTATGAGTGTTACGAATTACGAGTGTGTGTGTGCGTGCGTGCGCGTGCGTGCGTGAGTGCGTGTGTGTGTGTGTGTCGCTGTGTGTACATAATAAAAGCAGAACCCTGTCAACCGTAACATAATGATCGAGTATTAATATGTTGACGTCAACCCATTTCAAATAGCCAATGCGTCTCCATTTACAATACATGTATATTGAAAAACGTAATCATATAACACAAGTGCATGTATGCAATAAAACAAACACACACACCTACGCATGCATGAACGCACGTGCAAACACATGAAAGAGACAGAAATAGAAACATTAAACGTTTAGGGCTTAACGTCTTTTGTTTACCACGAAGGTGATTCTAAAGCCGGGGCACCGAATAGAGTCTGAACAAATTTCGGCCTTTCGGACGAGAGTCTACCGCCCTGCCACCGAGCCACCCAGCTCCCAGAGTGAGAAAGAAAGACTGATAGAGACAGAGTGCTAACAACACAAAAATTCACATGACAGTACAGAAAAAGCTACCACTACGATCAATGACAATTGCATACTCCCCTGAAATGTACCTCTGTTGCACCCATCCAAGTTCTCGTCAATTCAGCACTACTGCGCCATCTCTCTAAGCCACTTCAACTCCTCTCAACGCCAGACGTTCTATTTCTACTGCCCCCTCAAACATCAGCATAACACCAGCCCTATATCAATATTACGACACACACCTATAACCGCACAGTAAGCACTAAGAACAGTAACAAGTTTCTCCACTATTAACTGTCCGTCTGCAAGAGGTATAGATCCTCATGAGCCCCCGCATGTGCGTTGCTGGAACAATAGACATCTGTGCTGTATAGTCTGTGGAGATTGCCGTTCGCTCGTCGCGCGACAGTCTCCAGATAAACCAGTTTTCCTTTGGTTTCAGTCTTGCCGACTACACTACACACCCACCCCAATTGTGTAGGAACCCCTGACAACCTGCTCTGGCTGAGTACCGTAGATTTAAATTTAACGACGCCCTCGATCTCGGATCGTAGACGCAAGCTTTGCACACCTAGATATAAAGTAGAAAAAAACTGAACGAGGCATGGTCTCAGCTATGAAAGAGGCTATACTTGGACTAAATGGCTTTGAATATGACATAAGCATGTACAAATCATGTAAATAGGGGAGGTCAAGAAGAGTATCTATGTTGCCCAGGAGCACCATGAGGATCTATGCTCTCTTCAAAAAGGCTCTAACCTTGTTTAACCTCCTTGTGCATGCAGCCAATGGCATGCACAAGGAGGTTAAAACTGAAAATAGAAAGGTTCACACACAGTAGGAAACATCTAAATTACGGTGATACCAAAATTGCAAGTTCCTGTATCAGGTAATGAACAGCACGAACGTGTCAACCCCTTGGTGACATCTGACACCATTATTAACATGGGCAAGGTAGGTGTGTGTGTACGTAATGATGGTGTCATTGCTAAATAAAGCGTTGCTAAATATAGCTTCAAGTCACAGGACTGACAGGAAGTGTACCGTTAAAACCCTGAGAAAGAGAAAGTATGATTCACACGTGTTATCTCTTTTTGCATGATTGCTTAGCAGACTGAGGGATAACCAGTGTGAGTGTGATTTTGCCCTCGCAAACTGTAGCCATTTCACAGAGAGTATCACAGCAACGTGTGTTTTTCTAACACCACTACAATCTACTTGGGCTGTACTGGCCGAAGGGCAATATAATTTGACATGTAGTTTCTATTATCAATTTGTTCTGCACTGAAAAGCGATACAATTTTTCATTAGTTGTGTTGCTACTATTCCTCATTATGCTCCGTACACAGAACTTGAACTATCACGGTGACTCGATATTCTGCAGCTGGTGCTAGACAGGAAAGAGAGGAAAACTTCAGGGACGCTGAACTTTCCTACAAATCTGCGACACAGAATTTCAAATAAATAATGTCCAAGTTTTAAAAAAAAATCTGACGCCATTACTGCGACCTTGCTTGTAAGCTAGATGATTTATATGGCAGACATTGTACTGACTTTTAGACAAAGAAATTGAAAGAAGCCAACCTCTCTGCTACAGCGCAATTTCACGCACATTATAATTATATTTTGCAAATATTTCCAACGTGAAACTGCACTTCATACATTCAATCCATTCGGCCCTGACGCACTACAGCAGGAGATGAACCAACCGTGATAATTCAAGGGCAGCGCCAGATTAGCTTGGTGCCGACAGGCACCAAGCTAATCTGGCACTACCCTTGTATTATCATGGTCGATCCACTGCCTAATACTAGTACGGAGTTGTTAAGTGACACCTCTAAAATGTGAAGGCGCCAAGCTAATCTGGCGCTGCCCTTGAATTATCATGGTCGATCCACTGCCTAATACTAGTACGGAGTTGTTAAGTGACACCTGTAAAATGTGAAGGCGCCAAGCTAATCTGGCGCTGCCCTTGAATTATCATGGTCGATCCACTGCCTAATACTAGTACGGAGTTGTTAAGTGACACCTCTAAAATGTGAAGGTGCCAAGCTAATCTGGCGCTGCCCTTGAATTATCATGGTCGATCCACTGCCTAATACTAGTACGGAGTTGTTAAGTGACACCTCTAAAATGTGAAGGCGCCAAGCTAATCTGGCGCTGCCCTTGAATTATCATGATCGATCCACTGCCTAATACTAGTACGGAGTTGTTAAGTGACACCTCTAAAATGTGAAGGCGTCAAGCTAATCTGGCACTACCCTTGAATTATCATGGTTGATCCACTACCTAATACTAGTACGGAGTTGTTAAGTGACACCTCTAAAATGTGAAGGCGCCAAGCTAATCTGGCGCTGCCCTTGAATTATCATGGTCGATCCACTGCCTAATACTAGTACGGAGTTGTTAAGTGACACCTCTAAAATGTGAAGGCGCCAAGCTAATCTGGCGCTGCCCTTGAATTATCATGGTCGATCCACTGCCTAATACTAGTACGGAGTTGTTAAGTGACACCTCTAAAATGTGAAGGCGCCAACCTAATCTGGCGCTGCCCTTGAATTATCATGGTCGATCCACTGCCTAATACTAGTACGGAGTTTTTAAGTGACACCTCTAAAATGTGAAGGCGCCAAGCTAATCTGGCGCTACCCTTGTATTATCATGGTCGATCCACTGCCTAATACTAGTACGGAGTTGTTAAGTGACACCTCTAAAATGTGGGAAATGCGGCCTTGGGGTCAAGTGGATTATGGATTCTTGTACCTGCTTAACCCTTTTAGCCCGGATCCCTAAAGCAGGTGATGGCTTGACCATGATAATTCAAGGGTAGTGTCAGATTAGCTTGAAGGCGCCAAGCTAATCTGGCACTACCCTTGAATTATCATGGTCAAGCCATCTCCTGCAACTGGTACAGAGTCGTTAGGCAACACCTCCAAAATTTGTGAAATGGGACCTTGCGGCTGAAAGAGTTAATCCCCTTCAGCATGCAGCCACCCATAATGTAAACAGCACCATTGGCTGCACCTACAAGAAGGTTAATCTTCGCATCGTACTGCGTTTGTGTTGATATAAGGGAAGCAATCCATGCCACTTAAAGCGTTATGCGAGCGATTTGAGAACAATTAATGCTGTTGTATACAAACCATCACCGATTTGAAAAAAAAAAATCTCATAGAAATGAGACAGAAAAAGAGATATCAATGGCCAGTCATGCACGCCATAAAAAGCGAAGTGTCAAAACACACAAGTATACATGAACTTGGAGGTCTACACCTAATCTCATCAAATGTCATGAATATCTGATTGGAGTAGATTAAATGCAACGTACATGACACACCCAAATGATTTCTAAGATTAGTAGGTTCCAAAGATATATATGCACTGCAGTTCACTTTTACTTAGGGAGCTAAAGCCTGCTCACTGCCGATTAAAACTGAACACCAACCAACTGCAAGAGGTATAGATCCTCATGAGCCCCCGCAGTTGTGGGGGCTCATGAGGATCTATGCCTCCTGCTTAAACCAATTTGTATGCAAGTTCCTTTCACGACTAAGGATCTTTGATGTTGAACTTTTAATGATTTCAGAAACGCGATCCGAGTCCATTGGCAGCGAAAGGGTTTACAACTCTTTGTTTTCTCAAAATAACATGAGAAATTAATTTGCACGTCAGTTTAATGTCCATTTTATAATGCTGTTCAAAATAAATGGTTTTCAAGAGAAAAAGTTAAAATGGAGTTTGAAAAGCACTGTAAACTACAATGGGCTGTTTTATTTTCAGAAACCATGATTTTTAAAAAAGGATGCCTTTACAAAATAGCCTTTATGCACCAGCGGAACAGAATCAATCTGAATTCACTTTTATACTGAAAGTGCCCCTTGTGCCAGCATGTTTATTGAAAATAAATATTACTGTGCTTAACCCATATCATACTGAGGCTAAACGCTTCAAATTTGCACACCGCCATAATATTATGCAAGCTACATTATAGTACTTACAGATAAGGATATAGACCAATGGCTTTAGTTCAAGGGTGGTGCCAGAATAGCTTGGTGCCTAGAGGCGCCAAGCTATTCTGACACGACCCTTGAACTATTTTAGTCAAACATATTTCACACATTGGTGTAATGCGAATGATAAGGGTTTAAGCAACCTACTCCAAACAATAAAGTGTCAAATACATGTACGTCTTTTATCCATGTTCTTAGTGTGTCTTTTATTAATGCTGGACAAAACCACAGACTAAACATTTATAAAGTCTGAATGTCATAAAAATGAAATACTTTTCTGTTCTTCTTGTCCTATTTACCTCAAAGAGTTCTTCCATTACATACAAGGGTCAGTAGAAAACCTCTGCTACTTGCGCCGACTAAGGCTGCTTGCGAAAAATGTAGAAATTGATTTTGAAAAAGGGAGAAAAGTCTTACATTAGGCAAGACAATATTAGCCCATATCATACTGAGGCTAAAAGCTTCAAATTTGTACACTGCCATATGCAAGCTACATTATAGTACTTACAGATAAGGATATAGACCAATGGCTGTAGTTCAAGGGTGGTGCCAGAATAGCTTGGCGCCTAGAGGCGCCAAGCTATTTTGGCACTACCCTTGAACTATTTTAGTCAAATTTATTTCACACACTGGTGTATTCCGAATGATATGGGTGAATAACCTCATGTACCAGCAAATATTAGCAATCCAAGTCCGCCATGGAGCAGACCACTTCAACTTTATAGTATGAGAAGAAAAAAGAAACGAAAAAAAAAAAACCCTCAGTGTCAGTGTGTTGCATTAAGTACGCGTGTGTATTACCCCACTAAAAATGTTCTTATGCATGTTGGTGCATGATAGCCTGTCTGTGATTTTGGAGCTTACGGCCTGAGACCGTAAGGTCCAAAATCACAGACCAGCTCACATCCCCCAGACGACCCAGGCTGTCATAGCTAAGCACAGTGTTCCCTATCTAAATTTATGTTCCCCACCTTGTGAATAACCTAGAGCGTAATCCCACCTACCTATGTTCTGTTTGCACAGCATACTATCTATACATGTACTTTCACCCACATTAACCCAATACATCCTGCGGCTGATTTGGTAAAATTTGTGCCTACTGTCCTATGAAGGGTACATTACATATTAGGAGAGAGATCAACTGTTTTAGTTCAAGGGTGGTGCCAGAATAGCTTGGCGCCGGAGGCGCCAAGCTATTCTGGCACTACCCTTGAACTGTCAGTCAAATTTATTTCAAGCAATGGGTGCATCAGAATGATACGGGTTAAAGATAACACGACCAACATGCCCAAACATGCTACAGTGGCCTATACAAGGGCCGCCCTGGCCTGTTCCACTGACACACACCGCACTTTCAGCACGCACAAAATATCTGCAAGAGGCATAGATCCTCATGAGCCCACGCCATTGCGGGGGCTCATGAGGATCTATGCCTCTTGTTACCTAAACCTACATCTGTGTTTCTCATGGAATGTTATAGCGCTCTCCATATAATTATAATGACCCTCTTGTTGGAAAAAAAAAAAAGGTGCATTGCTTCTCAACCTATGCTATTTAATAATTCCCCGCCAATGCATATAAAAAAAGGTAGCTAGAAAGGGGTACATGGCAAAATAGAACTATGTGTAAGACAAATTAACGTCTGTGTTTCTCAATGGAGCTTATTAAAGACAGATCTATTGTGACGGATATAGAAAAGAGGTGGTATCTTGAACCCTATGCGTACATGTCTCGACAGTTTATGTTTGGACACCGAAATAAAGTTATTTTTGTCGTTTCATTAGCAAACGCCAGACCAAGCCTTTTCTTTATCATGTGTGAACACCGAACTAAATCTATTGTTGTCGAGCCTTTGTGAAAACCCAACTCTATTGTTGTGGATCACTTGCATGTCCAAAGTTATACAACAGCCCCACCTAATGGCAGCCTGTATCGTAATGTCCTGATCTGACTGAAGAACACTGGCTTGTAAGATGTAGCTTAACCCTTTCGCTGCCAGGACATACAGCAACACACAAATGCAAGAGGCATAGATCCTCATGAGCCCCCGCAACTGCGGGGGCTCATGAGGATCTATGTCTCTTGTGGTTCTTTTTTTAAACCGTATTCCTTCGACCTCTTCGATGTTGAATTTAACAAAGATTTTAGAAGAACAATTTGTGACTGCTGGCGGATGGGGTTAAATCCATTCTGCTTGCAGAGGCCAGTATCATTTACATAGTTTAACCCCTTTTGCATGCAGCCACCTGTATGGTAAACAGTACCAGTGGCTGTACGCCAAAAGGCGCGGAGTCTTGACAGGAAGGCTGGGTATGGGAAATGTACTTGCACAAAGTAATACTGATGCTATATCAGGCATCAAAATAAAGAGATTGTCAAACAGAATGCAAGTTTTCATATATTAGCCATACTGAAAACGCAAGACTAACAAACAGTCAAAAAGGTGACATTCTCTTGCACAGATTAGTGAATTTATGGCAGGTTTTTAAAAGTTGTTATTTGGCTTTAATAGTTAATTTTTACAATCAAATTTTCACAAAAGATTTAGTCATTTAATTTAAATATCAAATGAACTCTTTGAAACATAACTTCTTTTCTTCCATATTTTGTGACTGTACCATCAGTTACTGAAAATTAATCTTAAATAGAAGTATGAATTTTCATAAAACTGCTAGATTTTATCTTATTATATTATATTATTATCTTATTTTAAGGTCAAAATTAAAACTCAAGTTAAAACTTTTGAAACTTTTTTTGTATGGTTTTAAGTCTTTTTCTGTTCATAAAAACAAAACCCAAGATTCAAATATAACTCACAAATGAAGAAAAGCCAAAAACTTCCCCAAAGGATACATGTGACACTACACTGAAGTAAAACAAGTACTCACAAGTAAAGCCCCTCCCAGCCTCCCTGTGCGACCCTTCATATGCCGACGGTGGCTCAACCTCGAGAAAAACCACACCTCAATTCCGAGCCTGACTGACCTTCTGAAAAAAGAACTACACAAACAAGAATAAATCTTAACTGTTCAAACGCGGCAACTCATTTTTTTCTTTCCTTCTTCTCATTTTTGTCTAATTTTCTCAACTTTTGTTCTCAGCATTCAGTGTTGCAGCGTCGGTCTGATGTAATGTCCACAGCAAAAAAGATACCACCAGCTGTGTTCACAAGTCAAGTTTACTGTGAACAAGCAATGGTATCCTTGCCACCGTGAACAAAGTCTTCTGGATTCCGAGGTCAGTATTCTGTTCAAAATTCAGAGTTGATTGCCAGTGCACGGGCACACAGACACCAAAGCCCCCCATTTCCCACCAGTCCAAGTAACACCCAAAGAAAGGAGAGAACAAAGCATACTGCCAGAACATAAACAAAAGGAGACTTTCAAAATTGCTCACATCAGTAAAACGCATACACACGCTCACACACCATGACTGACTGTGATTAGAAAAATGATCCATCCAAGCAAACTTAAATGAAAGTGGAAAAGTATTTAGTCAGAAAGCTCCTAGGATGTGAGGTCTTTAAAACTGAATTAGCAAATGAATGAAATTTAACTACTGAGCAATACTGTATAATCAGTGCGCCTACATTTTCTTTTTAATTGGGCATTTACAAACAATAAAGACAATGATTTTAACACAAAAGACCTTAGCCAATATGAAATAATATATACGATAATGAAAGATTCTAAAAAAATCTGAAGAAAAGCAAATAACCTTGCCAAACAAATTTACAAGTACATGTAGCACTTCCTGGAAAACTATCTTCCATGAAAGAAAAAACAAAAACTGATTAACTTCCATACCAGTTTTTAAATATGGCTGTCCTTCTTGTAACACGCTTGTAATTTCTGTTTGTCAAAATGGGCAACTTTCAAAACCAGCGCAGGTTCAAAGTGAGAAAATTTTGCCGTAATTTTTGCTGAGCACCTCTCAATGTCTTCACAAACAGACTGAACAAACATGGCCCCCGAAAGCTAAACATTTCCACAATTTGCACTGTACCAACGTTGGACGCACGACCTATGGAGGCGTAAATGAAGCAAGAGGTCTGGATCCTTATGAGCCGCCGCAGCTGCGGGGGCTCATGAGGATCTATACCTCTTGCAGATGGGTGAACAACGGCTCGACCTATACTGGTAATGTCACTCCCTGTTCGCTGTATATGTAAAGACAAGGTGGAAAGGAACAGTACAGGTATGCAAAGGTGAAATCTAAAGTAAAATTTCTCACGAAAACTTTTACTGCACTGCCCATGGAATTACCATCCCAAAAATGCTGTTGAATGGTGGAGATATACAAATATGTTGATGCTGTCACTAAAGCAAAAATTATGGACTATTTGCCTACCATGAGCAAGATGATGAAGACAATGGCAATACACACAAACACAAACTAATTGATTGATTGATTGTACATTGCTTAACGTCCCGACAAATACAAACACAAACTAAATATGCATCCAAGAACTCAAACTTACAGAATAACCAAAGTTTTCAAAAACAGAAAAGTTACCTCAATTCATTCTGCAGGCAAATTAGTGTTATAAAAATTACAAAATACAAAAAAATGGATCCTTTTACAAATGATGAGCAGTCAATCTTCTTGTGTGACTTCTTATCAGTTAAAAACATTACTAAATGCTTAAATGACAATCACTTACACATATGCCGCAGTCTCTCATTTCAGACATTACGGCTTGGAGCTGTAAAATATGAAATAGCAGACTAGCACACAAATAAAGACGCACAATGAGCACTTAAGACTCCTTGCGAAGAAAACAATTTTTGACTGGACCCACCTACTGTCATAAAGTCACCTCTAAAAGGTAAAAGAACAACTCTCCTTGAAGGAAATCAGTGATCGCTGAAGAGATAGTCATTCAAACACAGCAAAGAAGAAGACTTTTGCAGCACTGGACATCTCTATCTGACAAAGTGGCAAAAGCTGAAGTCCGAAGGCAGCAAAAATGCAGCCTGACAATGACCATGGACCACGAACAGTGGACATCTGTACACGGTGAAGGCCCCAGCGTTAACTGTCCGAAGACAGCGAAAGCGCGGCCTAAAAATGACCACCGGCCGCCGAAGTGGCGAGGGCTGCTCGTGGCCCTGTTTGCTCTGACAATTCACACTTAAACCAGAATAAAACCCTTACTTTGAGAAAGAGCTGGAGCAAATCATGGTGACAAGAGGCAGATTCTCATGAGCCCCTGCGAATGCAGGAGCTTATGAGCATCTATGCCTCTTGCAGACAGAGGACAAAGGTGACAGACTGCCGAGGCTGCCTGGACCCTCGACTGAGCATGCTCGGCGTGTTGACTCCCAGGGGGAGACAACCATGTCCGCATCGCAGTGACATCCCCTGCCACACTCCACAAACACGTCAGGGAAGTTATCTCCTCCGAAAAGGAGTTGTGTCCCCTTCTGGACATGACTTGAAGCCGTGGGGCGCACGCGACCTCCTGGTCGACTCATCCCGAAAGAATGTGAAAATGGTGTGGATAATCGGTTTACCAGCAAACGATTAGTAATTCCTGCGCACACATCTTCACCGACCCCAGCATGCTGAAGATGCCTGCTAAGCCGTAATCCACACTTTCAAGTACTTCAACAAACATTTTCTACAAGCTTTCAAATAGCACACCTACTCTCACTTTATCACGTACGTAAGGATAGATTCACATTTTCAAGATAGTACTTGTATCCCCAGTTTTTAGGCTGATGGATCACCATAAAGCTTTCGTCACTGGTACAATGGGCCTTCTTCTTAAAGAACCACCAGGTAAGTGTCAAAAAAACAGTGTGTATGTGTCAATGTGATATGAAAAAAATCTGACCACAGTTTTGGCAGTCCTCCAGTAAAAAAAACACAAAACAGTGCAATGATATGAAGTTTGAAAAGGTTTACTCAACAGTTTTGGGATAATTTAACTCTTAAACTCCGAGAACTAAATGACTTCCATTCTATAGAATGGAAGTCATTTAGTTCTCGGAGTTTGAGTTAATTACCACAGATGTAGGCTAGCACACAAGGGACCAAAACGTGAAATGTCTGCATTGTCTGCTGCAAGAACATAGCTGAAGTGTGTACATCCTTTTGAATGTCAACTAGCATCTTTAAGGAAGAAAACTGTCTTAAAGATCATCACTTAAATTAAATCCACACTCAAGAAAAGGAAACAGCCACTGTACTTCAAGATGATCATCTTTAAGCAGATTTACACTTAGCATGTTCAGAGATTACAAGGAAAATAAGTGCATCGCCCAACTGCAAGAGGCAAAGAACTTCATGAGCCCCCGCAAATGCGGGGGCTCATGATGTTCTTTGCCTCTTGCGAACTATACCTGTGTGCCTCAGACAAATGTGTTGGTTGACTTTGCAGTGAAAAGTTTCAAAGAGGAAAACGTCACCATATATATAAAGAGGATGACCAGCGGGGACTGTCCTTTTTTTCTTTCCTGCTCATCAGCACAAACTGGGTGAGGGTCTTCGTTATGAATTTTTGATTCTTGTATCACACATT
The DNA here is from genome assembly GCA_036245525.1 of Semisulcospira habei. NCBI lineage: Eukaryota > Metazoa > Mollusca > Gastropoda > Semisulcospiridae > Semisulcospira > Semisulcospira habei. The sequence goes on along the minus strand of BTPG01000003.1, from coordinate 118,027,262 downwards.
GAAGAGTTTAGGACTGACTTGGCTAGTAGGACGCTATCATGTTGGTGGTTTACGTCCCAATTATTGAGTAAAAAAGATGCTCTTAAAGATGATCAAAGGTAAGAAATCCAGCCCACATGATTTATATGTGATGGTGTGAAACTTTTCAGTTTAGGATTTGCTATGCTACAATAAACTTTCTCAGTTAAACCCTTTGGCTGTCAGTAGTGGTTTTTGTCACGATGATTCCTGTAAGAATTATCATGATGAAAAGCACTACTGATAGGCAAAGGGTTAATTCAAGGTGCATCCTGTTGAATTTGTATTCTATTCAGGATTTCCATCTTATTCAGATGTAACTTCCAAAACTATGACGCTATTGTTCAAAATTCTTATCCTACTTGTTATGTATATAGCACAAGGGCTCAAGATATAAGAACGTTGGGCTAAAATGCCAGCTAGTATGTTACCCAAACATACGCACTGAAATGAGAAACCTGCTTGTAACAGTGTTGCTCAGTGCCTGCCACTGCATTTAGTTGTTGTTGAAGGCTGCAGTGTGTGAAAAGTAAATATACACTGTAATGTTCACCACAGCTTCTTGGTTGAGATTCTCTCTTTCTCTCTCTCTCTCTCTCTCTCTCTCTCTCTCTCTCTCTCTCTCTCTCTCTCTCTCTCTCTCTCTCTCTCTCTCTCTCTCTCTCTCTCGCATACACCAAATGTACTTAACTACCAAAGTGCCCAGCAAGGTTGGCCACTTTTTCAATATAAAGAAAAAGACCACTTTTTCAATATAAAGAAAAAGACAGAGACAAAATGTTTATCTGAGGCCAGTCATCAAGATTTTAACCTGTGGCATGCAAACAGCAAAAATCATAGTGTAATGCATGCAGCACTCTGAAAGACTGCCTTCAAGGTTCACTATTCAAATTAACTCTTGAACTTCCAGAACTAAATGACTTCCATTCCATAGAATGGAAGTCATTTAGTTTTGGGAGTTTACGAGTTATATATTACCAATGCACATGTGTGCTGCATTCATGATTATCTTGTCACTTTACTCCACTGCAAAAGAGTTGGTTATCTTTATTACAGTTTGATCTGAACAGCATTTCATTTGCAACACAATGCAAAAGCGGTGTATTCAAAGTCCAGCCTGTCAGCACAAAACAAACCAGGCTTACTCACTCCAAACATCTACACACAAGTGTTGGCTTCACATGGCTTTGGTTCTTTCGCAGATGGTATGTAACATGTCACAAATATGTGTTGAAAAAAAGTGCAAAAAACTAATGCAGCAGCATATGCAAAAGAGTATGTGTTTTGCCAACCAATCGGTTATCAGTTTATAAATAATAATAATACCGTTATTATATAGGCGCTTTTTCTCAATTTTGGGGCAAATCGACTCAAAGGGCCGCGAACTGAAACTCAACAGACACGGATTTACGCCATTTAAGACAAACACAGTACAAGACAGACGAAGGGCCAGTTCAGCTACTGAAGTTACAGAGATTTTTGATCGCTTGTATTTGAAATTTGTAAAGTGGCCTGAAACCGGTACCAAAGTGTGGGAGGTGGGGGGGGTGGAAGAACCAGAGTACCCGGAGAAAGAACCCCCGACGGTCTGCCCGAAATAACGGTGACACTTACCAGAGGAGAAAAATCCAACGCCGGAACCCGGTATCGAACCTCGCACCTTTGGCATTGGTGGCAGGCGCCTTAACCACTGTGCCACGGACCACGACAAGAAGTCTGTTCCACAAGGCCGGGACGGGAAGAGGCGGTCACTACGTTAGAGGCGGCAGGGGACAGTATAGGAGCCGGACGTAAGGTAGCTGGATGTGGGGGTGGAAGAACTGGAGTACCCGGAGAAAGAACCCCCGACGGTCTGCCCGAAATAACGGTGACACTTACCAGAGGAGAAAAGTCCGACGCCGGAACCCATTTTCAAACCTCGCACCTTTGGCATTGGTGCCTTAACCACTGCACCACGGACCGCCCAGATATCAGATATATGTTTATTTTTCTGAGTGATTAAATTTCAAATAATCAATGAATTTTTAGCTGGTTTTGTGATTCATGTCCTGTAATTGCTAGATGCGTCATGATGAAAGATTGAACCCTTTTGAAGGAATCATCTCGACAAAAACCACTACCAGCAGCCAGGAACTGTAGTGTACTATTTCAAAACAGCAACAGAGGCACAGATATGTGGGCATCTATGTCTGTGTCTCACACAGTGTCCCAGTGCCCTATCCATCTATAATTGTAGACAGATGGGACACCCTGTGTGAAGTACTATTTCTGTGACACACAATCCACGAAAGAACCAAAACCACATACAGCCACTATGAGACACACACGCTGAAATTGAGCTACTCACAGTCGCGAGGAGTCTGAAGATCCGTCGTCTCCTTCAATGCGGTAGACCTTTCCGTACATAACGTATTCGAACTGGTCTGCACGGCTCGGTCCTGTGTTCTGTGGGTTGTATTCGCCATCATCCGGGACACCGTCTTCTCGAAGGGTTGTGGCCACCACCAGGCGAAATTTGTCTCCTGAAATTATATGTTGTGAACCCCTTCACTGCAGAGAAAAAATTGAGGACCACCCGATTGCAACAGGTGTAGAGCCGAGTGAGCCCCCGCAGTTGCGGGGGCTCACTTGGATATACACCTCTTGCTGAACCACTTTGTGTCCAAGTCTCTTGGACAGTTCGAGTGCCTTTGCATGGCGTTAACCCTTATCATTCAGAATACACCAGTGTGTGAAATAAGTTGGACTAAAATAGTTTAAGGGTAATGTCAGAATAGCTTGGCGCCTCTAGGCGCCAAGCTACTCTGACACCACCCTTGAACTAAAGCCAGTGGTCTGTATCCTTATCTGCAAGTACTATAATGTAGCTTGCATATGGCAGTGTACAAATTTAAAGCTTTTAGCCTCAGTAGGATATATAGGTTAACAGAGATTTGAGAAAGAAAATCTGCCACCACTGATAGTGAAGAGGGTAGTTAGCCCAGTGACATCAACACCACCATGCATCGCCATAAATGCAATATCTTTCTCTTACTTATCTTACTCTCTGTCATCCTGGTCACAGATGCCCTTTACAAACCCCTGAAGCAACTGGAACTTGCACAATGCTCTGTAACTGTAAGAGAGTGTCACACACCCGACTACAATTCTGGAGCATCATTTCCTGTCCTTATGCACCACATAGCCTACAAAGTACAAGAGACTATTCAGGCACCACCCTGGACCTATCATAGTGACTCCATACTTGGTATCTTGGTAACCTGTTTTAAGTGACCATCACTGAGGCGTCTGTAGCATCTTGAATTATGGTCTTTAATGACAGGTGACACTTTTTGCTCTTCAAGACTTCTCTTGAGAGAAAACAAATCCATTTGAATTTTGAACCATTTTCTTGTAAAACAGATCACTGAAAACCGGTTCTAGTGATTACTATGTCAGGGTTGAATGGGGTAACAGTCCTAGTTGTCATACCAACCGATCCTCAAGAGCCTTACCCAGATCAACAGGATACAACATGGTGTTCACGTCCAATATGAGGTCCATCTTGAAGGACTCACTCTCGCAGAACAGGCGCGACACTGAAACACACGCAAAACAAACAACTGTCATAATTATAATCATCTTCTGTGACGCTTTAACCCATTCAGCCCTGACGCACTACAGCAGGAGATGAGTTGACCATAATTCAAGGGCAGTGTCAGATTAGCTTGGCGCCATCTCATGCAACCGGTGCATCGTCATTCGATGACGCCTCCAAAATTTGGGAAATACGGCCGTCAGGCTGAATGAGTTTTGAGTTTTAAAAAGTTCTCATGTTGGGTATTTTTCACCTGTATTTGTTTTTTTCTCTCTCTCACTCTCTCTCTCTCATGCAAACACACACACACACACACACACACACACACTGAATGCTAGTGTGTGTGTGTGTGTGTGTGTGTGTGTGTGTGTGTGTGTGTGTGTGTGTGTCGCAACAAGCACACGTGCGTGCCTGTGCATGCGTGTACGAGCACGCCCATATCGCATTTGCATGCAGATTCACGCTTCTTCAATACAATAGACTCATACACCCACGGTCAGTGTTTATTGTCGTGAGCTTACACACTGAGGCGACTACATATACCACATTATTATGAACGCTCACAAACTTCGCATAAAATTACAACCACCCACACTCATTAACCCCTTCCGTGCCACTGGACGCAACTTTTTGTTCCTGACATCTTTGATCAGCTACGGACCACAATTCCCTGGCAGCACGGAAACAAATTGGTCTCAGCAAAAGGCATAGATCCTCATGAGCCCCCGCAGTCGCGGGCGCTCATGAGGATCTATGTCTCTTGCAGCTGGGTCGTGGCCGTTTTCTCGGCAGTGAAGGGGTTAACCTCACAGAGGTGTACTACGCGACAGAAACTAAACTAACACGGTCCGTATACCCCTCCATCTGCAAGACAGCCGATGGGGGCTCGGGGTAGCGATCTATGTCGCGTGCTAAATAAGTGCAAGAGAAGCCGTTATCACACAATTTCATCACCGCTATAAGTATCACCGCGGCATTAACGAGGTTAGGTACACACAGTCTACGCGACAGACGTACACACGCCTGAATCTATCTCTTTGCTGCACAGTTCGGAAACCCTGACACCTGTTGATAACAAGAACAAAGGTGTGTACGGATATTCTCTCACTCCCACTCAGTCAAAACCTCGTAACGACTGGGATTACAATGGCATGATCATCAAGACTGAGCATGTTAAAATCCCACCTCTCTTGTTCGAAAAGAGAAGACCCACTTACAGACCATTACACGTGTCCTTATCACGTAATATACACATCATTACTTCAATATCGAATTAGTACTGATAGCGTGTCTGCACATGTATGTTGGTCTATGATTTTGGACCCTACAACAGACCCTAAGGTAACTACAATCACAGACCACCACAAATGTATAATCGTCTCCTTCTCTACTGAGGCCGCAAGGTCCGAAAACACAGACCAGAACGTGGTCATATTTTCTAGTGACGGCACTCCAAGCTATAACAGTGTCGTGTCACATATTGTGGGGGTTGTATGTCATTATGAAGTTGTCACTCGCACTGGCCACAGGTTTTGACAAGAAAATTAGAACTTGGGCCTGATCTGGCGATAGCCTATTCACAAGGTCCCAGCGCACAAAAGGTCCTTAGGTCAACTTCGGCCGTTGTTGGCTCGCGCATAGTTGTGCACGGACGAACGGCGGCCCGTGGTTCTTGTGTGCTGAGGCGTAATCGTAACAGGTTCACAGGTCGCAAATCTATTGACAAAACTGTGGACAATACGAATATGTTTATACAGCCACCGCTATTAGCCACAGACCGATCGACTGTGCGAGTTCAAGGGGAGTGACGGATGGTCTTGGCTCCTGGAGCGCAAAGCTCATCCGGTACTATCCTCGAGCTCGCACAGTCGGTCCATCTTCAGCCCTATTGAAATTCCGCCGTGAAGCCCTTGTTGCTTGCTCGGCGTTACTGAAACCCTAATAATTAACTAGCTAACCTATTCACAATATAAAAATGTATATTTCAATAACTGGTTTGCAGGAAGTGTTTCGCTTGCGGATCAAATACGTGATACATTTGGCTCTGGAAGTGAAATGGGTAACAGCTCGCCTGCTGTCTGCCCTATTTTCTATCCCACAACTGCGGACAGAATATTATATCACTACAGCGAGGTATACCTACTCTCTCTCTCTCTCTTTCTCTCTCTCTCTCTCTCTCTCTCTCTCTCTCTCTCACACACACACACACACACACACACACACACACACACACACACACACACACACACACACACACACAACAGCATACTCACCGCGCAGACTTCGATAAGCCAGCACCGCCTCCGTAGAAATCTCCGGCAAAATGGTATACTTTGACCTGTGTGAATTCCTAAACCTATCATTATCTACCCCACACCTACACCAAAAGTCCGTTCTGAAATCCGAACGATATTCGCCGAAGACGCCATAATTTCTTCTACCTCTCTCGGCCACTGCCGTCTAAAGATCTTGGGTAGCCTACACAAGTCCGAATCTTGCATTCTGTGGCTAAGTCCGCAGTTCTTCCAAATTCTACATTTTATTCAGTCTCCAGCAGTTTCTATGTAAATCTTTCCACCGCACTCGACATAGTTACAGCTACACCTACAGCCTCGCACTGCTGAAAGCTTAAACACACAAGAGACCAACTAAATCAAATGCAAAAACCGGCGACCGACTGGAGTCCTGTCCGACTGCTGTCCCCGAGCTAACCCGTGTACCGTTTGTGTGTGTGTCACCGGTGAAATGAAAACTGAAGAGGGTTGATTTGCCAGCCGCTCCGGCCGGGTAGCGGGGCAGGACGTGTTGTGACTCGTCAAGCCAATTGGCGCTGTTTTGGCTCTAGTCTCCATGGAGCGATTTACAATTACACGCGCGGTGAGACCCCTTCCACCTGTAAGCGGCGCAGAGTCTAATGACCGCTAACACACGCACTGAGGTCTGCAAGATGAATGGACACTCACGGGCCACTAACACCCACACTGTGGTCTGCAAGAATTGAGCCTAGATTCTCATGAACCCTGGCGGCAAAACCTGTCTTTTGCAAGAATTACATATTGTCACGACCACTGCACCCACAATGACAACTGCAAGAGGCATAAATTCTCATGAGCCCCTGCGCCTGCAGTGGCTCATGAGAATCTATGCCTCTTGCCTATGGAATCACAGAGAATCGATACCGCAGTTATTGACATCTCTGCTACACAAGCGTAGTGATTCAAACGGGGTTTTAGCTTGAGACTGAGTTCATAGAGCGAATCGTGGCTGCACAGACTAGTCGCAGACCTTAGACGGTGCTAACCAATACTCCACCGACCGCGATCCACCCCACCCCCTCCCCTTCACCTGAGCAAAGACTAATGTAAATGCCGACAAAGCGGGCCGGCATGAGACACACATACTCATCAGCCCTAAGAGTCTGCGGGGGTCTATGAGGATCTATGTCATACGAAACAGGGAGAGAACAATTCCGACACCAGACCCGCGAAGCGAGTTTTAACGGTGCTAAACGAATCGAAATCGAAATAACTATGATCTACTCTGAGGAAAAACGGCTCAGACATAAATGCGTGATGATCATTCCCAAAATGAAGAATAAAAAAAACACGACGCCCTGCAGCATGCAGACACAAAGTCACTCCCGTAGTCTAAGAAACTGAAGTAAGGGTCAACGCTTCTAGCAGCCTTGCAGGTGGAAAAATTCGCCAGAAGACGTAGTTCACTTCCAGCCTATCATTTCTAAACGCATTAATAATTGTACGAATCAACATAGATAAATCAAGCCAGATAGTTCAAAAGTAGTGCCAGATTGGCGTGGCGCTTAGCGCCAAGCTACTCCGGCACTACCCTTGTACTATCATCAGAACCAGCATGCTAATTACCTTCCTTGTGCGAATCAACCACCTACATTTGACGGTGAACGCGAAATTGAAAAGTTCCAAACTAACAGGAAGCGAAATATCGACGCAGTGTTCCACGGTGGCTAATCCACCCGGCTACCAGAATCGGGTACGCTGCCGGGTAGGTGTCCTTACCATCGCCAAGCGACGGATTTAGGTACGGCAGCAGGTTTGCGCTGAGGTCGTCAGTTTTGCTGATTCGGTTTAAAACACTTACTACTACAACATTATTATTTACGGTCGATCGATTTTGTTTGCGACGTGTATGTAATACCAAGCAAACGATCTATCATAGCCATATAAATACGAACCCTACAACATTATTAATATTAACCCATTCACACTAACCCCTTGACAGTTACTGATAGCGCTCGGCGTAGTGACATAGTTAGTTAGTGACGTAGTTAGCTAGTGACGTAGTTAGCTTATGACGTAGTTACGTACATAGCTAGTGATGTAGTTAGCTATTGACGTAGTTAGCCGGTGACGTAGTTACGTAGTTAGCTAGTGACGTAGTTAGCTAGTGGCGTAGTTACGTAGTTAGCTAGTGACGTAGTTACGTAGTTAGCTAGTGACGTAGTTAGCTAGTGAAGTAGTGACGTAGTTAGCTAGTGACGTAGTTATCTAGTGACTTAGTTGCGTAGTTAGCTAGTGACGTGGTTAGCTAGTGGCGCAGTGACGTAGTTAGCTAGTGATTGATTGATTGTACATTGCTTAACGTCCCGACAGCAACAAGGCTTTCTCAGGACGTGCCTGCACTGCTTGTGAATAAAAAAAACTAAACAGAACATTGAATGTATGTCGCCAGCCGGTCAAATACGTTAAATAAACCTAACAAATGGGGCCTAAATAAAGCTAAGACCATTTAGCAACACACATCCAATATCAAGAGCTACAGGCAGTGCAGACAGTAGGGAGAGTTTTAAAAAGACAAATACAGGTGAATGGACCTCGGGTAGACAGAAACACATGCCCCAGAATAGAGAGAAAAACTCACCCTGTGGGGCTGACCAGGGTGACCCTGGGAACTAAAAAGTACCTAACCCCACCCAAGTCCCCCAGGGCAGACCCGGGTGGGGTAGTTAGCTAGTGACGTAGTTAGCTGGTGACGTAGTTACGTAGTTAGCTCATGACGTAGTTACGCGTCTTTTCCGCCGAGCGGCATCGTCAGTAGCAGCCAAGGGGTTAAAGACACGACAGTGGGAGACTGCAGGCGGAAATCTAACCTGGCACTAGTCTTGAATTATCACGGCCAATCGATTTAGGCTCCGAACTAATCAAGCTCTACCCTTTAACTATTATGGCCGATCCATCTCTCTCTACAGGTAGAGTCTCTATCGATGCCCCCTAAACTAAAACCAATCGCTATTTAACATAAGTGTGAACGAGTTAACTCATGCAAAATAGGAAATGAAAGAGGGTTAACCTTTCGGCTGTCGGTAACGCTGTTTGTCGAGGTGATTCCTACAGATATCACCTTGACAAAAAACCTTGCCGACAGAAAACAATGAATCGCTGGTTTGCGGCGGACCATCGGTCGTTATGTATTCTGGAATTGACCTGTCACCAGTTGGCCTGATTCAGCAGGAAAAAAAGTCGGTTGTTTTATGCATGAGGGTAAGGCAGTAAAAAAAAAGTATAGTTACAACTCTGTGTGTGTGTGTGTGTGTGTGTGTGTGTGTGCGTGCGTGCGTGCGTGCGCGCGCGCGAACGCGTATATGACAGTCTGCAAATCGGTGGGCTAGTGTGCATACATGTACTAACTTGAAGGTGTACACATTTTCTTAACTCATTCGAGACGTGTCTCCTCCGGATACGCGGCTTACGCGGCATTTCGAATGAGTTAGAAAGGCCAGCGTAGGCGGGGAAGCTCAATACTACAAAATGCTAGAATGACAGTTTTAAAAACCTGAATATCAAATCCTTTCGATTGCAAAACCAAACGGATAACATTTTACAGTATTCTGCAAAACTGCGACAGTAGGACCGATCAAGACAGCTAAAGGGTCGTACTTGATGAACTTGGCGCTTTTAGCTGTTATGGTCGCGTTGGAGCCGAACTGAAAGAGGTGTAATCAACATAAACCTACCACATCTGCGCGAGAAGTCTAGAGATCTTTGATATTACACCTGAGCAAGAGGTCTAACGTGCTCGTTTTCTTTTTTCCAACAAATGATAAACTAGGTCGACTCTTCAAACATAAGTGGGTCAAGTTCTTACAGGTATGGGTTGAAAAATGGAACAAGCAGATAAGTACATCAGAGTCTTTTCTTTGGCGCCTTCGTATTTGCGACTGAAGGGGGTTCATGTATTCTTCATATTACTGTTGTTAGCTTTGCCATCAAACAATTTTCGTTCACTCTGTATTTTATAAGATACGCGCATGGCATTTCACTGACAAATTTCGGGAAGTTGAATCCAATTTATCGCACCGACTACTGCCGGGAAAACATCAACCAAATGCTAACTCGTCTGATCAATAACCCAGGCGCTAAAGCACTCTCTCCGTCCCCGTCGGAGGAAGAGGTATAAATGAACGATTGATTGTACATTGCTTAACGTCCCGACAGCAACAAGGCTTTCTCAGGACGTGCCTGCACTGCTTGTGAAAAAAAATAAACAGAACATTGATTGATTGTACATTGCTTAACGTCCCGACAGCAGCAAGGCTTTCTCAGGACGTGCCTGCACTGCTTGTGAAAAAAAAAAACTAAACAGAACATTGAATGTATGTCGCCAGCCGGTCCAATACATTAAATAAACCTAACACATGGGGCCTAAATAAAGCTAAGACCATTTAGCAACACACATCCAATATCAAGAGCTACAGGCAGTGCAGACAGTAGGGAGAGTTTTAAAAAGGCAAATACAGGTGAATGGACCTCGGGTAGACAGAAACACATGCCCCAGAATAGAGAGAAAAACTCACCCTGTGGGGCTGACCAGGGTGACCCTGGGAACTAAAAAGTACCTAACCCCACCCAAGTCCCCCAGGGCAGACCCGGGTGGGGCAATAAACAGAACAGTGAATGTATGTCGCCAGCCGGTCAAATACGTTAAATAAACCTAACACATGGGGCCTAAATAAAGCTAAGACCATTTAGCAACACACATCCAATATCAAGAGCTACAGGCAGTGCAGACAGTAGGGAGAGTTTTAAAAAGGCAAATACAGGTGAATGGACAAAGGGTAGACAGAAACACATGCCCCAGAATAGAGAGAGAAAAACCCACCCTGTGGGGCTGACCAGGGTGACCCTGGGAACTAAAAAATACCTAACCCCACCCAAGTCCCCCAGGGCAGACCCGGGTGGGGGTATAAATGAACGAGACCGACCGCGCATCAGCAAGTGCACCGATTCGCATAAGCCCCTGCGGATGCAGGGGCTCATGAGAATCGATGCCATTTGAGGCGTAATGAAGCGATGAACCGATTGTTCAGCGTCGCCACGTCGGCATTAATATTACTCTGGGGAAATCTCTCTCTCTCTCTCTCTCTCTCTCTCTGTGCCTAAAAATGCGCCAAAGTAATTGGCAAGGCAAGTTAATCAGGCACCTATCAAAGTAAGAAGGCACCACCTTTTCCTTCAAGATGACGACAAACACGATTTAAAAAAATATTTGGAATATAATAATATGTTTGGGTTTTTTTTTGTTTTTTTTTTAAATTGAGTATTGGTTGTTTTTATGTTTTTGTTTCTGTGTTTGTTGTTGTTTTGTTTTTTGTTGTTTGTTTTTTGTTTGTTTGTTTTTTGTTGGGGGGGGGGGGGGGGGGGTAAAACCAACAAAGTCGCTGGAAGGGAAATTTTACCATGACACTGTCGTATACAGGCAAGCATGTACTTGGTTTGAAAAATCCTGTGTCTCAGCCCGCTTATCCTAAGAGGTGCAGTCTAGCTTGAATATCGAAAGTGCGACCCCGGTGATTAGACCTAACTCTCTCCAAATGAGGACGTCCATAGGAAAGAACCATGGCCACAAAGATGCATTCTCATGAGCCCCTGCGTCCGCAGGGGACCATGAGAATCTATGTCTCTTGAAGTTAGTAGTGGGTTGACCGAGGGGACTTTTCAGTACTTGATCATGTCGCAGCATGAGTGTACTGATCCGATAGAACCAGTCAACCGGAGAATTTTCCATTGATCCGCGACCGAGGGCCTGTTTTAGCAGACCTCGCCACTGACCTCTTTACCTTCCGGAGCCAACTGATCGGCCGCGACACGCTGAGGGTAGTGCCAGATTGTTTTGGTACCTTTCCAAGCATGATCCCAGAACTCTCGGGTAATGTTGCATTCCTGCCCGTCACATGAACCCACAAATTGTCTGACTGCGTGTCAACCTTTATTGTGTGAAGACGTCGAGGGGCGTTCTAATGGGCCATGGCTGCGCCGTCCTGGTCGAGCCATCCCTCAGGTTGTACCCATCATTTAGCGTTCGACTAAAACTGTGAGTTCTCTAACTCTTAACACAGGTCAGATATACAGATGATAATACTAAAGTGTTTCCGAATATTTAAGTGGTGTCGCATTTCTTTTGCTCGTCAGTATATATACTGACTATTCAAGATCATCGACAGTTTTTACAACTTGCGATTAGACTACATTGAAAATACACCACCCCTTTTGGAAGAGTTAGGGAAGGAAGGGGCAGCAGACTCCCGTGAGCGCATTAATTTGTTTCGCTGCTAGAAATTATCCTTCACCACAATGTCAGCAGTAGCAACAACATTTAAAACCTTCCGTACAAGAGGCACAGATCCTCATGAGCCCCTGTAAGGGCTCATAAGGATCTGTGCCGCTTGCAGACGAGTGGTGCTGTTGTGTGTAAACTTGAGCTAGCCAGAGTTGATTCTTAATTGCCGAGAAAACGTGAACACGATCCAATTGCGAGAGGCATTGCGACAGCGGGGGGCTCAGGAGGATCTATACCTCTTACTTACTTACTTACGCCTGTCACCCCTACCCGGGTATAGGCTGTCGACGAGAGACCTCCAGCAACTCCTGTCCTGTGCTTCTCCTTCGATTCTACTCCAGGTGGTTCCCAGTCTCTTGATGTCTGCTTGGAGGTCTCGACGCCAGGAGTTTCTCGGCCTGCCTCTTTTCCTCTTTCCCTGGGGGTTCCATGACAATGCCTGCCTAGTGATACTGGAAGCTGGCTTTCTCAGACTGTGACCGATCCATCCCCATCTTCTTCGCCCAATTTCATTGTCTGCTGTTATCTGCTCTGTTCTCTCCCAGAGTCTGACGTTGCTGATCTTCTCTGGCCAGTGGATTTTCAAAATTCTTCTAAGGCAACTGTTCATGAAGGTCTGTACTCTGTTGACTGTGGTTTTTGTCAATCTCCAAGTCTCTGCTCCATATAAGAGAACTGCTTTTACATTGGAGTTGAAAATCCGGACTTTGGTGTGTTGTGACAGCTCTCTGGAACTCCACACTTTTTTCAACTGGAGCTCCACACTTTTTTCAACATCTATGCCTCTTGCTGATACCAATTTGTATCCGCGTTCCTTTGACGCATGTGGCTTGTGGCCGTTGAATGAACGGAGATTTCTGAAGCAAAATCTGCGTCCAGTGGCAGGGAAGGGGTTAAGAGGATCTGGGCGGATTTCAGGGCGTGTGGGGTCTTAGGGATCTGCACGAGTCCATTTGCAGGCTGACGCTAGTTTGGTAGCAGAGCCAAATTGTGTGCTGACCATGAGGCTTCGACATTTTGTAGTGCCTGAGACCACAAAGTCGACACACATTTCCAGCTGAATTTTAGTTGTTGTTTTTTTCTTTTTCTTATACACCCGATGTTCAACTGTAAATTTGACACTGTGCCGGTCTGTGATTTTGAATCACATACCAGCACACACACACACGTGAATGTGAAATAAATCTGAAAAATAGTAACTTTCTGTATACATCTATGAAGTCTGTAATCTGCACATAAATTTCACATCTCTAGGGTCACAAACGTATATATAATGCGTGTTTTGAGATACGCAGTACACAGCTATCGGACAGAAGGCCAATGCATAATTCAACTGTGGAACTAACGATGCTATATTGATGAGATACCCGGGAAACCAAGAGCCATGAGTGATGTCCTGATGTCATGGAACTCAAGATGAGTTTTCTACCAGAAACCGCACGCATGCATAGATATATCTGGAAACACCTGGCTTTGACAGTGAGATAGAGTCGTCACCGACAGTACATTAAACAATCATCGATTATTCAATGGCGTCCACGCTATCATACACTGGCATCAAAATTCCAAGACGCCGCTAAAACATTTCGCCGTAAAAAAATAAATTAAAAAAAAAAGATCGATGTCATCCTCACCCATTTTCCAGATGAACATATGAGGCGACCAAGAGGCATAGATCCTCATCAGCCCTCCGCAATTTGCTTGGAGTGATGAGAATCTATGCCTCTCGCAGCTCAGCGGGGTTATCGCGGGCGTGTTCGTGCGAAAGAACAATTACCACCGCAACTACTATGCCATACCAAGTATTCCTAGTGAGCAAAAGACTTCTCGTCCTGACATCGGCGGTTGCTGACCCCCGCGCACGATTGTGCGCGGGCCAACAACGGCCGATGTGGGCCCGATGGCCTTCTGCTCACTCCTAGTACCGCCGTAGTTATAGACATGCAGTAACGTGTCATGTGAGTGAACACGCCCTATTACACTAATCGGGCAATTGCGAGGGTCACCGAGAGGACTGATCTGGGACGTCCTGTACATGGTGCGTGGCCTCTCATTCTGGACCTCAAGCTTTAAGGTACAAAATCGCATTTTCTGATGTATGTGTGACCAGCGCACACAAATTGTCGCAAGCAAGCCACACCAATCTGCATATATACAGGTGTTGTTTTTTTTCTTTTTTTTTCTTTCCAATCAGGTATAGTGCTTGAAGTTAAAACCTTACTAAGTTCCGCAACTGGCCCAAAACCCTACCAAGATCCACAACTGAGACAATCCATCAATACCCACATGTATGTCCTTATCCCCCCCACCCCACCCCCCCCCCCCCCCCCCCAAAAAAAAAAAAAAAAATGTCGGGTAAAACGGCATAAGCGAAACGAATTGTGCAATGCTGTGCCCGGCAACAGGGTAAAAAGAACACACTAACATTAACAAGGCATTTCTCACAATGTATGTGTTAGTACGTGATTTTTGCACTTACGACTAGAGATCCTCAACCATAAAACTCCGCACACTGGTTCAAGTTCACGTGAATCCAGACCTGAATGCCGTCCTAATGTACACCACGTCAGAAAACGTCATCTGATACACTACAACTGACAGTGACAGTGTCTGAATTTGGCGGTTCAGTCAAAGGTCCACATTCCCTATCCAGCATACAATGCTAAAATCGAAACCTGCATCCGCTGTAGAACAGAAACTGTAAAACTAGCATTCTTAATAACTTTACCTACTTACCTACATCTCTCTCTCCCTCGGTCGCATCCCCGATCTCCAGAGAGACATTTCAAGTGCAAAGGTCACCCAGCCAAACTGGGACCCAGTCCAGCAGGGATTCAAATCAGGACCGGCAAGATGACACTAACCTGAGAACAAGTTTGTCTGCCCTCTGACCCACACATTGCATCCACCTGCAAGAGGCATAGATCCTCATGATCCCTGCAAATTATGGGGCTCATGAGGACCTATGCCTCTTGCAGGTGGAGTTGCTATTTAAACGACTTTTACTTGAGTGGGTGGAGGGAGTTGAATATATCCGATGTGACAGGTCTGAAAACTACCCACTGAGCAAAATCTTGTGCAAGAGGCATAGATGCTCGTGAGCCCCGCAGTTTGCGGGGCTCATGAGCATCTATGCCTCTTGTCGAAAACTTTGACAGATATGGCGGAGGCAGAGGGTGTTGGGTCACTGATGAGGCAGGTTTGCAAACCTACCAGTAAAATGTCACTAAATGCTTCAAGTCATCAACAGGTGAACCCCAATGCACGACAGGTCCACAGTTCATCCTCATTCCTTACCTAGTGGGCAGTTCCCATCCCCCGTACCAGCCACACCATGCCTGAGAGCAAGCAGTAAAAGATCTTCCAACAATGATACGTGCAAACTCCTACAGGCTGTTCTAGTTGCGCGCTGTCATGAAAACATGAAGCTTGTGACAAATAAAACCTGTATGAATGAGAAGGAATAGCCCGCAAAAAGATATACTAGCTCAAAACGGACAAAGTATAACATGTCCTTTCTGAGTGTGTTTCTTTTAACTGGCAATTTCCTTGCATTTCACATGTCTGACAGTCACCATAACCCTTTTCATTTGGAATACACCAGTGAGTGAAATAAGTTTGACTAAAATAGTTCATGGGTAGTGCCAGACAAGCTATTCTTGCACCACCCTTGAGCTAAAGCCATTGGTCTGTATCCTTATCTGTAAGTACTATAATGTAGTTTGCATATGACAGTGTACAAATTTGAAGCTTTTAGCTTCAGTATGATATGGGTTAAAGGCTCACTACCACCATAAATGTTCAAAGAAACACTTCTGTAACAGATGGTTTCGAAATGCTGCGCAAAGGTCTAGTTATAGTTCATTTAGACACAGGACAATCCAGTTCAGCACGTCGTCTTTACATCAAGTAACCTGACAATGACTCCAATCCGTTCGATAAATACAATGCTATCAGTATGAGAAACAGCTAAAAATAGACTGACATGCTAACGGCTGTGCAGAATAAGTAAGTGCTATTACAGTGCTTTTGTTGCATGTCCAAACTGCCATATAAGCTCATTAGGTGTGTCGACAAGGCATAACAAACACAAATAGTGCTGAAATTTGTCTTCAGTTTTACGCGCAATGGTACTTTAAAATCCAGATTCTGTACAACTGAAGCATAGATACAACACATGTGTTGCAATTTAACACAGCAGTTACATGAGTGTATTAGACCCACATACACATCATAAACATTAATTGTCATAACAGACTGAACAACTTCGGCAAGCAGCCTACTAAACCCCTAGGAGTGAGGCGCACAGGAAACAAGTGACACATGAACAATCTAACACAGATGTTCCAGGTGTGTACTGGACCCAAATACTTGATTGATGAACATTGTCATCACCCATTGAACAGTTAATTGATCTGTGTTGGCAGTAGTCTTGATGGGTGAAAATTACATGGGCCTAATACACGGTTTAAAAACAGTATGTTCTATACTGGTGTTCATGCACTCTACTTGAAATAAATTAAATTTTAAATCAGCCACACGTCAGTGTTATCCGTCACCTGTGCTTAACCCTTTGGGTGTCGGCAGCAGTTTTTGTCGTGATGATTCCTGTCGCGACAAAAACTGCTGCCAACACCCAAAGGGTTAAAGCACTCTGGTCAAGCTGTGACAATGTGCCATGTCAGGAAGATTGGGACTATGTAACAGCATTGTACTCTGTCACCTCTACTTTACCTTTATTAACGAAGTCAGTCCTGTTACCCTATGACAGACCATGGATCGTGCATACCGGTATATAATCATCTATCTATGACCATCTATGTCTGTCTATGTCAATCTATCTCCTAAACTAGTATGTAGCCTTCAATGGACTTGTTAATGTCCCTGAACTGAAAGACTTCAATTCTTTTTCATGGAAGTCATTCAGTTCTTGGAACTAAAGAGAAAGAGTTAAAACCTGGGGGTAGGGCTCTGCTGTTAGATTATCTACACAATCATAGAAGCCCTAAGTGTCAGATTTTCAAGTTACAGTGTACTACATTACTATCAGTATCACAGTATATAACTCAGTACATGTTATGAGGCACAACTGCATAAGTATAAAAAATTGCACTTAACCCATTTTAACACGATAAAGAATCCACTCCAGGTGCCCATTCGCCCTTGATACACTAAAACTGTGTAAGATATAAACTGAACATGATGAAGTTCAAGGGTGGGTGGTGCCAGAATATCTTGGCACCGAGAGGTTGATCTATCCCCTGATCTGTAACGTGGAAGGCAATTCCCAATTTGGAAATTTTGACATCAGGGCTAAACTTGCTAAAAACACAGTCTGGCAGATACAATGTCACATGATTCACAGGTCAGTGTGCAACACATTCTTCAAGTTCTGATGTTACAGATGGACTGCCGATATATGTAGTTTTTTGTCTTAATCTAATCAACAAAGTTTAATTATTCACCAAATCACTCATTTAATTATCTGTTTCCCCACTGCCAAGCCTCTGCATCTCAATGAAGCGTTAATTCTGTTGCCTTTTGCAAGTACGTGTACAGTATCTGTTACATTAACAGGGCACACACACACACACACACACACACACACACACACACACACACACACACACACACACACACACACACAAATTAAATTACTTCAAAAGTTATGATGAATGTGTGTGTGTGTGCACGCGCATGTACACACCTGAATGCAGCCATTACAACAAACATTTACATGCATGTATAAGGTACAGACATACAACCTGGCAGATTTTCCAATTTCAAACCCTCTTTTTGTGTTGCAACAGCTGCTAAAATATCTTGACATCACACCATACCTATTCAAGCTCTAACAACTATTTATGACAACAAAACGTGTAGTACGTTTAAATAAGTACTACATGTACACACATGTAGTGAATAGTTTAGGTACACGATTTCCATTTCCAAGAAGTGCAGATCCTCATGAGCTGCTGCAACTTGCAGGAGCTCATGAGGACCTATGCATCTTGCTGAACCGTCATACATCTATGTTCCTCAGGAGGCAAGCGTTACTGGGCATTCAATCTATAGCTCTGCTTGTGTCCCAGGTGTATAGAGGAACACCAGGTGGTGATTATCATAACATATCAACAGCCTGCGACACTGTCACAGTATACCATAACGGTACATGTATACATAATGTACACGAGCAGCTACCGCAAATACAACTAAATATAAAAGAGAGCTCAAGAAAGAAACAGCCATAATGATAAAATGGGAAAGTACACAACACTAGTAAAAACACACACACAACTTTCACACACAAAATCAGCAAATCTATATAAAAAAAAAAAAACTGACCGAAATAAACAAACATATCTAATTTCTATATTAAGAGCTAATCCAAATCTTTCTGATGAACAGCAAAAAGCACACAAATACCCCAACCGAATTCATTCTAACATGTAACAAAGTACATTTATACACACTTTCTGAAACTAGCAAATCTGACAGAAATAACCAAGCATATCTAATTTCCATACTGACCTTTCTGACGAACAGTAAAAAGCGCACAAACACTCCAACCTAATTCATTCTAACATGAAACCAAGTACACGCAAACTTGGCAGCCTAACTAAAATTGGCCAGACCCCCTGGGTTTCATACTAATGCCAACAATTTTCAGAAAGGTAAGGGACAAAACCCTTCAAGACTTGAACAGACAGATCTTTTGGCACTAGTCCACAAGCCCTTTCAACCAATAACTCACACACATAACAGGAGACAATTAGCATACCATTCCATGTACAAGAGGCATAGAGTCTCATGACCCCTGCAATCACAGGGGCTCATGATAATCTACGCCTCTTGCTCGCAATTACTTACATCTATTTTCATAACAACTACCATACTATTCAAAATGGGCCAGACCTTTCAAAGGACAATGCAACTTCAACTCTGACACAAACTCCAAGGGAGGCGTCTGAAAAAGTACCCCACTTTCAAGGGAGACCATTCAGCTGTACCATAACTCAAAGAGAGACAATTAAATTGGATTCAAACAAGCACAAGGGAGACAATTCAAAACTCCAAGAGAGGTGCCCCTACACAAAAAGACTTAATGACATAACTCCTCTGCTGCTTATGTGAAGTCTGTAGGTGACCCCTTTAAGTCACTGTGCCATACACAAATTCAGTACGACCAATTCAAAAGTAAACTGACCACTCTTGACCACTTGAAAACTGACTCCTAAACTATGAATTCACTGATGATGCTGCAATTCCCTGAAACTGGAACAGTCATGTAGTCATGACATACAACTACCAGTTTAAAGAAGCATGTAATCTCTTCCCACCATCAAGATAATTTGAACAGGCGTCGTCTACACATATGGATGCCTGTGATTTTCGGCCAAAGGTTCTAAACTGCGAGGTCCAAAATTGTGAAACTACACAAAATAAAATACACAAACTGAACAGATTGAGGTGCTGTGAATGTGAATTAACCCATTTCATCTTGAGGCTGATTTTGTAAAATTTGCTTAAGTGTCCTATGAAGGCTTACATCACAGATCAGGAGACCGATCTACTGTCAGTCAAATTTATTTCAAGCAATGGGTGTATCAGGATGAAAAGGGTTAAGATGCTGACCACTGTCAAACTGCCCCCTTCAGAAGTCCAATCATACTGCTGACACAAAAATTCAGATTCACACATGAAACATATTGTACAAGAATAAAAGAATACACAATCAAAATCCTCCCGACAAGCAGAAAATCTCAGTTCACACTTTTCATACAAAACTTATGATCAAATACTGTGTGCTGGTCTGTGATTTTGGACTTTATGGCCTGCTGCCGTAACATCCCAAATCACAGACAAGCATGTATCTTGTAAATCTTGGGGCGTTGTCCCAACAGCATAACAGCGAACCAAAACCTGCAGTAGTATTGTCAAAAGCCAAATGTTCTATATTGTTATTGATTACCTCATTCAGCAATGTTATGTACTACTGTAAAAAAACAACAACGAAACATTGGCCATGATAATTCAAGGGCAGTGCTAGATTAGCTTGATGACTAGAAAGTCATGAAGCTAATCACGCACTACCTCTGAACTATTAAGGTTGATTAGGCACATAGTCATTAAAAAGACTTTCAAAATGTTGATAGCTTGGCCTTAGGGATGAAAAAGCTAGCTTCATTTGCTAAACCATGACCTGAAATTCTTTTCAACTAGCAAGCTACAAATAAATGTATGATTTCATAAGCCCGAAACATAAATTCCAGGACTAGTTTGTTTGTGTGCCGCTTTTGTTTCTGTCCTAAATTTCTTAACAAATTCTCTACGACTGGCATTTTAAACGTTTTCAGTCTTACATACTAAAATACAGGCAACAACTTCATTCTAAGGAATAGCTCTTTAGTCAATCTCAGTCCGCAAGCAGCATAGATTTTCATAAGTCTCTGCAACGCATGCTAGAGGTATACATTCTCATGAGTCCCTGCAACCGCAGGGAGTCATGATAATCTATGCCTCTTGCAAATGAAACGAGACTCAGAAGCAATTTCGTTCTTTAATTTAACATATTGTGTCACAAATTTGCAGAGATTGACTTGAACTCATGCGTAACGTGAGGCACAGTTCTATTGCAATTACAATGATAAAATTCATGTCATGAGAATAGCTGTAAATAATTGATTTGCAAAGGACCCCAGCCTATAGATAATAAAGTGCCCAAAAAATCAATAGAATGCGGGATGTGGCTGACATATGATGATATATGTATGTATGAATGCGTGTACACACCTGTCTAGTGACGGTATACAGACAGTTGTACGCTGCAGCGTGTATTATCAACTCAGAAAATACTGAGTTGACGTGAGTGCGCTGGCTTACTGTGTACATACATGTGCTGATCTGTAATTCAGGACCTTATGACTTTCAGCCGTATGGTCCAGAATCACAGACCAGTACACACCGATTGCATCAGTCAAACAGGTACTTTGCATAAAATCATAATCTGTAATGTCTCTCACCAAGCTCATGACGCCATTTAATTAATCACTGAAGGATATTGTTGATGATAAAGAAATTGTAATGAACAGATCTGCATTATCTCATTCAGCGCAACGCACGTATTTCCCAAATTTTGGAAGCGTCATCTAACGACTATGCACCTGTTGATCGACCATGATAATTTAAGGGTAGTGCTAGATTAGCTTGGCGCCGACAGGCGCCAAGCTAATCTGGCACTACCCTTGAATTATCATGGTGGACCCATCTCCTGCTGTAGTGCGTCAGGGCTGGATGGGTTAAAGTCTTCACTAACAATCAAATAAACTGGTACATGTGCACTGTCAAGAGGCGAGATCATCACAATGTAGTCAAGTTCTACACTATTTTCAAGCGCATATACTTTCAGATGTTGTTTCCTCAGGAACTGAGTAGTGTTAGTTTCATTTGAAACCCCGCAAGAACAGCTAAAACGCACATGTCTAATAATCACATACATACAATCATTACAAATAGCTGTTACTTGTGCATAAAGTGCGGCATATTTCTGTCGAGTATTGTTCACTTTTCAGTTTAATCATTACAACTGCGATACATGTATACACAATTTGTGCATAATTTTTAGCCGATTTTTGTCCTGTATTGAATGTATCGACTAGTTTTAGTCTTGATCATTTAACATCCCGGCCATAGAATACAAAATGTCTGAGTAAATTGGTGTCAATTATTATCAAGCATGGACTGGCCTTAGTGGACTGGGAGCGTCCCATAGCACCATGCCGGGTGGCTTTGTTTATCAGCCACCTTCCCTTAGCAACCACCCGACTAACGGCCTGCGGCACACGGGGACTGTGTGAGTGAGACAGCATTACTGGATTTCGTTCAATATAACAGCGTCAACACGGACTGACCAAGACGGATCAAAAGGCAGTGCCTGCTTAGCTTGGCGCTCCAGCCGCCAAGCTAATCAGTCACCACCCTTGATCTGTCACGGTCGACTCGTCTCCCTGCGGCGCTCGAAAGCCAAGTTTAAAGTGTGGCCCTATTGGCTCTGGGAGTGAAATGCCCGACAGCAGGCTTCAACATGCAATGTCTCCTGGCATGAGTCTGACAAAGTCGCACAGTGGAATGCACCTCCCACCAACCTCCGCTGTAGAAACACTGATCTAAATCCCTCGATGCGAGGTACTGACCTTCAGACCACAGGAAGCGCAGATCCTCGTGAGTTCCTGCAGGGTCTCATGAAAATCAATGCCTCTTGCAGATGGATGGCTTTCACTACCTCCTCTACCTACCCGGCCTATCATAATTTGTGTGCTGGTCTGTAATTTTGGACCTTACGGCTTCGCCATAAGGTCCAAGATTACAGACCAGCACACGTACAACGTACCGCTACACGCACTCTGAGGGGTCAAGTACTCCAGTACATTACACACCTTGCAGTTCAATATCAGGAGAGTGGGCTGTGCGTGAGACAGCAGCGACCTGTTCAATTAAATCGTACATGTTCAGACAAACACCAACTGGAGTATCGGACTAATTGTGGCTCTAAGAACACAAAGTAAAGATACTGAGCAGGGGATCTCTTTTAATTGCTTGTTTGCACGCTGCTTTACAGAGTTTTCGCAAGCATTTTTTTTTTAAAGGAATAAAGGTGAAATCCAATTAATTAAACTGGCTACAGGCAAAAACAGACCTCTCAATTGCCCTGATTATAAACCTGACCAAGAAACCTAATTTGCAAAAACAATTTTTGGAGTGACAAAGCAGCCCTGGCTCATTGTAATTTACTGAAACCAACAATAAACTGACCAAATTAAATTTCCTTACTTAATACAAATTACAATACTGTACTATAACATTTAACTTTTTTTCTTTTGGTTTTAACTGACAGGCAACCAACCTACCTCAGAAATACTGTCACAGGTGGTGTGCACATGTTGAAAAACAACACAGGCCAGTACTCTTCAGTCAATAGTTGGCTACTGTAAACTTGTACCGTGTGCAACAGGTGAACAATCTACCAGTAGTTCTGTTTGTCTAATATAAAACTTTATGAGAAAGAGCAATCCAGAAAGAGATAGAGAGGGGAGGAGTTACAAATGTCAAATTCAAACACCATCCACATAAATATCAAAATGGGGCTAATCTGACTGCAAGAGACACAGATTCTCATGAGCCACTGCAGCTGCTGGGGTTTATGAGAATCTGTGTCTCTTGCAGGTGAAACTGATTAAATGAGAGCAACTGAGATGGGGGACAAGGAAATAATGTACACACCTAGAACACCAATTAAAGATCAAAGTGGGGCTAATGTCTAACCATTAAGAGACAGATTTTCATGCAGTTGCAGGGGCACAAGAGAATCTGTGTCTCTTGCAGGTGAAACTTGTGAAATGAGAGAAACTGAGATGAGGAATAAGGAAATAATGCACACACCTAGAACACCAAGTAAAGATCAAAGTGGGGCTAATGTCTAACCATAAGAGACAGATTTTCATGCAGTTGCAGGGGCACATGAAAATCTGTAGCTTGCCGATGGAATGGGCCATGTATGGGGCAGTTATTTGAGGGGGTTGGCTCAAGTGGGGAAGAAGGACATGCTGCAACTTGTCCACCTTGGCAGTGTGTCAAACTTTCATGTGACGCAAGTCTTAACAGCTACTCTCTTCACTATCTATCACAGTACTATCACGCACATGACCGAGTCATACTCTGCTTTGCTTTATCTATCATAAATACACACAGGTATTTGGAGCTCTGCATGCATGCATGCGCATCATGTAAGATACTGGGAAATCTGATCAATGAAAGTCACATGTGGGAAAAGACAAAACCATGCATGCTGCAACTGAATCATCACAATTCCTCTGAAGAGCAAGAACAGAGCTAAACTGTACCAGTACTAAAAATAATAGCAACAGTAAGTAGGATTCACAAACGTGCATGCATGGATTCTGCTCTGATAACAAACACTAGCTAGAAAATATTTTGCACTGCAAGTTTCACTGAAAGGGACCGGATGAAAACAGGCACTCTTCATATCGAATCCAACACACCTCAAAAGCTCACTACTTTTATTTTTCAGTTGGAAAATCTTTGAATTCGCAAAACATTTAGATGCATACTCAATGGACATAAAGTTGCTGCCTACACACATGTATACCACAACTTCACAAGCCCTCACACAAACATAGGAAATACTGAGAGAATGGGGGGTGGGGGGGGGGGAACAGTCAAATGAGAAAAAAATCTTACACAGCAAGTGACTCTCATCCTGCACACCAGTTGCCCGGGGAGACAGGTCCACGCCCGTGCGTCCACCACCGGATTCCCTTGCCCCATCTCACGTCTCCAGGGACTGAAACGCTCTCTGCCCTCTCGATCAACCGCTCGACCGCTAGGTCCGTCGCCTTGACGTCCGAATGCCGCCGGTGAGAAAATGTCTGGCGTGAAGGCATAAACTGAAAGATCTGGCAGTTTCGGCCGCACTGGCGTCTTGGGGACTGACGGACAAGCATGCGGCACGCCAGCTTTTGACAACGACCCGTTCACGTCGAGATCCAATCGTCTGCACAACCAGCTGGCATGTTGCAGCACGCTGGCGTTCCAAACGGGTGCGACAGCTAACGATCGCGATGCGACGCCGCAACCCCAAGCAACGTACAGGGGTCGACAAACGCCAGGTTAATTGATCAAAAGCTCTGGCACTCGCCTACGTTACCCGCTTTGGACAATGCCATGTAATCCTTGTGCAACAACTGGGCAGATTATTCATAGGTAGTCTACGTTTTGGCCGCGGTCCAAAAGCAAAGTATTGCGCATCGCGAAAACCCAAAACGAAGCCAAACTGTTCGACTTGGCAGAACCGATCGGTCGATTCCGCCGATTCTCGAGATCGTTTCGCGCACTTTGTGAGACATGTTCGATCAAATATCGATGACGTTGACATTTCTCCCGGGCACCAGATGTGCAGGGGGACACAGTTTAAGTCAATGAGAAATATTTATTGACTTACCTCTGTCAAACTTCTTTCCATCAGGGTCGATGTCTTTCACGTCGAAGATGTCCTCGAATAAAACACCTGCCATTTCGCCGCTGGGATTATTCTGACCCCAAGGTCGTCGCTTTCGTTTGAAAAAAAGGGTATAAAATTTGCGAATCTGACGAATCAAGGGCCTAAACGAACTTTTTAACCCGTACGGAGACGAAATTTATGTCTATTTACTTCGCGTCTGGTTTTTGGCACATGGAAAGACCGAATTTATCTCCGAAGCTGAAAAAACGGTCCAAGGGAGGCTACTCCGAAAACTATTCGATTTCTTCTCCGTCGTAAACTAAATCGATTACCGAGGTGCAGTTAGTATAGTACGGCGGAGAAACGCTGCGTTCAAGTCGTTTGTGAATTTGTATACGTTGTGCTTTCAATACTGGTTAAAAAAAAAAATAAAACAAAAACAAAATGATTGTAGTCGCTCCGGCAACACATGAAGGATAACTGAGAAGAATGGAGGAATCCGCTCAAACTCGAGGCCGGAGGCCGGGACTCCGGCCGGGTCGAGTCAATCAGTAGGGGGGGGCCGGGGGGGCCGGGGGGGGGGGGCGGGGGCGCGGGGCGGATGGGTGGTGGGCGGGGGGAGGGGGGGCGGATGGGTGGGGGGTGGGGGGGGAGGGGGGGGGTGCTGAACCGGTTACCGAAGCAAAACCGACTTCTACTGACAACGGTTTAGCAGCTTTAACTCCGGCTTATATGTTCATAATGTGACTAATGAGTGAGACTTTTTTTCAGTGTGGACGTCAGTAACCACGGTCCGATAGGGTCAGTTGTCACGGTTGTTCACTGAGTTTTGTCGTCCGGTCGTGACTAATGTGTTTAGTACTGAGGCCAAGTATTACTTCAGAAATAACACTTTTATGACATCATCAGTGTAGAGAGGGCTTTGATTGAGTCAGTTGGAAAGCTGCACTGTCTTTCGCCGCTCAAGTTCATGTGGTTCAGTAGCCGTGTTGCCGGACAAGTTCACAAGTCTCGCCACCATGACCGGCCGTTTGCCTGGCCACCCTACGCCGCGGTCCGGTACCGGGCCCGTTTCAAGTTATTGCCGGGGGTATGGCTTTCGTCATGACAGTCACCCGGCCGGGTCGACGCCGCCAGCCGGGTACTGAGATGGATGGATTGAAGACTTATCTATTGATTCATTGATTGGCTTATTGATCGTTTTCTTGCTGAGCGTGCGTGTGATTACCAGCCAGTCAGTAGAGCCCAGCACTGACGAGTTGCACTGATGTATTCAATGGTGATCATGTTGGGTCCCAACTTCGGCGTCGCCCCAACCTCGCCCAAAGTGACATATAAAGCTCAAAAATAGTAAGGTACATTAACTCTTCAGCTTGAATTACCAAAAGTTCTCAGAATGGTATAACAACGGTTATATCAGTGATTAGCCATCCCTTTGGCCTACAATTTCATAGCATTGACTTGTGACATATAGTGCTCACAAAAAGTAAGGGACGTCATAATTTCAGATTGAATTACTAAAATGTCGGGAAAAGCACCTTAGATCTGCAAACTGCAGTCTCCTTTTTGGTTCGTTTAATGTTTAACTTTTTGGGACATTTTAACAATTCAAGCTAAAAGTAATACGTCCATTACTTTTTGTGAGCAGTATATGTCACACCAATGTTGTAAAATTGTGGACCATTGGGATGGCTAATCATTGATATACACGTGCTTATACCGATTCTGAGGACTTTTAGTAATTCAAGCTTAAAAGTTAGTACACCTTACTATTTGTGACTAGTATATGTCACTTTATCTGAGGTTGGGTCGACGCTGAGGTTGGGACCCAACAGATCACACTGGCTTCTCCCTCGCTTGGCTGCGCTGACTCCGCTCGCGAATCGAGAGACAACCAGTGTGTAATAACCTATTTAGCCCCACTACAGCAGGAGATGTGTTGACCATGGTGATTCCGAGGGTAGTGCCAGATTAGCTTGGCGCCTGAAGGCGCCAAACTAATCTGGCACTACCCTTGAATTATCGCGGTCAGTAGTCGATACATTGCCTGCAAATGGTACATAGTCATTAGGTAACACATCCAGGATTTGGGAAATGCGGCCGTAGGGAGGCTAAATGGGTTCTGATGACGTTTGACGCTGGTCAGTGTTTCAAGTTGCGTTTCTGGCGTAAACAGTCACACATCGCCATGAGTTTAATTAAACCTACGACTGTCCGTAGCGGCTTTTTTTTTTTTTTTTTTTTTTTTTTTTTTTTTTTTTTTTTATGAGTCGGCGATTCCTGCGGGAAACGTCACGACAAAGAAAACAGGCGCTACCAAAAGCCAATTGTCAAGATCGTCATGATTTAGGCTGGTCATTCAATCCGCTCTGTAGTCACACACCGCGCACACACACACACACACACACACACACACACACACACACACACACACACACACACACACACACACACAAACACACACACACACACACAACACACACACACACATATACACAGACACACTCACATGCATCCACGCAAATGCCAATAAGCACGACGAAAAACAAAACATCAAATCAACAGGACTATGATTGTCGATTATTTTTAAAAAAAAAATCAAATACACTTAAAACTGACAACAAACTGCGAATGAAACAAAAATCCCGCATTCTCGCAATGGAAATTGCGGCGATGAATATCACAACATCAACACGAACCGGCTAAACGACACACATTTAGACCCTCATCATGAGGATCTCGTTTTGCCCGTTTCAGGCGCCATTTACACCCTGATATTCCCCAAACTGCATTACAGAACCGGAGACAGATCGACCACGATAGTTCAAGGTTGGTGCCAGAATAGCCTGTAGTCATCAAGCTATTCTGGCACCACCTTTGAACTATCATGGTCGATCCAAATCTTGTTGTAATGCGTTATGAACAATAGGGTTATGGAAATATGAAAATAAGAGTGCCTATTTGCAGTCCCAGGCTGGGTAGCTAGTAGCGTTGGCGTTGGTGACAGGATTGCGGACCCACTCCAGGGCTTGTTTGGCGGACAGGATCCACGTATCCTGCACACACATGGCAGGATAAGCAATGCATTTAATTTCTTATTTATTGTTTTTCATGTCATTTTAGTGGTAAAACTGTCGTGACGGGGCCAGCAAGCTAAACGTGCACTCTCGGTTCTAGTTTGACTTTACCAGTAGAACTCATAAAATTCATTTAAAGTACCATTACGTGTAAATTTTAAGACACATTTCAGCAGCCTTTATTATGCCTGGTCGACACACCCAATGAACTTTAACACCGTCCTGTCGGGACACGCAGCAAAAGCACACGCATAGTCGCACTTATTTATTCTGCGCAGCTGTTAGCGTGTCAATCTATTTTTAGCTGTTTCTGGCACTGATAGCGTTGTATTTATAGAACGGAGTGAAGTCATTGTCAGGTTACTTGATATAAAGACGTCGTGTGCTGAACTGGATTCTCCTGTGTCTATATGACCCATATCTAGACCTGTGTATAGCGTTTCGTAACCATAATTATGTCACAGAACTGTATCTTTGAACACTGTTACGGCGATAGTGGGCCTTTAAACAATGGGCGCAATGACGAGAAAAGAGGGGGTGGGGGGGGGGGGGAGGGAGGGGGTAGGAGGGGTGGTGTAGTAGTAGTGTGAAGATCTGTTTGTCTGATTAGTCATGAAACACAAAAGAACATAACCGTCCCAATGACACAACGTTTTCGACGGTATGCCAGTTATACGAATTACTTAATTTGATTGATGTTGGCATTTCAACAGCCCTGAGCACCCCCCACCCACCCACCCCCACCACCCCACCTCCCGAACCCCCACTACACTCCATCCCCACCTCACTCCCCGCACATTTCCCCGACCCCCCCACCCCCCCACCCCCTTTCTACCCCCTGTAAAATTACTTCATGCCTTTTTTATTTTCAAGAAGAGACCCCGGCTCTACCCCCATCCTAAACCAAGACACCCCCCCCACTCCACCCCACCCCACCCCCACCACAACCATCCCACCCCTGTCCTACCGTTCAGACTTACCTCAAAAGCTGCCCTGACGTATTCTATGAACTGACGAGTTCCCTCCCTCTTGAAGTCGGTGAGAGCCCAGTCTGGGTTGATGACCATCAGGAACGGAGACCGGTTCCCTTCGTAGTGCTTGATGAAGCTTAGAACATATACATACCCAAAACAAAGTGCTGGTCTGTGATTTTTGGACCCTACGACCGTACGGCCGTAGGGTCCAAAATCACAGACCAGCACAGAGACTGACACCCACAGCCATGAGGTCCAGAATCAGAGATCGGCAGACAAAAGTATCAGTGGAAAATTATGACAGTGGACAAGAAGCAAGAAGACTGAGTAGCTGACGGAATCTGAAGGACCAATGTATTGTTGACGTTGTGTATACGCCATTTACACGAAATTATTGGCCTTTCGAAATTGTATGACGCGTCTGTAAAGCCGGTGTACAAGCAGTTGGATCGACTCCGTGATTGTACAAGGGCAATAATGCCGTGTTTTGTTTCAGTGACCCTAGGTTTGTTCTCGGCGATGCGTTGTTAAACTTCCTATCCAGAGGCCCGTTGTTTAATTTTTGCTGCAATGTCATATAATGTGTCACATTCTTCAGCGTCCATAGATATGTGTCAGTACTCGGTGGGTAAACAGATATCCGATGCATTCCTGCAGCATGCACACAACAACTTAGAGGTACTACTAACCCGGCAGAGACATACAAATTCTTACGAGCTCTGCACCTGCGTTTCAGGCTTAAGAGATTATGACCCTGTAAGCAAAAGGTCCTCGGGCCCAGGACGGCCGCAGTGGGCCCGCGCACGGCTGTGCGCGGGCCCACTGCGGCCGTCCTGGGCCCGAAGACGTTTCGCTACTGAGGTACGTATATGTCTCTTGCATCGGTTGAGCGTTTTGCTTGGGGGTTTTGTTTGTTTGTTGTTCTTTTTTGTGGGTTTTTTTTTTTTTTTGGTCTCCTTTTTCCGGCCACGGTAAGCACGGGCAATAACAAGCTTACGATGCATTTCGATTGATTGATTGATTGTACATTGCTTAACGTCCCGACAGCAACAAGGCTTTCTCAGGACGTGCCTGCACTGCTTGTGAAAAAAAAAACCCCTAAACAGAAAATTGAATGTATGTCGCCAGCCGGTCAAATACGTTAAATAAACCTACAACATGGGGCCTAAATAAAGCTAAGACCATTTAGCAACACACATCCAATATCAAGAGCTACAGGCAGTGCAGACAGTAGGGAGAGTTTTTAAAAAGGCAAATACAGGTGAATGGACAAAGGGTAGACAGAAAC
Source organism: Semisulcospira habei (assembly GCA_036245525.1). Taxonomy (NCBI): domain Eukaryota; kingdom Metazoa; phylum Mollusca; class Gastropoda; family Semisulcospiridae; genus Semisulcospira; species Semisulcospira habei. Next base: position 117,996,718 of record BTPG01000003.1, on the reverse strand, counting down.
ACATGCCCCAGAATAGAGAGAAAAACCCACCCTGTGGGGCTGACCAGGGTGACCCTGGGAACTAAAAAATACCTAACCCCACCCAAGTCCCCCAAGGCAGACCCGGGTGGGGTACGATGCATTTCGACATAACCATAGCAACATCGAGGTGATTGAAACCATGCAGCAAGAGACATACATTCTCATGAGCCCAACACTCTGCAGGGGTATCATGAGGATCTACGCCTCTTGGAGATGTTTGGAGGTGTTTGTTTGTTTTATTTTTTTATATTTTTTTAAATTTCTTTTTATTTATTCATTTATTTATTTATTTATTTATTTATTTATTTATTTATATTTATTTATTTATTTATTTTATTTTTTTTTATTTTTTTATTTTATTTTATTTTTTTTTTTTTTTTTGGGGGGGGGGGGGGGTTGGTTTGCGCTAATGGTACAGGCAGACTACCCACCGTGGTGTATATTGACAGTACATTGTTAGGATCACGTGTCTTTGTCGTTTTGACACCGGACGGTCGCTTACTTGTCAATAGGAAATGACTTATTGTGTCTGAAGCAGGCATGTCATACTCAGATTGCAACTAACAGCGACAGCAATGCACATTCTACGGGTCACTGACTGTACAGATTACTAGGCCATCTCACACTGGCTGTTTCTCTACATTCGCCAGACTACGGAAACAGCAGTAGGGAAACGGTCCCTGTATGCTGCTTCAGCGTCATATTTAGGACTGAATAGCTCCAGATATCATAATCGTACCCCACCCGGGTCTGCCCTGGGTGGGGTTAACTGGGGTCTGAATCTCAGGGCTTAACGACCCTTTGGGTGTCGGTAGCGGTTTTTGTCGCGATGATTCCTGCGGAATCATCGCCACAAAACCCGCTAACGACACTCAGACACGGAGGGTCAAAGCGATCTGCTTCTGGGCGGGCTTTGCTACACTGATTCGCTGACACAATGGGGTATTAACGTTGTTTTTACTCAAACAAGATTTCTCTAGCCTTCTTGTCACAAGGCATGTCAGTAGGCACACGACACAAAGATTTACCACTGCCTTTTGAGCGTACCGGAGGACGTCTTCGACTGCCGGCGTACAACGGAGAAAAAGAGCAGCCAAAGGTCCTTCACACTTCTTGTAGTAAGCCCTTTTGCCATTCAGTATTGTAAGACAGCATTATTGTGCGACATACTAGGAACAGCCATTAAGGAGATATTGTGAATTATTCGACCATCACTACCTAAAGTGTAGGTCAATTTAACTCTTATCATTCGGAATACACCATTGTGTGAAATAAGTTTGACAAAAATAGTTCAAGGATTGTGCCAGAATAGCTTGGCGCCTCTACTGAGGCGCCAAGCTATTCTGGCACCACCCTTGAACAAAGCCATTGGTCTATATCCTTATCTGTAAGTACTATAATGTAGCTTGCATATGGCGGTGTACAAATTCAGTTGAAGCTTTTAGTCTCAGTATGATATGGGCTAAGTGACAGAATTAGAATTCAGTTTCTATATCTAGAAAGGGGGCAGGAGATCAAACTGTTTATCCAGCGATGAGTAACGGGGCGGTCCGTGGCGCAGTGGTTAAGGCGCCTGCCACCAATGCCAAAGGTGCGAGGTTCGATACCGGGTTCCGGCGTTGGACTTTTCTCTTCTGGTAAGTGTCACCCTTAATTCGGGCGGACCGTCGGGGGTTCTTTCTCCGGGTACTCCGGTTCTTCCACCCCCCACCCCCCACCCCCAACACTTTGGTACCGGTCTCAGGCCACTTCACAAATTTCAAATACAAGCGATCAAAAATCTCTGTAACTTCAGTAGCTGACTGGCCCTTCGTTTGTCTTGTACTGTGTTCGTACTGTGTTTGTCTTAAAGCTGAGAAACAGTCAAAAAACTCCGCCCCGCACGTGTTTTAAAAAAACTTTGCAGGACCCAGCGAGGGCCCTGTCTTCGTGAACGTTCGGCTAACTTCGGCAAACCGGTTTGGAACTCAGTTGACTCAGTTTTCAACTGCGTTTGTCGTGCTGGCAAAACTCCCGTGAAAAAGACAGGCCACTTCCTGTATGCAGCGCGGAGTGGACACCGCGATCACTGATCTAAACCAGCGATATTTCTACTGACAGCAACAGTAGCAGACGACACTCGACCACCCGACGGACAGAGCAGGCCATTTGTGTCTTGCCTGGACGCACACTGGATATGGACCAGGCCGCGAGCTATCCGTAAGTTACACAGCACAGCCTGAAGCTTTATTCGATATCGGAAGGGTGAGGAAGGAGGGGTTATTTGTCGTTTTGTGTTTGTTGTTATATCTTTTCATCTGGAGTGGCGCCTACAGCAAATATTTTCTCCATACGAAGGGCAGCTACTAAAACTCAGCTTGACCCAAGGCGACCTTGTATCTTTTGGCATCTATGTAAACAGTCGATTCTCTCTCTCTCTCTCTCCCCCCCTCTCTCTCTCTCTCTCTCTCATCCAATTTACTGTGTTGGTTGTACATCACAATGCTTCTTTATTTATTTATATTAGCCTATATTGGACTGGAGGTACGTGTTGAAAAAATTCGTTCACAACTACAAAGTGTCAGGAGTCATACTTACAGCATGTACAGCCGTACATTCTGCCATCATAGTCCCCAACGCGTAAAATCCGTGGCTGTTGGTCAGTTTCAAAGTGTCACAGAATCGTCTGCTGTTGTCCGATCTGCTAATCGCGATGATTTCCGTGCAACAGGAAGTGGTCTGTCGTTTTCCGAGAGTTTTGCAAGCTCGGGATACGCAGTTGCCAACTCCGTCAACTGTGTTACGAACCGATTTGACCCACTTAGAGGCAGGGCCCAAGCTGGGTCCTGTAGAGTCTTTTTAAAACACGCGCTGGGCGGGTTTTTCTCATTGCACCTCAGCTTTAAATGGCGTAAATCCGTGTCTGTTTCGTGAGTGAGTGTGTTGGGTTTCAGGCGCGGCGCTTTGAGTCGATTTCCCCAAAATTGAGAAAAAGCGCCTATATAATAACGGTATTATTATTATTATTATAATTTCCCTTTGGTTTGCGCCCTGTAGCTACCAGTATCGGCGCTTACCCCACCCAAGGCGCTCTACCTATACTGTCGGAGGGCCTGATCCTGATGTACGCACCCGCCGTGAGATGGCCTTAGTCGCCTGCTCGGCGTTAAACCCAAATAACTAACTGATGTACGCACGACTTCTCCTTACTAATGCTGGACGAAGGTCTGTGTTACCTCCCTCAATTCTTGCCAGACCTGCCGCTTAGTCTGGCTGAGCGATTGGGTCGTCCTCACTGCCAAGTCAGTGGCTCTACCTATACTGTCTTTGGCCTGATCCAGATGTACGAACGACTTCTCATTATGAATCAGTGATGGAACAAGGTTTATTTACTCCCTCCTTTGTGCTCCCTTGAAGCGCAATGAGCATATGAACAACATGGACGTCTTAAAGCGCTATGCACGTGGACAAAATAATCATAATCGTTATATTTGTAATGACGGATAAGAGGACTAACCCAGCGAGCTAAAAGGTCCTCGGGCCGACGTCGGCCGCTGTTGGCCCGCGCACGGCTGTGCGCGAGCCAACAGCGGCCGACATGGGCCCGAGGACCTTTTGCGCACTGGGCTGGGCTCAGACCTGTCGTAGAACAAGTCAAAGGCGTCTCTCTCCTTGGCGACTCCCACGCAGGCCTGGGGCGAGGCGCACTTGGTTCCTTGGAATTCCAGATCGGCTACCAGGATCTGCCAGCGGCCTGCACAGCACAGCAACGGCAGAAAGGGATCACTATACAGCAGAACCACTTTCCGTTTTTGCGTGCAAGAAAATGCGGTCTGAAAAAAAAGAAGAAAAAAGAACAGGCCCAAGTCTTGAAGGGCAAAATGTGTCACCTGGCACGAAAGACCATCATTTAGGCGATCCAGACCAAAAAGGCGACTGCCAAGGGTGAACAATGCAGACAAGAGTTTCCGCTTTGCTTCTTCTCACTCACAAGATAAGTAGCGACTGAATTGTATACTTGTTTGTCTACAGTTTTGTTTTTTAAACCCGAAACATTAATAATCTGTGTTGTGACTAGCATTTCTGAGCGTTGGCCGGGTCTCTGCATAATATAAGTGGCTACAACCACAGCCACAGTCACAGCTACAGCCACCTAAATGATGGCCTTTAATGACAGGTGAGCTCTCATTAGGGTGGTCGCTAGAAAACTAGGTTCTCTGCATCATAATTCAGAGGGAGCAAGTATAACTAAAGTCTAGTGTAGGCAGAAGTTGATATAAATCTCCCAAATGATTTTAACATCAAAAGCCTGTGCTGTACGTCGAAAACGGCTTGCTTTACAGTGCCCATATTCATATTCAACCGATTCGCTCTGAGGAAAGTGAGCTCAGTCGAGTCAAACTGCAAGAGACATAGTTCCTCATGAGCCCCCGCAGTGGCGGGGGCTCATGAGGATCTATGCCCCTTGCTGACATCCCTGTGTCAGTATCCGTGTTCCTGGGACGTCTCAGGGGGTCTTTGGAGATTTCAGACGTGACACAATTTGCTCCACTGCGCTGGGAATGAAAGGGATATCTTAACCCCCTAAGGCCCTATAACAGGAGATGGACTGACCATGATAATTCAAGGGTAGCGCCAGATTGGCTTGGCGCCTGAAGGCGCCAAGCCAATCTGGCACTACCCTTGAATTATCATGGTCAATCTATTTCCTGCAACTGGTACATAGGGAACGTTTGGGACATGTCACCACAGGGCTAAATGGACTAGCGTACCGGGAAACTCCTGTTTCGGCCCTTCTCCGTTGTCACAGGTCGGCCCGAGGGCGAAGTCGTATGTGTATGGCCACAGCAGTTCTACCTCGCTATTTCTGTAACACATACAACCACACGACCGTGATAATAAGCGGGTAGTAGTAGTCGTCGTTGTGCCTGATTGGCCGCTTGGTCAATAAAACCATTTACATGATCTCAGACACACACACACACACACACACACACACACACACACACACACACACACACACACACACACACACACACACACACACACACACACACACACACACACACACACACACACACACACACGAACGAACGAACGCATGCACGCACACATAGATCCACACGTGCACCAGCGCGCGCACGCATGTTATTGTATGCAGCGTTAACCGGTTACTGACCGGTTATTCTTCTGTTTTTAATAATAATAACAAAACCGGTTATTATATAGACTCTTTACCCAATTCTGCGAATCGTCTCAAAGCGCCGCGAACTGAACCCAACACGCACGCTCACGTGACACACACATTACACTCTGAAGACAAACACAGTACAAGACAAACACAGGACATTCACGTGGTGCGAAGGGTCAGCTCAGCTACTGAGGTTTCGGAAATTTTGATCGCTTGTATTTGAAATTTATAAAGTGGCATGAAACCGGTACCACAGGCAAATTTCAGAGAGAAAAGCAGCATCCGGTAGAAGATGCCAGTCAAACTGAACAAATAACAGTTCTGTTGGCCGACATACAGGCTAGACTTGAAGAAGATCGGAATAAACGATGTAAGTTGTAAATTAACCGCATGCACTCCGGCTCCCACCCCCACTCCACAACCACCTAAACGATGGTCTCTGTTAGTTAGTTAGTTAGTTAGTTAGTTAGTTAGTTAGTTAGTTAGTTAGTTATAACGCCAAGCAGGCGACTCAAGGCCATCTCACGGCGGGGACTGGTCTTTCATGACGGGCGATCTCTCACAGGGGCGGTCCCGGCTTCAAACTGCATAGCTGGTAAATCAACAAGTCGAAGCATAGCTGGTAAATCAACAAGTCGAGTGAAGCAAGCGAAATGAACTGAACGGTTTCATCGTGTGAATCTAAAGCAGATTTAAGTGATGCCGAGTTGTCAATTGTAGAGTGGCAGGTTTGGTAACACTATGGTTACCTCCCTTGCTCCTCTCTGCATGCGCGTTCACAGCGGTTCAAGGGAGGTAACAGGGTGATTGTGCGGACAAATATAATAATGCGAGGGGTGGGGTGGGGGAATCTGGACAATTTAGCCCATATCATACTGAGGCTAAAAGCTTTAAATTTGTCCACTGCCATATGCAAGCTACATTATAGCACTTCAGTACAGATAATGATGATATAGACCAATGCCTTTAGTTCAAGTTGGCGCCTAAAGGCGCCAAGCTATTCTGGCCTTTAACTATTTTAGTCATCTGACTTATTTCACACCAAAGTCCGGATTTTCAACTCCAATGTAAAAGCAGTTCTCCTATATGGAGCAGAGACATGGAGATTGACAAAAACCACAGTCAACAGAGTACAGACCTTCATGAACAGTTGCCTTAGAAGAATTTTGAAAATCCACTGGCCAGAGAAGATCAGCAACGTCAGACTCTGGGAGAGAACAGAGCAGATAACAGCAGAGAATGAAATTGGGCGAAGAAGATGGGGATGGATCGGTCACAGTCTGAGAAAGCCAGCTTCCAGTATCACTAGGCAGGCATTGTCATGGAACCCCCAGGGAAAGAGGAAAAGAGGTAGGCCGAGAAACTCCTGGCGTCGAGACCTCCAAGCAGACATCAAGAGACTGGGAACCACCTGGAGTAGAATCGAAGGAGAAGCACAGGACAGGAGTTGCTGGAGGTCTCTCGTCGACGGCCTATACCCGGGTAGGGGTGACAGGCGTAAGTAAGTAAGTAAGACTTATTTCACACACTGGTGTATTCCGAATAATAAGGGTTAAACCCCTTGCGCATGCAGTCACCGGTATTGTGAACACTGAGTACGACCGGAGGCCGCACGCCGCGCAACGACTCAGTCGAGACTGCGACACCCTGAGTCTGTATGGACCAACCGGATAGTGGAGCAATTTGAGTCATAGAGGAACCCTTCCTGGGCAAGAGCAGTGAACTCGAATAGCCCTCCGGGCATGAGTTGCGGGGCACGAACACCGACCACGTCTTTTTCTGGTACTCCGGCGCTCACCACTTCTGCCTTCATCTCTACACCGCAATGGAAAAAGAAAAGGACAACACATACCATAGAAGATTACACTTACCAAGGGAAATCACCCAGCGCCGGACGAAAAACAACCACAAACAGTTAGATCCCTTGACCCATGACTGAATTTCACTAGTCGCCGCGACTGAATGTGTGCAACTGACGGATAATTGACAGGGTGAAGGGATCCAAAGTGTTTATTTGTCCAGGGCTCAGTAAGTGATTTTCTTTATGTGTAGTGTATCTGCCAGGGGTCAGTTGCATGAGCGAGCTTAGTCCTTCGCCAGCCACTAACTCTTGAAGCAAGGCTCCCGGGCCGCTATGATAGTGGAGCACCTTGTTCGGATAGCAGGACAAAGCACATGCAACTGGCCCCGACGCTGACTGAATCAACGCAAAAGCGGGTGGACGGTTCTAAGACACAACTAGCCATGCCGGGCGAAAAAAAACCCCAACCCAAACCAATAACTGAATCTTATTTGAATCTGAATCAAGCTGTTGAATAACATATTAACTCATTCGCGGAAGGACACATCGGGATGCGCGGCATAAGCCGCGCATCCGGATGCGGCTGGCCCCGAATGAGTTAACCTTCTCGTCATGAAGGCATTCAATGAAATTCCAATACCAGAAATTCCTACGAGTACTAGAGTAAATCAACTCAGTGTTGGGTCCCACTCGAGTTTCTTCGGAATGTCATAATTTGTGAAGGTCAACTGCTTATTATGGCTGAGTTGGTATCATATCTCGCCCTGTACCTAGGTTAAACGCACCAGCGGCGCCATTGTTGCTATTTTCGCACCAGACCGGTCGCTCGGACCGGTCATGTGTACCAGAACTGCACGAGCTGGTACACGCGGAAGGTAGGTTCACGCGGAAGATTGTGATCGCAGTGGAAAAACGGTTCGTTTCCGGTTTTACTTTTATCGCCTTTTACCTCCCCTAACAAGCCAGTTTTGTGTAGAGACGGCGGAGGTTTGTGTCACGCCCCACGCCCCTCACAGTGAATCAAGTTCATTGTACTTGTAGTGCGCTCATCTCTCGTACTTCAACTACAACGGTGTTTTCTGCCGCAAGACGACGCAGATGTCTCAAAATCACCACCATTGAGGAAAAAAACCTGCAGTGTTTCAAATCTGCCAAATCGCATAATGTTTCGTGGTGCTAGCATAAGGATGCATTATTGCCGGATTGCATATGGGAAAGGGTTTATTCTTTATTCATCATATTTTGCAGCAATCAAACGACGGTCAGGTCATTTTTTCTCCGAGATTGCTCATTACAGTGCAGAAAGCACACGCTCTAAACCGATCTGGTGCACATGACCGGTCCGAGCGACCGGTCTGGTGCGAAAATAGCAACAATGGCGCCACTGGTGCGTTTAACCTAGGCACAGGGCGATGTTTACCAACTCAGCCTTATTATGGTTGGGACTATATAAGATAAATTGCGTGACTTAACTGAAACATACTTGGGTGTGGAAACGTATAGCGGGGGGAAAAACAACAACAACAACAACAACAAACAAACAAACAAACAAAAAAACACGAAAAAACAACACCTCATGAAACAACAGCAACAACAACAAAATCGTAATCCAATCAACTCACACCTCGTGAACCAATCAACTCACGTTTAAGATTGTTGACCCACTGCTCTTCCGTTTCCGGTGTTGTGCCGTCAAGGTTGGTAACTCCTATCTCGTGTCCGGCATCGTAGAGCCCCTTGACCATTTCCAGCCGTGTGCCGGTCGACTGGACGTAAAAGGTGCCAACAGCCGGGCAGTCGTTGGGGTTCTTGGTGTCTGCAACAACCCATCTGGTGGACTGACTATTTTAACGTCATTAACTCATTCTACCCGCGACAGACCACAGTAAGATATGGCTCGATCATCAAGTGATAGTTCAAGGGTGGTGACAGAATAGCTTGGCGCCTATAGGCGGCAAGCTATTCTGTCACCACCCTTAAACTATCATGGCCGACAGTGGCGGATCCAGGAGCCCCCCCCCCCCCCCCCCGGTCAGTCCTGAACCAAAAAAAAAATAAATTGATGGTTATTTGTGGAAGTTGTGTTTTACTATTCGATGGTTCTTCTTTTCTTGTACGGTGTATTTCACAATTATCTCACGGGATTGCATCCTCAGACTGGCAATAAGCCACTCACTGAACCCCAGCGCCGGTAGGAAAGTGTCCGATCTTTGTTGTTCTGGGGCCCAAATCAGTCTCTCATCAAATCATAGAGTTTCATGCGCCCCTTTAGTCACAGGGGCTCATGAGAAGCATTACCTCTTTCTGTGCTATACCATTCCCATTGCATCCTCAGACGTGGCAGTCATCTAGGTTTAAATCTACGACTGTGGATACGCCAACTGTGATCAGATCGCGAGAAATCAACTGCGCTGTTTGTGTCTCCCCCCGGGGTGAGCAGCCGACTGGCCCGGGTGTCACAGGCAACTGCTAATTCTCTAATCTCGTCACACATCATTCTCTAAGCACAGTGGGTGTCCAGTCTCCCTCAGATTGCATAGCATTGTCTTTTGAGGTAGTGCCCATCAAGATAGCTATATAGGCATTGATGCGTGTCAGCGGAGGGGAGGTGTGAAACGTCTTGATTTTAATCACTAACTAACCCTTTAAGTAATCGTCAGCCAGTGTAAGAGGTATCATGACTATTTCTGTGATCTGATCCAGTGTTCCTCAAATGGAGGAGGTTTGTGGGTGTATGGAGCAGTATTACAATTTTCACAAGTGGCTGTGTTGTTCCTCAGACGGAGGAGTAATTGGTAGTGTAGTGTTGTTGTCAAACACAAGGTGATTGCTCCTGCACAAACTCCAGGTAGAACATTCATTTTAATAGTAAAATTAATAATAATAATAATTACGGTATTTATAATGCGCTTATCTTATAATAATTATAACTCTAAGCGCGCACTCACAACTCGCACACGCATGCGCACGCTTTAGACAATGACTCACGTAACACAAATAGTGAAGATACATTAGGACGGTCAGCTTGGGCTGGGGAGTGTGGTGATATAGTGCTAGAACTGTTGAAAGAGATGAGTTTTGAGGGCAGACTGGAAGGAGGAGAGCGAGTGTTTCTGACGGAGAGAGAGTGGGAGAGTGTTCCAGGTGGTTGGACCGTATACTGAGAAAGAGCGGGGGCCGAAAGTGCTGAGTTTGGTGCGGGGGATGAGGAGGCGGAGAGGATCAGAGGCGGAGCGGAGGGAGCGGGGAGGAGTGTAGGGGTGAAGTAAGTTGGAGAGATACGCAGGAGCGTAGTTGTTCAGGGATTTGTAGCAGAGAGACAGAATCTTGTATTGGATGCGTTGGGGGATGGGGAGCCAGTGAAGGAGCTTGAGCAGGGGAGTGATGTGGTCGGATTTTTTCTTTCTGAGGACGAGGCGAGCAGCATTGTTCTGGACGCGCTGGAGAGTGAGAGTGGTGGAGTGAGGAAGGCCAGAAAGGAGAGAGTTGCAGTAGTCGATGCGAGATAAGATGAGAGAGACAGCGAGTTTGGTGGCAGCTTCGGTAGTGAGGTATTTTCTGATCTGACTGAGGCGGCGGAGGTGGAAATAACATGCCTGGGCCGTGGCGGAGACGAAGCTGGTCATGGAAAGAGAGGAATCGAGGATAACACCAAGGTTCTTGACCGAGTCAGAGAGGGAGATGGGGGTGCTGTCGAGTTGAAGGTGGAGAGAAGGAGAGAGCTGGGAAAGTTTCTGGCGAGTGCCTACCAGCATGGCTTCCGTTTTGTCGTCGTTCAGTTTGAGCTTGTTTGCTGTCATCCAGTTTTTCACGTCCTCATAGCAGTCAGCCGTGCGAGTCAGTAGTGTCTGAGTGTTGTCGAGTTTGTCTTTGTCTAGTAGTTGTGAGTCGTCAGCGTAGAGGTGGTGGTGTATGTGGTGAGACTGGATGATGTTGGACAGTGGGGATATGTAGAGTATAAAAAGGACCGGGCCCAGGACGGACCCCTGAGGAACGCCGCAGGAGAGCCTGACTGGGTTGGAGAAGACTCCGTCGATGGTGATGGACTGCTGTCTGTCGGAGAGGTAGGAGAGAAACCAGGAGTGAGCAGAGTCAGTGATGCCAAAGGAGTGGTGGAGGCGGTGGAGGAGGATAGAGTGGTCTATGGTGTCGAAGGCGGCAGAGAGATCGAGTAGCGTAAGAAGGGAGATGTTGCCCGAGTCAGTGGAGAGAAGCAGGTCGTTTAGGATATGTAGAAGGGCAGTTTCAGTGCTGTGATGTTTGCGATAGGCAGACTGGAAGGGACTGAGGAGGTTGTTGTCGGCGAGGTGGAGGTTGAGTTGGTTGAGGACGACCTTCTCAAGAAGCTTGGACAGGAAAGAGAGATTGGAGACTGGGCGGTAGTTCTTGAGTTCGTTTGGGTCGAGGTTGTGTTTTTTGAGGAGAGGACGGACGATGGCGGACTTGAAGATATCGGGGACGGAGCCATTTTCTAGAGATGTGTTGATGATGTCCGTAATGAAGGGCAAAAGTTTTGGGAGGCCGTCCTGGTAGAGGGAAGCTGGGAGGGGGTCTAGTTCGCAGGTTTTGAAAGGCATGGACTTTATGGTCTTGAGGACTTCATCCTGAGAGACGGGGCGGAAGGACGAGAGGGGAGTGCCGGAAAAGGGGGTATCAGGGAGGCAAGGCGAAGAAGGCAGAGTGTCGTGTGTGTTGCGCAGAGTTTGGATTTTGTCGGAGAAATAGGAGGAAAAGGCGGACGGAAGTTCTTCTTTGCTGTGTGTGTTGGGAAGAGGAGAGTCTTTAGAAGTGCCTAGGAGTGTGTTCATGGTAGCGTAGAGGGTTTTGGAAGAAGTGGATTCCAGGATTTTGTTTTGAAGGTGTTTGCGTTTGGAGTCGGAGATCATACCATATAAAAATCAGAAGTGCCCCATTAATCTTGTTTTGTTAGGGAGGTAGGGTGGAGGCGGGCAGGAGGACAAGTGCAAGTAGATATGATCAGCTCTTCCTTTTATAAAGTGCCAAAAGCAGTGCTGTGTCCCGAGATAAAAGAAGAAAAGTTTCAACAAATAAAAATCGTCACCTCTGAGAACTCTGGGTATGTCTGAGGAAACCCCAAGAAAAAAGAAAAAAAAAAAAAAGAAACACGCGTAGAGAGAAAGGTTACAACACGATAGTACAATTTTAAAGAAAATCCCAAAAAGAAAAGCACCAAGAAATAATAATTTCAACTTACTTGTAATTGTTCTTTTTAAGCGCGTTTCTTTCTTTGTTATGAATTTATGCTCGCCTGAGTCAATGTTTTGGTCTGGATTTTGTATGACGCAGTGTGGAAAACGGAGGGTGGGGGGCTGTTGTGCCCCCCCCCCCCCCCCCCCCCCTGTCGAGACACCCTGACCGATCTGTCTCGTGAATTGTAATGCCGTCCTGAGAGGATAACTGCAAAATGTGGTACTCACAAACCAGATAAGTGAGGCTAGCGCTGGCAGAATTGTATAACAAACCAAGGGGAATTACTCAGCGCTGGACAACAGTTAGATCCCCTGCGGCCCCCGCCTATCAGGCACCCACTTTGGCAATCGCCAGCCCACAGAGAAATACGCAGGTATAGAATAAGACGATCATTTGCATCTAGATGCAAATGATCGTCTTATTCTATACCTGCGTATTTCTCTGTGGGCTGGCGATTGGGTGCCTGATAGGCGGGGGCAGGGGATCTAACTGTTGTCCAGCGCTGAGTAATTCCCCTTGGTTTGTTATGCAAAATGTGGGTATTTCGTACCTCGGGCAGAATGAGTTAAACCGACGACGTCTGTCTCACGGCGATGTAAAAAGCCTGCCCAGTGAAAGCCAAGGAAAGCAAGTCCATTTTTGTGGAGAGGGAGATTTGGGTTGTATTACAGGGAAAAATCTCACTTGTCGCAAAAACAGACTTACTGTACTGGGCAACATGTTTTTCCGAGACAGGACAGACAGATAGGTCTCAATCTGTCTGTATTGGACTAAAAACATTGTGACAATTCAAATACATGTTACAATATTTTTGTCAATTCAGTTCCATCCGATAACAAAATAAATAAATAAATAAATAAAAACTAAAAAAAGGAAAAAACACAACAACAACAAAGAAAAAGTTCATTTTTGCGTTATTTTTAATTGCAAGACAATAAATATCTCGCTTGTCACATAAACAGACTTGCTGTCTTTTGTCTTCACAGGGCGTCAATTGCGTCATAAGTCTATTCACGTCAGTCATGTCCGGCGTGATCCAGGTCGGGCGATTTCAGCTTGATTTCTTTTACGAAAATAGTGGAGGAATGAAAACAAATCCGTTATTGGTAGCAGAGGTTTGCTGCACGGACCGTTGTAGGCCTGAGGGAGGGGAAAGGAACCATTGTACCCCTCCGGCCTTCGGGGTACAATGATTCCTTTGACCTCCTCAAGCCTGCTAGGGTCTGTGTAGCGAACCACTGCTACCAATAACTTATAGTATACTCACCACCAAAAAATAGCCTTGTACGCGTCCAGGTTAGCCTCGTTAATCGCGTACTCAAAAGTGACCAGCACAACTTGGGGTGTGTCCGCTGCAGCTGTGCCACCGGGGACAGCATTGTCATTCCAGCACCGACAGTCGGGCGGATCGCAGTTGTCACCAGGGCGACATTCCGTGGTCTGCGCTGACATCAGAGAGATTAAGGTCGCAGCCGGGACCAAGATGAAGGTCATGTGCACGACCGTGTTCATTTTGTATTGACCCTGTAAGGAACGCGAAGTCAGTGACTTAAAAGACGAACAAGACCTATCCGTTTAGATTTCATTCAAATGCACGTATTTATTTGCTCCCGTTCTGTTCGAATTAACCAATAACAACAATAAGCCGATATGATTATGATTATACTACTACTACTACTACTACTACTACTACTAATAATAATAATAATAATAATATTTATAAAGAGCTATTTTAAAAAATTCATTTATAAGCGCTCATGCACACCGCATCACACAGATACATACACACGCACACACAGAACGAGATGCACACAATATGATTACTGAACGAGTGAAAAGACTGGTTTTAAGGTTTCATTAAAACAAATGTATAAAGAACGAGCTGCTAAAAAAAAAAAAAATCGAGAGAGGGACTTTATTCCGAGTGGATGGACCAGACTAGCTGAATGCTCATGCTCCAAAAGTGGACATGAGTTTGGGACGAGAAACTACGGAAGGAGAGGGTGTCGGCTAATGATCACTGAGGAAGGGACAGTAGCGCTGCAGACAGTCGGAGAGATATTAAGGAGCAGCAGAGTTGTAAGCGCATATATAGCAGAGAGTATTTGATTTTGTAATAACTGCCCGCATATGGGATCTATTTATTTATATAGTTTTGTAACTTGACTTTGGCGTGAAAAATGAAATATGTCTGAAAAGAAACGATCTACCATTGAGCAGCTTTCCTCCCCCCCCCCCCTCCCCCCCCCCCCCCCCCCCCCGTCTCTCCGGCCGCCCCATCAATATTATGTCGCTGACAATGCGACCTTAGTACGTACGCTACTTTTTTTTCCCTCCACACTGAAAGTGTGTGACACCCCTTCCCCCCCCCCCCCCAACCCACCCCCCTTTAATAATAATAATAATAATACCGGTTATTAAATAGGCGCCTTTTCCCAATTCTGCGAATCGGCTCAAAGCGCCGCGAACTGCACCCAACACGCACGCTCACGTGACACACACGCATTCATTCTGCGTACAAACACAGTACAAGACAAACGTGGTGCGAAGGGTCAGCTCAGGTTTCGGAAATTTTGATCGCTTGTATTTGAAACTTATAAAGTGGTCTGAAACCGGTACCAAAGTGGAGGGGGAGGAAGAGCCGGAGTACCCGGAGAAAGACCCCCCGACGATCCGCCCGAATTAATGTCCTTCCACCCACCTTGCTCACAATATGCTTTTCTACATTAAAACTTGACTTAAAATCACGCAAAGAGATATGTTGGACAAACATCGACTGACTCAGCACTTTAAATTCACCTTTCTATCTTGGACAACACCACCACCCCCCCCCCCCCCTCCAAAACACACACGGGCACGTCTGAACTCATATCCAGCGGAAGTGTATGTGATAACCAGCGATAACCGACGTTGACACGAGGCGTGATTGGCCGCAGAAATGATCCCCCACATCGGGACAGTGCCGATAACGAGAAGTATCTGCTGGTTAAGTGTAGTTCGCTTGGTGCAAATAGTCGATGACCACTTTAACTCATTCGAGACGTGCCGCGTATCCGGAGGCGGCACGTCTCGAATGAGTTAACTCATTGTACCCCCAAGACCGAAACCCCCAAATTGTGCCGTTGTCCTCTGAAGACTGCATTGCAGTGCAGGACACAGATCGACCTTGATAGTTCAAGGGTGATGCCAGAACAGCTTGGCGCCCATAGGCGCCAAGCTATTCTGGCATCACCCTTGAACTATCATGGTCGATCCATATCTTGCTGTGGTGTGTCTGAGGTAGAATGAGTTAACACATTATTTTAACCCCAAGGGCGCTGATTTTAGAGGTGTCGCCTAAGGACTATGCACCAGTTGCCGGCATGAGACGGATAGACCGTGATCATTCAAGGGCAGTGCCAGATTAGCTTGACGCCAACAGGCGCCAAGCTAATCTGGCACTACACTTGAATGATCATGATCGATCCATCTCCTGTTGTAGTGCATCGGGGTTGAATGAGTTAAAGGTGAACGGAGAAATACAGTTGACTGCTGTTGACGATACCAAATGAAATACGATCACAGCACTACAAAAACTCATCTAAAATAATAATGATAATAATAATAATAGTAATAATAATAATATATTATTATTATTATTATTATTATTATTAATGAAAAAAAAAAAAACGAAAAAAAAAGATTGGATGAACCATAACCCACAAAGTCCCTTCTATATGAGAGCTGTCCTCGTTGTCAATGGTCTCTACCTTTTGTCTTTGACCTGATTCTGATGTTAAATTATCTCCTATTGAAAAAGTCTCGCAGATCTGCCAATGCGTCAGTGAGTTATATAAGGGGCGCAGGACATACGCGTCATTGATTTGTCAAACGTCATTTGTCCGCATGACGTAAGTTTTAGTTTTTACGTAATTTATATTTTACGTGATTTGAGTTTCACTTTCGCTTCATAGGCTTGAGAAAATGGTGACAAAACTAGAACTTAACGGTACAATTTCAGTCTTGCTATAATTTGTGTGAAAGCAGGTTGAATTTAGGCCCTACCTAGCTAAATGATATACTAAGTACACGGGTCACCTGCATGCTCTTCTGAAAGCGCGTCGATGTGTGTGTGCGTGTTAGTGCGTGCATGTGCGCGCGCTCCAAACATCTCCAAGAGGCATAGCCTGATCCTCATGCGCCTGGAGGTCGCATAAGGATATATTCCTCCTGGAGATGCGCGCATGTGTGTGTGTGTGTGTGTGTGTGTGTGTGTGTGTGTGTGTGTGTGTGTGTGAGAGAGAGAGAGAGAGAGAGAGAGAGAGAGAGAGAGAGAGAGAATGACGTCATATTTAGAGTATTATGTCAGTGTCTGGTGGTGACGGAGTTGCCTCTTTTACGTCACCGCCACTGTCTGACTTTCTCTAGACTGAAGTAAAGGTGTTGTTTTTTTAAGTGTTTTTATTCTTTTCTGTGAATTAATTTTTATTGAAGAAGTTGAAAGGATACAAAGCTGGCTAACGAACTCTTCCAATATCTTTCTCCAAACTAGCTATATGCAAAAGTTCAAGTAAATATGACAAAAATTACGGACTCTAATCCGAGTCAACCGACTTCCTATAAACGGTTGTTTATGTCTTCAATGAGACATTCAATTACAATGATATGCTCGGAGGCTCTCTTAGCCACCCACTTCAGAAAGTATTTCGCCAAGTTTCAAGCGTGTGTGTACAGAAATATCGGAGATTATCTTGTTTACATACATACGCACACACATACACACGCGCATATATACATACGCACATACGGCGCTTGAGTCGCGCCAAATGTACGTTTAGCAGCGAGGTTACCTTAACTAGACTGAGACATGACGTAATTTTTATCTTGTTACTTCAATTGTTAGAGGTTTATCTTGCCCGCCTTTGACGTCATGGACATGTTGTTCAATTCGCCCCCACCGCGACCCGTCCTAAAAAGTAACTTCTATAAATAGAAGGGACTTTAAAAAAAATAGCTACACACTGATGAGAACATCCCCACGCACGCACAGCAACACTCGCACACAATCATCCGTATGACATGCCGCCTTTGCTAACGGGATCGCATTTCTACAGTCACATGAAAGAGATCATGCAAATCACTCTCCTGTGATAAGTATCACTAGAAATATCGAACAAAGAAAAGACACACGGTTAGAAAGGACTGACACGTCTTTTCATGTTCAGTTCTTTCTAAGCCTGTTTTTTTGCGTGTGTGTTTTTTTTCTTCTGTGTTGTGTATCTTTCTGTATATTTTACGCGTAGCATACACCTTTCGAGGTCTGGTGTTCATAGGTATCACTGCATGCTTACAGATGCGTTACTCACACACACATACATACACACACACACACACACACACACACACGCACGCACACACACGCGCGCACGCACGCACACACACGCGCGCACGCACGCACACACACACACACACACACACACACACACACACACACACACACACACACACACACACACACACACACACACACACACACACAGTCAGAAGGGCACACACACTAACTCACGAAACTAGCGGAGAAAAAGAACTTATGAAAAGTTTGAAAGTCGAAAAACTTGTAAGCCTTTTCTGCTGTTTTTCTCCTTTGTACCTAGGAGAGTTCCCCTAATACTCCTTGATGAGGCAGATAAAAACAATACCGCTTGTGTTACGTGTGTCTACTAACATGAATCATTAACCTGTATCATACTGAGGCTAAAAGCTTCAAATTTGTACACTGCCATAAGCAAGCTACATTATAGTACTTACAGATAAGGATATAGACCCATGGCTTTAGTTCAAGGGTGGTGCCAGAATAGCTTGGCGCCTAGGCTATTCTGGCACTACCCTTGAACTATTTGAGTCAAACGTATTTCACACACTGGTGTATTCCGAATGGTAAGAGTTAGAAGGAAGGTTAGGAAAGTCACTTAGAAGAATCAAAACAACATTTAGACCCTCACTACAGCAGATCGCTTCAACTGACTATCATTCCGGTTGTTGTAGTCACCTGAATGCTAGTCTGAAATGACGGGCGAGAGTTTTTGCTCATCTAAACTGCTCTTGAGACAGTGGCACCCGTCTTCTGAGACATTTTCTGGAAAAACGATGGTTGTTCAAAACAGGCTCAAGAGTTGGTTATTTCCGGGTTTAACGTCCACGGCACTGAAGTGATAATGGACGGCCCAGACGGGCGGGTTTATGCCGGGGGGGGGGGGGGGGGGGGGGGGGGGGACAGATAAATCTATTTCCTATGGAGTACGACCTGAACACTGATCAATTCAGGCGCACTGCAACTGTGGCTCTTTGACTTACCAGGACCTTTCAACAGACATGTTATGGCACAAGCCCGTCCTTTTTCCCTGGATAGGCTCAACAGTATTCAATATTAATACCTGAATTACTATAGCAAAATAAAGTAATATACGTTTACTATTGACTGACAAACTTACGGTTTGTTCGAGACCACAAACCTGGCTTCTCCCTTGACTGCAGGCCCGCGTCCAGTAGCGAGTACGTCCAGAAATACAGAGACTTCGTGGTTATCCGCATTCGAATGTTACACAACACCTACACCGGGGTTATAAGGGCGTCTCTGATTGGTTGACCTTGCAAAAAGTCAGCCATTAGTCGCTACAAGGGTTTTTGTATCCCGGTCACATGGTACGGTTTGCGCTAATGAAGTGATTGGTCGCCGTGACGGAGGGATGAAAACAAAGCATTATGTAATATTAAGTTTACCATCGTCATCGAATCAATTCATCTGAATCAAGTAATCTGATAATGTCCCGGGTTGCAAACAAACAAACAAACAAAAAAAAAAAAAAAAACAAAAAAAAAAAAAACAAACACAATAACAAAGCAGCGCAAGTCTCTCTTGGCTTGACTTCGCGAACGAAGATTTTATAGGAGTTGCCCACGACGTCTGCAGGCTTGTTCGTGGCTGCGGAGGCCAATCCGAGACAGGCAGGTTCGACCGCAGTGGCTGCAGGGGAAGGTATGGCCAGGGTTCTGAGCTGCGGCATCTCTGTTTTTTCTCCTGAGCCGCTTGTCCTTAAGGCTAGCTCTGTGAGAGTCCTCAAAGGAGACAGCTGCCTTGTAAATGGTGGAGCGCCAGGTGTCACGGTCCGCAGCAAGCGAAGACCACTGGTGGTGGTCGATTTGGCAGGCACTAAGTGACTTCTTGAGACAGTCTTTGTATCTCTTCTTTGGTGCCCCTCTGTCACGGTGTCCAGTAGCAAGCTCGCGGAACAGGGTGATCTTTGGTAGGCGATGATCCTCCATCCTGGAGACATGCCCCGTCCAGCGGAGCTGTGTCCGCAGCAGCAAAGCCTCGATGCTCACAGTTTCAGCCTGTTCAAGGACCTCGACGTTGGTGACATAGTCACTCCAGTGAATGCCCAGGATGGTACGCAGGCAGCGCTGGTGGAAGCGTTCGAGGAGTCGTAGTTGGCTGCGGGCCCAGGACTCGGAACCATATAGCAGGGTGGTGAGGACCACAGCTCTGTACACACTGATCTTGGTGTCTGTTTTCAGCTGTTGATTGTGCCACACCCGCTTGAAAAGTCGCCCGAAAGCGCTGTTCGCTTTTGCCAGCCTGCTGTCAAGCTCCTTGTCCAGCTTGGCGTCCGACGTGATAATGCAGCCAAGGTAAGTAAACTGGTGCACTGACTTTAGTTCAGACTCGCCAATGGTGATGTGAGGAGGGCGATACACTGTCTTGGGTGCCGGCTGATGGAGGGCCTCTGTCTTTTTCAGACTGACCTCGAGTCCAAAGAGCTGGGCAGCATCTGCGAAGCAAGACGTGATGCGCTGCAGGGCTCTCTCTGTGTGTGCAACGAGGGCAGCATCATCAGCAAAAAGCAGCTCACGAATCAGTTGGTCTAGGGTTTTCGTGTGGGCCTGCAGTCGTCTGAGGTTGAACAGGCTGCCATCGAGACGATACCTGATGTACACTGCATCGTCATCATCGAGGTCCACTGTGGCCTGCTTCAACATCATGCTAAAAAAGATGGTGAAGAGGGTCGGTGCCAGCACGCAGCCCTGCTTTACGCCGTTGAGAATAGGGAATGGTTCTGAGAGGTCATTGTTGAGTCTGACGTGGCCTTGCTGGTCCTCGTGTAGCTGGACAATCATGTTGAGGAACTTTGGGGGACAGCCAAGTCGCTCCAGGATCTGCCACATGCCTTGCCTGCTCACAGTGTCGAACGCTTTTGTTAGGTCGACAAATGTTACGTACAGCCCTTTGTTCTGCTCGCGGCACTTCTCCTGTAGCTGTCTCAGCACAAAGACCATATCGGTGGTGCTCCTGTTTGCTCTGAAGCCACACTGGCCCTCTGGGAGTTGGTCTTCAGCGATGGCAGGTACCAGCCGATTCAGGAGCAGCCTTGCAAGGATTTTCCCAGCAATGGACAGCAGGGTAATTCCCCGATAGTTGGAACAGTCAGACTTCTCGCCTTTGTTCTTGTACAGGGTGATAACGACTGCATCACGGAGATCTTTTGGTAGTGTTCCTTCCTCCCAGCAGCAGAGAAAGAGGTCATGGAGCTTGTTGTGCAGTGCTGTGCCTCCATGTTTCCAGATCTCTGGCGGTATTCCATCAATGCCTGCTGCTTTGCCACTCTTGAGCTGGTGGATGGCTGTGAGGGTCTCTTCAGCGGTGGGTGGTTCGTCCAATTCAACCTTTACTGGGAGGTGTGGGATTTGTAGGACGACTGCTTCTTGAACAGTGCGCTCAGCGCTGAAGAGGCTCTGAAAGTATTCCGACCAGCGGTTCAAGATGGAGGTATTATCTGTGAGGAGTGCCTGGCCATCAGCGCTTCGCAGGGGACTTTGTACCAGGTGCCTAGGGCCATACACTGCTTTCAGTACTTCGTAGAAGCCCCTGTAGTCACCATTGTCAGCACAAAGCTGGGTCCTCTGTGCAAGTCTGGTCCACCACTCATTCTGGAGATCTCTGAGCTTGCGCTGGAGACTGCTGCAGACGAGGCGGAAGGCAGACTTCTTCACAGGGCAGGAAGGCTGGGCTAGGTGGGCCTGATGGGCGGCTCTTTTTTTGGCTAGGTGTTCCTGGATCTCTACATCGTTTTCGTCAAACCAGTCTTTGTTCTTCTTTCTGGCGAAACCCAAGACTTATGTTAATATTATGTAATATTAAGTTTACCATCGTCATCGAATCAATTCATCTGAATCAAGTAATCTGATAATGTCCCGGGTTGCAAACAAACAAACAAACAAAAAAAAAAACCCAAAAAAAAAAAACAACACAATAACAAAGCAGCGCAAGTAGCATAGCTTTATTAACATAGTTTCTGGGAAAACAGCGTCAGTATCGCTACAAAGCTATAGCACAAATCGTACACTTCCCTTACTGAAGGAAGGGGCGGGGAAGGGGAAGGGGGGAGGGGGTAGATGTAGGAGGCAGGAGGGGTGGGACCAGAGAGGGAGGAGGAGGGGTGGGGGGTGGGGGTGGGGGGGTTGAGAGAAACGGAGTTGCGGGTAAAATGTCTTCAATGAACATTGGAATAAAAGGCCGATGCACCCTTTTAACTCCTTGACTGTTACTGACGATACCGTTCGGCAGAAAAGGCGCGTAGTCCGGGTTACCAAAGCGGTATCGTAAGCATCAGTCAAGGGTTTAACACAGTTTGCTGCAGGACCGAAATCCGCAAATTTGAAGTTGCCCCCCCCCCCCCCCCCCCCTGAAGACGGTATTACACTTTTGGAAACAGATCGAGCGTGATAGTTCAAGGGTGGTGCCAGAATAGCTTGGCGGCCTATGGGCGCCAAGCTATTCTGGCACAACCCTTGAACTATCACGCTCGATCCATGTCTTGCCGTGGCGTGTCGGAGTTGAAGGAGTTAACGCATTGTAGCAAACTTCACTAGAGAAACGCGGCATTATTCACGATACTGGTGGCAAACACTTACCAAAGTCGGCAAACAAGAGATTTGTTTCACTTCAAAGTACTCATTATATTTCGTAAAACAGTCCGAATTGTGTACATTTCTTTAAATGCACTTAGATCGTTGATCTTTCCCTTGTACTATTTGTCAATAATTTGCAACAAAAATCAGGTGTGTTTTGAGGGGTTTGAGAACACAAGCCTGATCAGTAGCGAACACATTGAAGTTTGACTCAGACAGAAAGAAAAAACAGAAGATAGTGGTAGAAAACCCTTTAAAATAGAAACAAGGAACGACGTTTCGGATCAAAGATCCTTCTTCAGGTGACATGGAAACAAACGTAGAACAGAAAAGAACACGACAGAAAGAAAAGACGTCATCCTGTATAGAGAGAATTTAGAATGACGTAAAAAAAACAAACAAAAAAAACAACAAACAAACATAATGACGCAAATACACATGCACAAAACACGTAGCACAAAACTTAGGTCTACATACATACACGTCACTGCATACTACATTCGCATTCACTCGTGCCTGCTGCCGCTCACGTACATGCGCGCGCGCCAAAGGATGCGTATGCTGTAATGTGTGAGGCTATGAGGAGGTTCGTTGAAATGACGTCCAACCTGGTTGTTGTATCCGAGGCGGATCGAACGAACATGCTCCTCGCAGCGTTCAGGGAGTGTACGGTATGTCTCACCCACATACAACATCTTTGGGCAGTGAGAACATGAGATGACATAGACAATATCCGAGGACTGGCATGTGGATGATCGGTGGACATGAAAAGATGACAGGGGTCCGGTGATGACGGGGGACGTGTTGATGTACGGACATGCTTTGCAGTGTGGTTGCTGACAAGGGTGTGTGCCAGGTGGTAAGGTGTTAGATGCGCGAAGTGAACTGTGAACAAGATGATCGCTTAGGTTAGTGTCACGTTTGTAAGGGACCAGCGGAGGTTGAGGAAATACGTCTTTCAATACTGTGTCATTCTGAATGATGTGGAAGTTTGTGAGGAGAATGTTTTTGATTGGGATGTTGTGAAGATGATACGTGATACACAGGACCGGCCGGTCCTCTGCAGCACTGTGTGTCATCTTTCAATGTCCACCGATCATTTACATGCCAGTCCTCGGATATTGTCTATGTCATCTCATGTTCACACTGCCCAAAGATGCTGTTTGTGGGGGAGACATACCGTACACTCCCTGAACGCTACGAGGAGCATGTTCGTTCGATCCGCCTCGGATACAACAACCAGGTTGGACGTCATTTCAACCAACCTCCTCATAGCCTCACACATTTCAGCATACGCATCCTTTGGCAAAATACATCCCACTTCATCCGCCGCAAAATGACAGAATTCTATTTCGCGGACAGGCTTGGCACTTACCATCCGCGCGGCTTGAACATTCGCCCCTAGGGATGTATGCTCGGCTTGATGGGTAGTTGGTGCCAGACTTGACCTCACTGTTGATGCTGGATGCTACCGTTGTGTGTGTGTGTGTGTGTGTGTGTGTGTGTGTGTGTGTGTGTGTGTGTGTGTGTGTGTGTGTGTGTGTGTGCATGTACGTGAGCGGCAGCAGGCACGAGTGAATGCGAATGTATGCAGTGACGTGTATGTATGTCGACGTAAGTTTTGTGCTACGTGTTTTGTGCGTGTGTATTTGCGTCATTATGGGTTTTTTTTTGTTTTGTTTTGTTTTTTGTTTCCATGTCACCTAAAGAAGGATCTTTGATCCGAAACGTCGTTCCTTGTTTCAATTTTAAAGGGTTGTCTACCACTATCGTCTGTTTTTCTTTCACATGAAACCCTAGCGGCAACAGTTTTACTACATTTTTACTCAGACAGTCATAAATCTCCATCAACTCCTAAACTACAAGATGTTTTTGAACCGTAACTTCAAATTCTTCTAGGCTTACATCATTGCTGTCAGATTTGATCTAGATTGTACATGCAGAATAACAGAGAATAAATTTATCAAAGATCAAAATTAATTAAATTTTGTCGAAGTACAAAATGTCTGCTGTTCGCCACTTTGTAAACGCCGATAAATCCGCAACCACACGGTAATTGTTTCTCCAAACAAAAGATAACGCTTTCGAGACGTGCCGCTTCTGGATACGCGGCGTAAGCCGCGTATCCAGAAGCGGCACGTCTCGAACGAGTTAATCGGGAGTGCCCTGTTGCTCCTACTTCGCGTCACTTCCGTTACGAACGGAGAGATTAAACAGTTTCGAAAATAACTTGATGCAAATTGTTCAGCTGATCTTGTATCTAAATACCACGAATCCTGTCACACTGGACTGTGCGGGTGTGAAATTACGGGGATGTGTCAATGTCCGATACGAACAGAGGGGGCAGGCTAGCAGGCCCAAGGCTGGTAGGTATTGGTGTCTGCGTTCGGCACAGGGTTGCGAATCCAGTCCAAGGCTTGCTTGGCGGACAGGACCCAGGTATCCTGCAAAACACCACAGCAGGATTTACTTCCCAACATTTCAGCAGTCATCGTATCCTCCTGGTTAGAGGACTCATGATATAATAATTGTTTATAGACGAGCAAAAGAAATGCGACATTTTTGAATCATTGTACTTGACATAACTCTTATTTTCAAAATGTCAAAATTTAAGGGCGGCTGTTACGTGCAAGTTGATGTCACACAAACGGCCTTCTTGAGCAGTACAAGCTTACTTTGACGTGACGGGCGCCTGTTTACAAATCTTACCTCAAAGGCAGACCGGATGTACTCGATGAACTGACGAGTTCCCTCCCTCTTGAAGTCGGTGAGAGCCCAGTCTGGGTTGATGATCATCAGGAATGGAGACCGGGTGCCCTCGTAGTGCTTGATGAAACTGCACAACCGTCGACACAAACAAGCTACATTCTTGAAGCAAAAGCCTTAGCGCCAGTGTCAGACCTGCCTAGCACACTAATGACGCAACGTTAACGTCATCGCTAGTGACGATACCGCTCGGCGGAAAAGACGCGTCTTTTCAGCCGAGCGGTATCGTCAGTAGCAGTCAAAGGGTTAAAGACAATTAACTCATACGAGACGTGCCGCCCCCTTCGCACCACGTGAATGTCCTGTGTTTGTCTTGTACTGTGTTTGTCTTCAGAGTGAATGCGTGTGCAGGTGTGTCAGTTGACGTGAGCGTGTTGGGTTCAGTTCGCGGCGCTTTGAGCCGATTCGCAGAATTGGGCAGTAAAGCGCCTATATAATAACCGGTATTATTGTTATGTCCCCGGCGTACACCCAAAGCGAAATACAATTTCGTATCATCAACCTGATCGTACAAGAACAATACGACTTTGCTCTCTACTGTGCTTCTGTCCAGAGTTCTGCTGAGCAATCACACTGGTTGTCTCACTCGATTGGCAGCGAATCAAGGGAAACAACCAGTGTGCTGAGAAACTAGACAGTTGAGCTGGACTCGGGGAAAGTATGGCGCAAATATACCTTTGACATAGGTAGGTCCAAGACTGAGGAGATACGGCCCAAATCAAAAAGGGGCTTCTGCCAAATTATACTCTAGCTGCACAATGTCCAAAGAAGCCGGGTATGGCAAACCAAGTGCACCCACGTATTGTATGATAATTGTAAAATGTAAAATGTAAAATAATAATAATAATAATAAACGTAATGATAATGATAATAATAATAGATGTGCATGGCTCCTATCTAAACTCTAGAAGCCGATTATATCAACGCATGTGACTGGCGCCTTTGGTGATACCTGTTATAGAACAAGTCAAAGGCGTCGCGCTCAGACGCCACTTGAGTGCAGGCTTGCGGGGAGGCGCATTTCGTGCCGTTGAACTCCAGGTCTGTGACGAGTATCTGCCAGCGCCCTGAACATACACAAACGGACTCATCATAAAGACCGTTTACTCCTCTTTCTGGCACAGGTCGACTCCGCAGACGATTTCCGGAAATCAGAAGTAGGTCAGTCACAGAATTTGCACGACTGTTTCTACGAAACAGTGGCGGATTAAACTCCCGGACAAACATGCGATATAACATGTTTGTCCGGGCTCTTAATCCACCGTTTTGGTCGAAACACCTGCAGTTTTGAACTACTTCTGATTTCCAAACAAAGTCCATTGGTTTCGTCGGATGCAAGGAACGCGGCCAAAGCGAGCAGACGGTGCAGTGTAACCCTTTTAGCGTCATGGGCGCATTCCCCCGAATTTTGGAAGTGTTACTTAACGACTATAATATACCACTTGCAGGAGGTGGATTGACCATGATAATTCAAGGGTAGTGCCAGATTAGTTTGGCGCCTTCAGGCGCCAAGCTAATCTGGCACTACCCTTGAATTATCATGGTCAATCGATCTCCTGCTGTAGGGTGTTGGCGCTAAAAGGCGTAAGCAGAATTTGTCCAAAGGTTGATACGCAACCCAGACCAAGACGGCGACTGCCAAGCGTGTAAAATGCAGAGAAGAACACCAACGGAGAACAAATTTATTGTGTTGTAACTGGCTTTTCTAAGCGTGTTTCTTTCTCCGTTGGGTTCTTCTCTGTGCAAAGGTGGAATCTGCATCAGGGTGGGAACTGAGTGTGTGAATGGGGAAGCGTGCAACTGCGTATGGAACGTCGAGTGACTGCGGGAAAATGGAAAACTTTCTTATATAATATGTATGATTTTCGGAGCAAAGGCGGAAAAAATCCCGTCAGTTTGGCATGGGACAATACAGTTTTCTGAACGTGAATGCACGCTTTGTACTTGCGTTGTCGCATGGAGCTGGCGCTATGTGGACTCACCGGGGTATTTGCTCGTGGGCCCTTCGCCAAAGTCGCAGGTGGGGCCCGGAGCGAAGTCGTATGTGTAGGGCCACAGGAGCTGACCGTCATATCCATCATACCTGCACCAAAGAACACAGACACTACGAATCCGCAAACACAAAATATATATTCATATATTTCATATATTTTAACACGGATCTCGCTATCTCAGTCTCTCTCTCTCTCTCTACCCCTTCCTCTCCCCCACCATCCCATCTCCTCCTTGGTCTATTTGTTAAAATATTAACCTGTTCAGCAGGTTCACCCAGTTGGTTGTGGGTAACGTGCCCCAAAGAAGAAGTTCGAAGCCGACCCTAACCCCCTTCTGACAGGTATCTGTTCCGCCGGTGACAATAAATTTGAATACTAGTTGCCCTGCCGAGATAACGTGAACGGGATCTAACCGCAAGAGACATAGATCCTCATGAGCCCCCGCAGTCGCGGGGGCTCATGAGGATCTATGTCTCTTGCTGGTACCTCTTTGTCTCTATCAGCCTCGACCGGCTCGAGTTTTTGGCGTTGAATTTGCAAAGATTTCAGAAACACAGTATACGACCACTGGGGCTCAGGTCGCTCCAACTCACATCCCCTCTCTGTCTCTTTCCCCCCCTCTTCGGGGTCTCATTATACCCTTTTAGCCCCAAGGTCCCATTTCTCAAATTTTGGAGGTGTTGCCAGACGACTATGTACCAGTTGCAGGAGATGGGTTGACCATGATAATTCAAGGGTAGTGCCAGATTAGCTTGGCGCCTGAAGGCGCCAAGCTAATCTGGCACTACCCTTGAATTATCATGGTCAAGCCATCTCCTGCTGTAGGGATCCGGGGCTAAGAGGGTTAAGCCTTCGGCTGTCGCAGCGGCTTTAGTCGCGATGATTCCTACCGACATCCAAACCGCTGCCGACATCCAAAGGGTTAAGATCTGTCCGTCCGTCCGTCCATCCAACCATCGTGCTCTAACGACCAACCTGGAGGTGGTGCAACTGGCGTCATAGAGGAACCCCTGAGAGGCAAGGGCGTTGAACTGGTCTATTCCTCCTGGTCTTAGCTCCGGGGCGCGGAATCCCAAAATGTCGGCCGCAGGAATGCCTACCCCGGTCAGCGCAGACTTCATGGCTGGACGTCGGGGGGAAAAGCATCATTAACAGCATCATCAAAATCATTGATATCATCATGATGAAGATCACCCAACTCTTTCATCACAGTCACTAAACCGACTCTACTTACGCGAAGGCGCAGGAGACACTAGTCTCTGTTCATTATGTCCAATAGATTCGACGTGCAACAAAGATGTGACAGTAACCAAGAAAAGAAAAAAACACGCCTATTTGACGTATTTTGTCTGTACAGTAAGTCAGTATAATAATAATAATAATAATAATAATAATAATAATAATAATAATAATACCCATCATAATATATGCGCTTTGCCCAATTTTAATAATCTATATACTGATATGCTAACTTTAAAAAAAAGTGTAATTCCCCGCACCTCCTCCGAAACCGCTTTTGAGTCTGGCTGACCACATTTTTACCCATCCCGCCGTGAGATGGCCTTAGTCGCCTGCTCGGCGCTAAACCCAAATAACGAACTAAATAAGCTTGCTGGAGACAAACTTAAAAGCCCACGACGAGATTTCGAATTGTTGGGGAAAATGACAGCGTCAAAAAATGTATATTTCAAGATTTTTTTCCCCCGTCGAAAATTGGCCTTCTCTAGGGGAGATGCCGTTCTTCTTATCTTCTTACCAGAGTAGTAAATCCCATGCTGAGGAATAATGCACCGTGCGCAGCACAGGTTAACTCCTTCGAGACGTGTCGAGTCCGGATACGCGGCTTTAGCCGCGTATCCGGACTCGGCACGTCTCGAATGCGTTAACAATAATAATAATAATAATAATAATAATAATAATAATAATAATAATAATAATAATAATAATGAAGACATAAAATAAACATGGAAAATAATAAAATGCTACACTGACTATTGAGCTCGTTGTTCCACTGCTGCCCAGTTTCCGGTGAGGTTCCATCAATGGAAGTGACGCCGATCTCGTGGCCAGCGTCTCGCAGCTCCTTCACAAGGCTCATGTCTGTCCCTGTCTGCTGTACGAAGAATGTCCCGACGGCAGGACAGGCGTTGGGATTCTTGGTTTCTGTTACACAGATTGAGCCAGATTGAAGACGGAGAAGAAGAAAAAAAAGTGGCATCGTGATGCATTGCTAAACTTAATAGGCGCACACAGTTTGGAGATACATGCACAATTATAAATGGCCTCCTAAAATGTGGGCCGCTTGTCTGTGATCTTTTACCCGTGGGCTCTCAGCATTAAAGAAATAAAATATAAAATAAATACCAAATAAATAAATTAAAAAAAAAACAAACTATTAAATAAATAATACATAAATAAAAAGGGGATGGGGCCATACCGCCAAATATTTCTCGGTACTGGTCAACGTTGGCGATGTTCACTGAGTACTCGAAGGTCACCATGACAACCTGCGGTGTGTTCTGCGCCGTCAGGCCGCCAGGGATATTCGGGTCATCCCAGCATCTGCAGTTTGGTGCCATGCAGTTGATGGTGGGGCGACACTCCGTCGTCTGCGAGGCCGCCATGGAGGCAAAGATCAAGGCCACCGCCAAGGTGAAGGTCAAGCGATGGAGCGACTTCATAGTGGACACGTGCTACGAGTCAAAGGTTAGTTATTTAATGAATTATCCCTTAGTATTTGAGGCGAAGCGCTGAGCATGAGACTACGGCCATATCCAGACGGCAAAATGCAAAAGGGATGCAACGCTTAAGTTGTCTCCCTCGATTCGCCGCCGCTGATCAGCGGTCGAGAGAGACAACCTGTGTGAAGGGATGAATGTGTGCTAGTCTGTACGGTCCAAAATCACAGACTATCACTCGTTTATATGCAGGACTATAGTAATCTTATTTTCAAAGCCGGACAGACACGATGGTGTAAATCAAAGACTGACATATAAGATTGTTCGTCGATCATCGGCCTGCACCAGAGGAAACATCGAGCATGAAGCCTTGCGCGAAATGATATTGTTCACACAAAGTTCATAGATTTCACATGTACAGTGCACTGTTTTGCGTGCAGTCTGCGCAGACAACGGTTTCAAAAAAGTACTTTCCCCCGAAATTTGCCAAATTTCAACAGCAATGCAACTGCTGCACATTCACTTTATCGTAATAATAATAATAATAATAATAATATTATTATTAATGACATTTTAAAAAAATCTTCCTTTCTTCTTGTGCTGATCACACAAATCGATCACTGATACCGTTATTGAATATACAAACTAAAGATCGGTTCATTCTGAAATATTCAGATCGAATTCCAGTAAACAACTGAAATATGAATATGCTACTACTTGGTATACAAAGCAATATCCAACAAAGAAAAAAAAAACACGCTTAAAAAGGAACCTTGTCCTTTTCAAGCGTGTTTTCTTTTATTGGCCACTTCTCTGCATTTGACACGCTTGGTCTTGTTTTTGTTATTTATTACAAATTGATATCATTAACTCATTCGCGGCCAGCCGCATCCGGATGCGCGGCATAAACCGCGCACCCGAATGCGGCTGGCCGCGAATGAGTTAACACTGAAAGCTTTCACTAGATCTGAGTTTCTAAGTATTTTATCTTTTGGAGAAATAGTAACAATAATCAAATAGTGTTCAACGCTTACAGTTGTGATTATGTTTGTTGCTGTCCAAATCTTGTTCGCGCTCAGCCCCGAAATTTCAAATGACGACTAAGACAAAGCCATCGACAATATATTTGTCTCCTAATCTTTTTCGAGAAATTTGTGTCAAGATTTTTTTATCAAATAAAAAAAAAAACACACAAAAAAACTATCGCACTTGTATGGTACTCTTCGCGCTGACTGGATGGATTAGCAGTCACGTGTCTTAACAACCCTAGATAAGTGGACGTTGACGTGAGGCTTATTTACGCTGTGACCTTTTTTCCGGACAAAGAGTTGATTAAGTGTCCTTTCCGGGTGCAAAGAAGGCTATCTTGAGTGTCAGCGTGTCTAGATAATTATAGCTGAAGACGGTTAGTTAGTTAGTTGGTTAGTTGGGATTAGCGCCTCCAAACAGGCGACTATGGCCATCTCTCGGCGGTAGCGGAAGATGGATTGATTGATTGTACATTGGCTTAACGTCCCGACAGCAACAAGACTGTTTCAGGACGTGCCTGCACTGCTTGTGAAAAAAAAAAACCCTAAACAGAATATTGAATGTATGTCGCCAGCCGGTCCAATACGTTAAATAAACCAACGACATGAGGCGTAAATAAAGCTAAGACCATTTAGCAACACAAATCCAACACCAAGAGCTACAGGCAGTGCAGACAGTATGGAGAGTTTTTAAAAGGCAAATACAGGTGAATGGACCAAGGGTAGACAGAAACACGTGCCCCAGAATAGAGGGGAAAACCCACCCTGTGGGGCTGACCAGGGTGACCCTGGGAACTAAAAAGTAGTTAACCCCACCCAAGTCCCCCAGGGCAGACCCGGGTGGGGGGTGGGGGTAGCGGAAGATGGAATAAGTAACGGCGAATTAGATTTTTTTAATGCTGGCGTAGGGAGATATTTTTCATGTGTTTGTGTGTGTGTGTGTGTGTGGGGGGGGGGGGGGAGCAGCGTGACTGACATGTTGCTTTCCAACCTCCAAAAAAATGAAACGGCGGTGGTGGTGTGTGTGTGTGTGTGTGTGGGGGGGGGGGGGGGGGGGTAGTCAAGTGGTAGTTGTCCATCAATCAAAAAGATCAACCGTAAATATCAAAAGCTAAATATCGAAAACATTACGTTTGACTTTTCCCTCCAAATTGGTTTCTCTCTAAAAATAAAGAGGGATGGTGGATGGGCGGGGGGAAGAGGGGATACTCTGGCCCGCCCTAAGTTTTCTTGGAGGAGAGTGCCCCCTCCCCCACCCCCCCTGCATTATATGCGCCACAGGCGCCAAGCTATTCTGGCACCACCCTTGAACTATCACGCTCGAGCTGTCTCTAGAAATATAATGCAGTCCTTTAGAGGGCAGCTTGAAAATTTGGTGATTTCGGTCCTGGGGTAGAATAAGTTAAAGAACGAATGTTTCAACGACAAATACTTTTCTCAATCATTTTCTCTGGCCGTATTGTTGGCACAGATCTTTGAAATCGTCACTGGTGCCTGTTGGCGGCAAGTATTTAAATGGTGCTGGTGCGTTTAGAAGGAAGGGTGCGCGTGTGATTGTGAGTGTGTGCGTGCGTGCGTGTGTATGTATGTATGTAATGTGCGGAGGGACCTAAATGCAAACTCCTAAACAAAGGACTGTTTAACACATCTTACCCCAGGACCGAAATGATCAAATTCTGAAGTTGGCCCTCTGAAGGACTATATTGCAATTCTAGAGACAGATTGAGCACGACAGTTCAAGGACGGTGCCAGAATAGCTTGGCGCCTATGGGCGCCAAGCTATTCTGGCACCACCCTTGAGCTATCATGCTCGGTCTGTGTCTTGTTATTGTGTGCCGGGGCCGAATGAGTAAACTAATTCTACCTCAGACACACCACAGCAAGAGATAAGGATCGACCATGATAGTTCAAGGGTGATGCCAGAATAGCTTGGCGCCCATATGTTCTGGCATCACCCTTGAACTATCATGGTCGATCTGTGTTCTGCACTGCAAAGCAGTCTTCTGAGGACAACGGTAACATTTGGAGATTTCGGACTTGGGGTACAATGAGTTACGTTAGTTTCGGGGGATTTTAACGCCTAGCACTACAGGTAACTTCGTCACCCTGGAGTCTAGGTCAAGGCGATGTCCAGGTCACAACCAAGTGAGTCAAGACGGAATTTCGAAGATGTTCGCACTTCCATATTAGCTGACACTTCTACGCGCAAGAGGCATAAACTCACGAGCCCCCGCAGCATGCGGGGGCTCGTGAAGATCTATTCCTCTTGCGGATGTTCATTTTTTGTTGGAATCATCTACACAGTTTCAATTTTGTACTATTAGGCGTCTAGCGGGTCACCGCGGGAATTGCGCACCAGGTTAATGCTGGCATCCTATGTACATCTGTGCTACTCATGGGAAAAGAGGTCGCGAGGTGCTCGACGATGGGTCGCCCTGGTTGACAGGTGGTATCAAGGGCTTGAGTCTGCTGATAGTCCGGCCCACTTGTCCGTACAAAATACAACGGTGGGTCTTCCTGTAGATAAAGACAAAGTCAAGATGATGGGTGATACCCTCCTTCCATCACCTCCTCCCCACCCCCCTTTCCACGCTAACCCAGCAAGGTGACACTATCACAAGATGACGATTCACCGTGCTAGTTCAAGGAGGGTGCCAGAGTAGGTACTGATCATAGTTCAAGGGTGGTGCCAGAATAGCTTGGCGCCTGTAGGCGCAAAGTTATTCTGGCACCACCCTTGAACTATCAGTCTGCAGGACTGGTGTGTCTATCTTTCTCCTGCTGTGGTGTCAGAGTTTAAATGACTCGTCAAGTGAGTAGAACTGCCAGCGTTGTGCTATGGTTATAGTGCTCAACACACACACACAAACACACACAAACACACACACACACACACACACACACACACACACACACACACACACACACACACACACAGTTGCATAGTGAATTTATTACTTTTTTTTAGCCAAACATTCAAACACAAAAAGAAACCAATTTCTGAATTGAACAGTATATTCTTTCACATTTCAACACGCGCTCTATATATCATTTTCACTCATTTACTGACACATTCTCACACAGTGATAAAATGCTTTTAAATACATTAATTTTCTTTCGTTATTATGGTGAACACCGACCAATCGTTAGGAGAGTGCGCAGTCGACACAATATTGAACAGAATACCATATATGGCAAGTTTAGTCACATGATTTTGATACGTCAGCGCGATCTGACGTCACATGTGATATGAGATTTGTGCGGTTCTGTGATTTTGGACCTTACGGCTGAAAGACGTTAGCTCCAAAATTACAGACCAGCACACATTAACATTATGGACTCGATGAAAGTTACCGATTTTTTTACGCCCGTTATCGTCTTCACACAATGAAGGTGAACATGCAGTACACCAGACCGCAATTCGCGGGTCAGAGTGACAGGCGCATAATGTATAATGGGTTATTACTACAGTCATGAATGAAATATTATACAACAGGGATTTGAAAATTTTCGTTCGTGTGCCTGTGAAGTTATTAAAATCTGAAGTGCCCGGGGATGTAAAGAAGGGGGGGGGGGGGGAGCAGGTGGGGGATGAGGGGAGGGGTGAGAAGGTGGGGGTGGAGGTGTGTGAAGGGAGGCGGGTATGGGGGTTGAGGTTTGGCTGGGGAAGGTATGAGGGGAGGGGTTAGTGACAGGGGCGGCGGGGGGGGGGGGGGGGTGGGGGGGGGGGGGTTAAGAGCTGGTGCTGAAGTATTCTCACAGCAAGTTCTATAGGCCTCAGACAAAATGTGTGCTGGTCTGCGATTTTGGATCTTACGGCTTTCGCCGTAAGATCCAAAATCACATTCCAGCATACAAAGCATTCACGTGGATAGATAGGAAATGGGGACGAGTAGAGGAATGAGACGCATTTTAAAACCGCCGCTCGCCAGGATTTTTGCCTTTCCCATAAAAACGCTGAATCGCTTATGGCAAGCTGTATGCCGGGCTTTAAGAACCGAAAAACAGAGTGAGGCTTAGACCGGCTGTCTCCTGCGATTCGCTACCGATGAATCGGCGGTAGCGAATCGCGGGAGACAACCAGTATGGGTGAAGCTTAGGGTGTGATATTTATTCTGTTGATGAGGATTCACATTCTATTTGCCACAAGACTATTACGGTTCGTGAGGCACAGACGAGGTTCAGTACGAATTTTGACTCTTGAGATTCAAAGTCATAATCCGGGATGCATTTCCACTACCGAAATGACCCGTTCGAATTTGCTGCACGAGTTCAACATATCTACAATATTTGTAATCAATTCAAAATTTATCAAACTTTTCGCCCTGACAGAGCTAAGAGGTTTAATAAATTGAAAATCTAAACACAGCAAACCAACTGTTAAAATCTAAAACTTTTGATTTGTAACACGCATTCCTAAATTTGAATTAATGACAAATCAATTCAAATGTTAGATTGACCAACAATAATAAAAAAAAAATTCAAACTGCGAATTCAAACCAACATTTTTTTTCAATGAATTCTCAACACAACCGATAAACAAATAACAAGAAAACTTGGCAATACAAAAACACAAATTACCCCCCTTGTGCATACAACCGCCTGTACTGCAAACAATACTACCGTTATTTGGCAAAAGGCAGTGTGTCTATATTTGAGAAAAGCGAGATTTTCATTGCTACGCAATGAAAATCTCGCTTTTCTCAAATACAGACATACTGCCTTTTGCCAAATAACTACCGGTGGATGAATGCGCACGGGCAGTAATGCATTATGCCTCAAACGCATGTAACATATCTGTACATATACACAGCTGTATAGAGTAAGTGAAACATTTCTTCCAAGACGAGACACAAATCCAACATGAACATAAATTATGCTAAAAGAAGTGCAATAACACATCATCAGTGTAACTGGGAAACCTCGTATCACACACAAGGTTTTCCACCAACACTGACAATTTGGATATTACACCCTCAGACAATAATCTAGCATTGTCCGACGTTTTGCTGAAAAAAAGCTCGCTAGAAGATAGTGACAAGTGTCAACAACATACAAGAGCACACATGCAAATTGCACGTGTGCTGATCTATGACTTACAGTTCTTGGCCGCAAGGCTCAGAATCAGAGGCAAGTACATATACTTCACAAAAATCTGCTGTTGGATATTCTTTTATTTTTTAACGTTTTTTTCTCCAACAAGCCACCCGAGCAAACAATTCATGACTTTCTATAAATATATTCAAGTACACTACAACCAATACTGTCGAAAGTCAAATATCTATAAAAATAATAAAATCGGTCTCTTGTATAATTTTCTCCTAATATTTTTGGGATTCAAAACGGTAACCCAAATTTCAAACATGTTTTTGGCTGCTCTGATGTATTTATTATTTTGTACTTTCAATTTTGTTTTGAGCAAGAAAAACATTGGGAATAGGAATATCACAGTTAAAACCATCAGAACATTTTACATCTCTACTCTAGCTTCCGACAGCTATTTCTTCAAGTAATATCCACGTTATTTTGCGATAAGTTAAATTTTATCTATCGTGGTAACTTAATACTTCAAAATTAAAACTTTAGCAGGCCTGTGATTTCGGACCGTCCAAAATCACTGACCAGCACACTAATTTTAATTTAAGCTCCTTAGTGTACTTTTTTAAAATTAAAAATTTGTCTTCAGTTACGCAATTAATTGCGTTCAATACAAATTATTATTGCTTCAGTGAATTCAGGGCTCTGAACACGAAAACAAGCATGCACAAAAGCTTTACCCATTCAGCCCTGACACACTACAGCAAGAGATGGATCGACCATGATAATTCAAGGTAGTGCCAGATTAGCTTGGCAGGCACCAAGCTAATCTGGCACTGCCCTTGAATTATCATGGTCAATCCATTTCCCGCAACTTGTGCACTGACATTAGATGAGGCCTCCCAAATTTGGGAAATACGGCCGTCGGGCTGAATGAGTTAAATATATTCCCATGCAAACTCACCTCCTGATCTGAACAGTTTTCAACTTGTTCAAAGGTTTCTTTGCTCTGACGACATATGTGCAAAAACCTCAACCACTAAAAAAGACAAAAGCAAGAAACGAAGTGCAAAAATCATATTGTGCATTGGGAAAGTCTTCTGTAATGACAATAAACAAGAAAAAAAATTCCATTATTGCTTGAACGTAAAGCACACACATGTGAGCGTGCACGAACAAACATACACGCACAAGCAAGCACATATTTGCACACACACACGATCCAATGCAAACACAAAAACACATCCCATACACGTAAAATCTGCTGTTCTGGGATTCTGGATCTTATGGCCTGGAGCCATAAAATACAAAATCACAAAATGGCACACATCTTTGGCTCAAATTGTGATTGTATGCCTGTTATACAAAACTTATCAAAATGTGGATAATAAAGGGTGGGTGTGTGAACAAAAAGAATAAAATAAATACAAATAGAAGTAAAATACACAACTGAATGATTTTTGTTTAGCTCAATTCATTACCATGCATGAATAAAAACTGTGAATACTCTAAATTATTTTTTTAAAAACACCAGTGATGTGCAAAAGATAATGCATTTAAAAATCACGTGTAAATACTCAGCTTAATAATTTAATTTTCCTTGACCTGTAAAATCAAGCAATGAAGGTTCCCATGACACAGAATATAAAAAGGTGTTCAAAAACAAGGAATAAAGATTCTGTCCGATGCCACCAAGGTGATAGCAATTAACCCTTTGGTTGTTGGTAGTGGTACCGATAACCAAAGGGTTAAGGATGGAGAAAAAACAAGCTTGTGGACTTCACTCACTCTCTCACACACACACCCATCACGCACACATCCACACACAGGCACATACCCACATCCCCACCGCACTTCATGTATGCTGGTCTCTGATGTTGAACTTTAAGGCCTAGAGCCATAAGGCCCGAAATCACAGACCAGCATACTGGTAATATACACGCATGCAAGTCTGAGGGCTTTCAATATCAGCCATTAACTCATTCAACTCCAACACACCACGGCAAGACATGGATCGAGCGTGATAGTTCAAGGGTTGTGCCAGAATAGCTTGGCGCCCATAGGCGGGTCAGTCAGCCCATAGGCGCCAAGCTATTCTGGCACAACCCTTGAACTATCACGCTCGATCTGTTTCCTGAAGTGTAATACAGTCTTCAGGGAGGCAACTTCAAAAATTTGCGGATTTCGGTCCTGGAGCAGAATGTGTTAAAGCCACATGTGATATGCGACTTATTTTGTGTGCAATCATAATAAATATCCGTATGCACGCACACAAACTTTCATATACTTTAACAGCACACTCAAGCCCTCATGTTCAGATTACCAAAACTGTGCTCTGGTCTGTGACTTTGTACTGTACGGTATCAGCCATTGGGTCCAAAATGACAGACCAGTATACAAATATGCTGCTTGCTGTAGCACAATGTGTTACGCAAACGAAGAAAGAAAACAATCTGAACTTGACTTCCGCCCTTTGTGCATGCAGACATCAGCACCAAGCACAGTGCTGGTGGATGCATAAAAATGGATGTTAGCCCATATCATACCGAGGCTAAACGCTTCAAATTTGTACACTGCCATACGCAAGCTACATTATAGTACTTACAGATAAGGATATAGACCAATGGCTTTAGTTCAAGGATGGTGCCAGAATAGCTTGGCGCCTAGAGGCGCCAAGCTATTCTGTCACCACCCCTAAACTATTTTAGTCAAACTTATTTCACACACTGGTGTATTCCGAATGATATGGGTTAACCTAATCTCAATCTAAAATATGACAGAATCATTGTCCAGGACATAATTTGTGAGGGTGCATGTGAATGTCCCCACCCTCAATCAGTAAACACGCTCATGACTTTATGAATCAACACAAAACACAAGTGAAAGTATAGACAAACACCAGGAAGCATTACTGTGAAATAATCATCCACATACACTGATACAGAAGAACATTTAGAGACATTATATACTTAACTCATTTACAGCGAATGAGTTAATACCCTTGCGCATGCAGAAACCAGAACTGTTAACACTCTGTCTGTCGGTAGCGGTTCTTGTAGGCATGATTCCTGCAGGAATCATGGCGACAAGAACCACTACCGACAGCCAAAGTGTTAACAGTACTGGTGGTGGCATGCACAAAGGAGGTTACTAAATCATTAATGTACATAGACAGACAAACATTTCAGAGATGTTACACAGAGAGAATCATCCACAACTGCACAGGCACTTAACCAGAGAAACCTGCTATCGATCAACCAAACCACGGAAATCCCTATTCAGTTCCATGGCCAACATTAGTTGCAGTGGTTTCTCATAAGAGGTTCCGCTGTTCAAATTGAGACAGCTGTGGAGTCTTACTCTTGCGTTGGATTCTTTTCTGACCGAGGCACAGCATCTTTTATCAAGCACGGATTGAAGTACATTTATGTATATGTCTAAGCCACCGACTACTACCGCAATACTGGTCAGCACAAAAGACGCATAAATGGGTCTTTTCTGCTGAATGGTATCGTCAGTAGCAGTTAAAGTGCACCATATACCATGCAACAGGTATTCTAGCGTTTCATGGAAAATGCTGCATCACCCATTAACATGGCATATGGCAGGCTTTGACCCAATGCCACCTAAAACAAGTTCCCATCACTCCCTCTTCTTTCTTAACTCATTTAGCCCCAATGCCCTGTAGCAGGAGATGGACTGATCATGACAATTCAAGGGCAGTGCCGGATGAGCTTAGGGCCTGGAGGCGCCAAGCTCATCTGGCACTGCCCTTGAATTATCATGATCAACCGACCCATCTCCTACAACTGGTACACAGTCGTTACAGGACACCTCCAAGATTTGGGAAATACAGCAGTGGGGCAATATGGGTTACGAGAAGGGAAGCAGCTCCACAAACGGCAAGTAGCATTCATAGCAGACAGTCTATTGCAGACAATTAGCCATGTACGCTGAAACACAGGAAGAGAACTCCAAGAACTTCGCCACAAACATGCAAGCAGCCAAACGTGGCTGCTCTGAACATATCAGCCCTTTAACCCATATCATCCTGAGGCTAAAAGCTTGAAATGTGTTCACTGCCATATATGCAAGCTACATTATAGTACTTAAAGATAAGGATATATGGCTTTAGTTCAAGGGTGGTGCCAGAGTAGCTTGGCGCCTAGAGGCGCCAAGCTATTCTGGCACCACCCTAGAACTATTTTAGTCAAACTTATTTCACACACTGGTGTATCCGAAAGATTAAAACACACAATCTGCTACCAGGGGGTGGTGGCAGTGAAATAGCTGGAGGGAACAGAGAGCACTTGTGTTCACCCACTTAACCACACGGCCCAAATTCCGAAGGTGCTACCCAACGACTATGCACCAGTTGCAGGAGATGGATTGACCATGATAACTCAAGGGTAGTGCCAGATGAGCTTGGCGCCTTTAGGCGCCAAGCTCATCTGGCACTACCCTTAAGTTATCATGGTCAGTCTATCGCCTGCTGCAGGGCATTGGGGCCAAATGGGTTAAAACCCCCATCAACCGACAGCAAGAGGGAACAGAAAGCACTTGCATTAACCCTTCGCGTGTTGGTCGCGGTTTTTGTCGTGATGATTCCTACTGGAGTCATTGCCATTAAAACCGCTACCCACACGGGGAAAACAAGTCAACTGTCCGGCAAAGACATGAAGCTGGCAACATGAAGCTTACATGCTGACAGCCAGAACTGAAATGCATCCATAGGCCAGCAAGCAGGGTGACATAGGCGGCATTGGGCTACAGGAGAGCTATGTGGCAACTAAACATATTAACCCTTTGGCTGTCGGTCGCGCTTCTTGGAATCACCTCGACAAAAAAGCACTACCCAAGGCCAAAGGGTCATACAATGACATCATGAATCACACACATGCATTTCAGATCACAAGTCAAGGTTTTTCCCTACATGTTCATGACCAGTGATTGATATAGGTAACGGTACTACACAGCAAACGCTTGATATGGTATGGATGTGAAACAAATGTTTCCCAGAGGTTGGTTAGTTGTTCGTCACATAAATTAACACTCCACCTTGACGAGTAATACAATGTACTCATGTAACGATGATTACTACCCGCGACCATTAGTTCTAATCAAGCCATGTGTAATTCAACAGAAAAGTTTGCAAACAGTGGAACACCTGTAATGAAAGATTTAGCACCAAGATATAGGATCTCTTTCATTTTTCAATTCGTTTCAACACCGATGTCTCACACGCACACTTGTTAAAGAAACCTGTCAAAACTCCAGCAAATTGAACTTACACCAGATGCCAACAGTGGGAGATGGATCTATCATGATAGCAAATGGGTAGTTCCTAATAAACCTGTAACTTCTCCAAATGCCAAACTAATAAACACACTAACCACACTGAGCATTATGGTGGAAATTCGCAAATTAGGAAGTTCTTGTTTTAGACACGATTGCAGTTCAGGAGACATAATGAACATGACAGTTCAAGGATGGTGCCAGAATAGCTTGGGGCCTCCAGGCACTAAACTAGTCTGGCACCACTCTTGAACTGTCATGTACAGTATGTCTCCTTGTCAGGGCTATCACACCATTATCGATCCATCACCCACTCTTGTCATTAAGAGCAAAAGGACGAACATTTAACTTATTTGATTGATAAGAGTTGTCACTGGTTTCGATTCTGCAATGCACAGCTGTCCCTCAGTAATACTGGCTGCTTAACCTGCGTTCTACACTTTCAAAACATGCAAGAGAGTTGACTACCTATACATAATGGCAAATAATAATATCACAAATGACCACACTCACTCTCACAAGCTCCTAAAAAAGCCACTTGTGGTATCTGTGAACATTTTGAGACTTGTTTGTCTTAATATACTTTGACCTTCATCATACACTGACCCTTTGAAACTTAAGGTCATCACCTTAATGAGGGTATGCGGAAGTTGAGGCCATAATTAACCCCTTGCGTGTCCATATTGGTTTTAGTCGCGATAATTCCTGTAGGAATCATCGCGACTAAAACCGCTACGGACACGCAAAGGGTTAAAGACTTAAACACTGGCCATGACCTTCTGAAAGGCTACATGAAAACGAATCTGGGTCAGTTCTCCTGTCTAATGTCAAAGACGACTTTCAAGTCAAGGTCAATATGACCTTGGCCTTTTTCAGGGTGATCCTTCTTCACAATTCAACAGGCACCCCATCTGTTCAACAGTATAACTGCCTGTAATGGGGAGAAAGGCACTGTGACCTGATTTTGATATTAATCACAATAACCTTGAAAATGTCACACCTCATCGAAAATATTCATCCACAGTGTCCAACTTTGTCACCTTTCACACTTCACAGCAAACAGGCAAAAAGGACTTGTGCAGTAAATCATCCCACCTTGAATATTTAGTTACGCACTAGGGTCCTTTACTTGAAAATTGAGTTCATCTTGATGGAAATTGCACAGTGAAGCACAAAGGTCACTTTGAATATATCTATAGCTCCAGGTGTTTCCACAGAAACTTCACACAACCACCAACGCAGTGACCAACAGTAAATCACCCACAGCACTTTGAATATCTGTGATTGTCCAGGTCATATCCCTAGCGACATTCCAGCTTCACAATTCTGACACCATGGAAACTGTACCAAAGTTACCTTGGACATTAAGGTGCTGGTCTGTGATTTTGAACTTTATGGCTCTAAGAGTTGTACGGTTAAAAAACACAGACCAGCGTTCATCCAAGCAATCAAAATTGTGTCCATGGGAACAGACCAGCACACATATAAATCAAATGTTTCCATGGGAACTAGACGAGATGTCCCCTCATTTCTGACCCTGGGGCAAGCTGACTGTGATGGGAGGGGCTGAGCCGTGCCGAGGGACCGTTGTAGGATGGATTGCCGACAATGTTGGGTGACAATGAGCCTGAAGTGGACAGAAAAACAAAATATCCAAATATAGGTCAGTTGTCTATAAAACACTGTCATTCAGTACAGACAGAATATACAAGATGCTCCCGATCTTTGATCTCTTAACCCATATCAGACTGAGGCTGAAAGCTTCACATTTGTACACTGCCATATGCAAGCTACATTATAGTACTTACAGATAAAGATATAGACCAATGGCTTTAGTTCAAGGGTGGTGCCAGAATAGCTTGGCGCCTAGAGGCGCCAAGCTATTCTGGCACTACCCTTGAACTATTTTAGTCAC
This sequence comes from Semisulcospira habei, assembly GCA_036245525.1. Taxonomy (NCBI): domain Eukaryota; kingdom Metazoa; phylum Mollusca; class Gastropoda; family Semisulcospiridae; genus Semisulcospira; species Semisulcospira habei. The sequence continues at coordinate 117,953,857 of BTPG01000003.1, read as the reverse complement.
ACTTATTTCACATGCTGGTGTTTTCTGAATGATAAGGGTTAACCCTGCGACTCCTACTGATACCACTCAGGACAAATCTATGCGTCTTTACTGTTCAGCAGTATCATCAGTAACAGTCATAGGGTTAACAACAGTCATTTTCTACTTGGGTAATTTTGTTGTTTGCCTTATTTACCAACGGACAAAAAAATCGTGAGCTCAACTATGATTTTAGACTTTTGTTCTTAGTTATGAGGTCACCGAGCACTACCAAAATCACAAATCAACGCACACAATTACACACCTGGAGGTGGAGCGTAGCGAGGCTGCACTTCCTGAGGCCCGTAATTCCGCGCGGGTACAGGAGGCAAGATATCACCTCCACGGCTCGTGGTGCGGGTGGGGGGAGGTGGTGGGGTCTTACCTGCACGGCTGGAAGGTCGGCTCAAGTTACGGTCCGACAACTCCGTGATGCTCTGAAACAGGCAAACGCAGGTAAGTGAATATGCATCAACACATGTTCGGCAGTCTTGACTAGATACATGTATTCACAAGACCATCATCAATCTACCATAGCTAACCTGCTCACTGCCCAGAAAAGCTGAACACCACCCAACAGCAAGAGGCATAGATCCTCATGAGCCCCTCGCAGTTGCGGGGGCTCATGAGGATCTATGCCTCTTGCTGGCACCACTTTGAATCCATGTTTCTGGGACACCCAAGGTTTTTTTGCTCGTGAATTAACAAAGATGTCAGAAAGACAGTCCGCGGCAACTGGGCGCTGTAGGGGTTAATTCCCATATCTAGATTGACACCTGTCCCCTTCATTGCCAGGGGCTGCTGACAGTGGTTCTGAACTCTTCGGTAACTCAAATCCAATTAAAGAGCCCCGGCCATCCCAGGAACATGGATGTTCACATGGGGGCTCATGAGGATCTATGTTTCTTGCAACTGGACTGCGTTCACTTTTCTGCATCAGTGAAGGGGCTCATTTCTTTTGTCGTCATATCTGATATCAAGGGTGATGCCAGAATAGCTTGGTGCCTGAAGGCACCAAGCTATTCTGGCACCACCCTTGAACTGTCATGGTGGTCCCATCCCCTACTGTACTGTCTCAGAGCTAAATTGGTTCAGTGCCAGTGAGCACAAGAACACTGGGCTGACGTCAGCCACTGTCAGCCCGTGCATAGGCCAACTGCGGCTGATGTCGGCCAGATGACCTTGTGCACACAGGCGTAGCACTATACATATATAGCTGCATGCGCATACTTTTGGTCTTGTGTCACCGCGGCCATAGGTGTGGTTGTCGTACAAGATGTCTCCGTTGTCAAACGTGCCTTTCTTGGGGGGCGGCATGGCTACACGGTAAGGATCTGAATTAAAATAGTCAAATGATGCTGACAATGATGATACTATCAACTAGTGATAATCAATTTTGAACAAGCTGATACAAATGATCATCAGAAGAATAAAATACTTTTAATGTATGATGATTATTGTGACACATGGTTACACACAACACACGTTGACATATTGACACACAAACACACTCACCAATACAAATGTATTAAAACAAACACACATAAATGCCTTGTTGACAATGACACCCCAATATCACATCTCTTCTTGCTTTGCTCAATATATTGAAGGGCCTCAAACTGGTTGCGTCTGTTTTGGATGAACAGACATTTTTTCTTTTTAGTATTGTAATAGATTTTCAACCATCATAACAACAATAAAGAAGCAAAAATATCAGTCTGACACAAAAATCACACCTGAACACAATTCAAAATTGCAAGTTGCCCAACGAAGATTTCACATCATTACAGTTAAGACAGATTGACCATGATAGTTCAAGGGTGGTGCCAAGCTGTTCTGGCACAACCCTTGAACTATCATGATCGATCCACTTTCTGCTGGAGAACGTCGGGGCTGCTTGGGTTAACACTAGGATCACACATGTTACAGCCTTAAAAAAATACAAGTCCACACCTTCATGCCAAGGTGAGCCATCTCGGTCGTCCATGATGTAGGTGGTTTTGTGGTTGCCCATGCGTGGCGACTCCAGTTTGTTGGGCGTGTACGGTCGGTTGGCGTACTCGGGCTGTGAGGGCAAAAACACTCTCTTCACATCTTCACTCTGGGGTGAGGGGAGGGTGAGGGTGGTGCCAGGAGTTAGTCGTGAGTGGGTGAGGATAAAAAGGAAGAAAGACAAAAAATGGAAATGAAACTCTACACTACAAAATTAGGATGCCAAAAAAAGCTCACGCCAATATTAACACTTCACTGCCAGGAAATTACAAAGACCCCTCTAACTGCTAGAAGCAAAAACACTGCTGAGCTCCTGTAGACCACCAAACAACTGCAAGAGGCAAAGAACCTCATGAGCCCCCGCAGATGCGGGGGCTCATGAGGTTCTTTGCCTCTTGCTGCCCCATTTACACCTGTGTTGCTTGAAGAAATGTGGCTATCTGGCGTTGAGTTAGTTATGATGTAAAAGACAGAATTTCTATGGCGGTGAAGAGGGCAAGCAAAAGTAAAAATGTGAGATTGTGAGTGAAAAACCAAAACGATCCAACCAACTCTAGAAATGCATATGTGAAACATGCGTCACCAAGTATGAAATATCCGGTTTCTGTGTTGTGTGCTGGAAAGGCACGAGCACCAATCGTAAGAAAGAAATGCAATCTAACCCTAATATCCTTCATCAAAATAATAATAAATTAATCAGTGTCCAGCAGGTCAAATCGTAAAACATGCGCAATAAGATCTACAGAACTTTTGAAATGATGATACCCAAAAACAAACATGTTAAAATACACGTACAATCATGTGGCTGTAAGTTTTATTTTATTTTATCACAAAGGCAGATGTTTCTTAATTTAAATGACAAAAACATACAAGAGAAGGTCCACGGCAAATACATTGGCAACATTAACCCACATCATACTGAGGCTAAGCGCTTCAAATTTGTACACTGCCATATGCACGCTACATTATAGTACATACAAATAAGAATATAGACCAATGGCTTTAGTTCAAGGGTGGTGCCAGAATAACGTATTTCACACACTGGTGTATTCTAAATGATAAGGGTTAATTAACCCCTTGACTGTTACAGATAATACCGTTCAGTGGAAATTTTTTCCACTAAGCGAAATGAGCGACTTAGCTGACTGCTGCTGCCGCACGGTGGCGTAAACACAGTAGGGGCTAAACTCGGCATTCTCAGTGTTTTAGTTGATCCCTGTCTGTGCACATTATCTTGGGTCTTCGCGACATACTGCATGCCACGGGTATGTCATGGTCTGTTCACAGGCTTTTGTTTTCATCTGGTATATCGCACAGTAGGATTAGTTAATGTGGTTTACTGCGCTTAGCGTGTCCGGATTCTATTATTTTCTCTGCCATCCAATCGGGCACCGAGTTTAGGAGCGATATACCTGCGGCCTGTGTGTAGCGCGAGTACTGAAGCCTATGCACACGAACAGCTATCACCTAAGACACCAAGAATAGTGACTTTTCCCCATATGAGAGCAGCAACACCGCACGGCAGCAGGAGAAGACAATTTCAGCTAAGTCAACCATTGTCAGCATCAATCAAAGTGTTCAACACAGATATTGATATATATTCTGAACAAGACCTATGAAAAAAATCTCATTTCTGCCATAACAAGTACAAGTTAAAGCGTCTAGATTAAATAAGGCTTGAAAATAGCATTAAATCTGGTCTACAATGCTCACCTCATAGTCCCTATTGTAGTCATCGGAGAAGTCATCCATGTTCTTGTCGTAAGTTCCATAACTCCGTGTGTCGTCTGAAGCAGCCACAGGATACAGTGCAGCCTCTGCCTTGGTCGGCCCGTATAGCTCAAAGGTATTGGTATGGCTTGTTGTGTCACTCCCATCTTTGCACAAATAAAAAGTCCATTCGAAATACTGCATACAACACGTTCATTAGAAAAATACACTGAAAAATTCCAGGTGATTTAATTCAACTTAGAGAGAAATCAGTGCAATGTCAAACCCAGAGTGGTCGCTAAGTTCAATCTTATTTTATAATTCTTCATGCTTATCTGATAAACTGGAGCTAATCTTTGCATGCAAGAGGCATAAATTCTCATGAGCCCCTGTGACTGCAGTTGCTCATGAGAATCTATGCCTCTTGTTGAAACCTCAGGCTGGATGATGTGCTAAAATTACATTCTTTTTCATGTTTGCTTGCATACATGGAATCATGCTTATTACTTCAAAGACAGACGGACCTCAACACAGCTTAACCCTTTTCATGCTGATACTTGAAATAAATTTGACTATGATAGTTCAAGAGTAATGCCAGAATAGCTTGGCGTCTCAACACCAAGCTATTCTGGCACCACCCTTGAACTAAAATGGTTGATTGGTCTCCTAATCTGTAATGTGGCCTTCATAGGACAACAAGCAATTAAAAAAACAAACAAGAAAGGCAAAGCCATTATGGCTCAGGTGTATGACCGATTTACACATGTGTGACCTTAGTGACAAGGGCTGGCTTCCGCAGCAGCAAAATCCATGTTTTCTGAAAATGTAAGCATTTTTCACACATCTGTCAACCCCCCCGTGACCCTTGACCTTTGTGATGAGTCTATTAAATTAGTATTCATAGAAAGGTCTTATCATCAGCTATCTTTGTACCAAATTTGGTTGAAAAATTTGCAAAAATTTGGGAATACCTACAATTTTATAAAAAAATCAGCATTTTACACACATTTGCCAGCCTCTTGTGACCCTTGACCTTTCCAATCGGCCATCCATATTAGTATGCATAGATAGGTCTTACCATCAGGTATATCTGTACCAAATTTGGGTTTTAAGTTGTGAATAGTATTTGAGAAACAACATCTTTTATCAATATATGGCTATTTTAGACCTATTTTCTGAGCTCTTGTGACCCTTGACTTTTCCAAAGGATCAACCAAATTAGTATGCATAGAAAGGTCTTACCATTAGGTATCTTTATCAGGTCTTGTCGTTAACAGACGACGGACGGACGACGGACAGACGGCCACTGGCCCAAAACATAAGACTCACTTTTGCTTTGCACGTGAGCCAAACATCAGCTTAATGGGTTAATCCTGACAAAGGGAGCAAATATTTTAATCTTGGAAATCTAAAATTCAAACCACAGGTGACTCACTTTCCAAGCGTTTCTTGCGACGGCGAACAAAGAACAGAATGAGTCCAACATTGAGGGTGAGCAGGAAAACTCCGACAATGCAGACAACAAGGATGATGATGACAGGTACTTCGTCGGAGCCTGGCAGCTCTGAGGTGGAGATGTCCGCTGGAGGCACGACACCTACAGAGGAGACAAACATTGAGAGTGTGTGGCAATGACCTTATGATGAAAATTATAACGAAAGAATGATGATGATGATGGCAAAATTTTGTACAAAGCAAGGAGTTCAGAGGTAGAGTTCCCTGACGGCTGGAGACACTACTGGAACAGGATACAATACAGGTAAAGTTTCCTACAAGAGTACTCAAGTATGAAAATTCAATGTGTCCCCCCCCCCCCCCCCCCCCCCCCCCCCCCCCGCACCACTTTGGAACATTGAATTAACTAAGACACAGACAATTAAATCACATGGCTTGGCTGGTGGCTGCGTGAAGTATAAATGCATTTATTTGATGAATGTTTAACTCTTTAACGCTGCGTATCTGGATGCGTCACGTCGTGAATGTGTTAAACGATAGAAAACATAAAACGGAAAAATAACATACTGGAGGTTTTGGCGACAATTCCCTGAGCCTGGAACACACTCTCCCCAAGGTTGTTGAACGCCAGAACTGTCATCTCATATTCTGTACCCAGCTTCAATCCTGCACACAAGAAACACTCTCAAAATAACACAGTTCAAAGGTTTGCAGAAACACATTGATAAACAGAGACTGTTATCCCTCAGGCAGAGAAATGCATAACAAGCAACAGTATTTGTCGCATCGCGCCTCTAGAAACTAAGAATGGCAAAGCCTAAGAAGGATATATGTTAACTCATTTAGCCCCCTTGTACTACAGCAGGAGATAGATCAACCATGATAATATGATAATTCAAGGGTTGTGCCAGATGAGCTTGGCGCCTTCAGGTGCCAAGCTCATCCGGCACTACCATTGAATTATCATGGTCAATCCATCTCCAGCAACTAGAACATGTCATTAGGCAACACCTTCCAAATTTGGGAAGTGCGGCCATGTGGTTAAATGGGTTAACAGATTGTCCCTCCGGCAGAGAAATGCACAACAAGCATGTGTTGCATCCTGGCTTTAGAAGACAGGAACGGCAAAGCCCTGGAAGGATGGAATAATTTTGTAATAAGTGACTATAATAGTTCATAATATTTATGATTCACAGCAATTCTGATCACACATTCATCTTTTGTGCATGCAGCCATCAGTAATATTGTCAGCACCAGTGGTTGTATGTACAAGGGGGTTAACGACAGCACTAAAAAGATGTAATTGAGTTACCTGTGATTGTAAATGTGGTGGTTGCAGGGGGACTTATGTCCACATAAATGTATCCCCTGGCCTCAGTGGGCTTGTACCTGACGCGGAACGACTGCTCAAGCCCTCCGTTGAAACCTGGCTTCCAGCGAATAGTGAGACTCTTGTGAGTGGCATTCACGAACTGCAGGTCATAGGGAGGATCTGGCTTGCCTGAGGAAAGAATTCATCAATGTCTGAGTTCTTATTACCTATATTGACTCTCGCAACATAGATAAGATAAGATACACTTTATTGCCATATGCATAAACATTAGGATTTTTTTGCGGCATAACTGACGAGCACCCATGTTAAGATCAACACATAAAACATACACACATCACAATCAAGCAGACTCTAAAATACCAAACCACACATATGCGTAGCAGTCATTCTACTAAACACGGAGGTTTACTGGGCTTTTTGTGCCACTTAAAATTCATAAAGACTTAATCAAAAGACAATAATCATAATTGTGAAAGTCCATAGTGTTCAATAAGGCTGGATAGGAACAAAAGTCTCATTTTTTGAAAACTGAATACATTTGTTAACCCTTTCCATTCTGATACACGATTGCTTGAAATAAAGTCGACTATGATAGTTCAAGGGTGGTGCCAGAATAGCTTGGCGCCTCAGGCGCCAAGCTAGTCTGGCACCACCCTTGAACTAAAATTCTGGCACCACCCTTGAAGTAAAATGGTGGATCTATCTCCTAACCTGTAATAAAGCCTTCATAAGACAATAAGCAAATTTAAAATATTCAGCCTCAGGACATAACAGGTTAAAGGCGGACATTGTTACCAATAGTGAATATCAAAGGTTGAACAAAAATCAAACCTACTTGTCCCATGCAGGGAAATGAGGAAGCTGTCAGATCCTTTAGCGTTGGTGGCAGTGCAGTTGTAGTTTCCATAGTCGTCGGGCGCGACGCTATTGACCCTAAGCTGACCGGTGTAGACGACGTTGCGACTCTTGTCCAGCTGGCTATTGTATTTGGTGCCGGATGTGTCCAGAGGAATGTTGTTCTGAAAACAAGAAAAAATGTGCAAGTAATCAGAGAAAACAGAAAAGAAAAAAAAAATCCACACTAAAATGGCAACTGCTAAGTAAAAATCCACACTAAAATGGCAACTGCTAAGTGTGTAAAATGTCAAAATTGTTTGCGTGTCCTTCCAAAATCATCGTTCTTTCTTTGTTGGTTAATTTTTAGAATTAGTAGTTCCTTCATGACACAACTCTTGCATTTTTTAACTCTTCTGCTGTCAGTAGCGTGTTTGGTCGAGGTGATTCCTGCAGGAATCACATCAACCAACGCTACTGACAGTGAAAGGGTCAACGCAAAGCCACCAAGAGCAATTTCCGTCCACCCCTATGCTTTTTTTCTAAGCAAAGGAAACTAACTAAACAAAACCCCAGCGTATATATTTGAAGTAGATGATCTACTGACATGCCCATGTGTTGCAGAACCACATACATAGTCCACTGATAATTAAGTCATATAATTATATGTGTAACACATAACCCTCTAAGCACACGGCCACTGGGCTGACATCAGCCACGGTCAGCCTGTGCACTGCAAATACTAGGAATCCACTAGGTGTGGAATGAATTACCTTGTACCAAGCAAAGGTGATGTCAGGCGCTCCCTCTGCCCTGCACACAAGGGTGGCTGTTCGCCCCTTTTCACTGGCAGCTTTGGCGTTCTCGGGGGACTTGTCAATTATTGGCGCATCTGCAAAAGCAACAGATCATCAAAATTTAAAATTCTTACCAATGAACTGTATACCTGGTAGACTAGACTGTTCCTGCAGAAATTCAGTGCAATTACAAACACTTGGGCATTAACACATTGATTTATTGGAATAATTGCGCAGTGCAGTCAAATCAAGCACAAGTGTGCTGGTCTGTGATTTTGAACATCACAGCTTGCAGAGGCAAGGTCCAAATTCACAGACCAGAACACAAATATTGAATGAACACTTCCAAGAATTAATCATAATTATGATAAATACGAAAACTGTACAACTTTAAAATCTAATGATTTTCATGACAACTGTGGGACATGGATCGGCCATCACAGTTCATGGGTAGTGCTATTTTAATCTCGTACCTTCCCATGTATCAAACTCATATCAAAGTACCCTTAAACTATCATGGTTGATCCATCTCCCACTATGGTGATCCTCTTTGGAGTAAATGTTAAAAAAACCCAAGTCTACCGTATTTTTTGGAGCTCAGATGTGTTTATCTTTTAGGAACATTCAGAGTTGTTCATATTAGTAGGTTTATAATGCTGATCCATTTCTCTCCTCTCTAAGCCAACCTCTGATCAACACACACATCAGCACACACAAATAAAGACGGACACACGCACTTCCCGCTATTAGTATGCTTTGTGGGCTCGTGTAGTGACAGGAATCCATCTCCTTCTACTCTAACCCACACTCTGATCCACACACACTGGCACACAGAAATAAAGCCCAACACGGCGATCCCCGCCATTCGTAAGCTCTGTGGTCTGGCGTAGCATAGCTATTCTGAAGAATAATAATAGCACGAGCAGCGAAATGACGTCACTGCAAGCTTCACGTCATGGCATCATTAGTCCCATGACGCTGTCTTTATAGTGACGACTCGATGTTATACGTCACCTATCACAGTACTAACATTTCACGTATCAGAAAATCAACGTTGCAATTTTCTTGCTGATTTTCACGCCTAGGGCTTACAGGTCACAATCTGACCTAATCTTACCCCAGGGCTGGGACAAACAGCAGGCTTATGCAAACACTGTTTATGAAAAACCATGCGGGTATTAATGAGAAGATTGTTGGGGTTTTTTTGGTAAAAAAGATTCAATTGTTTTAAGATTAACTCATATAATTCGTGAAATTAATGCCAAAACGTGAAAACATAAATTTTTTTTTTTTTTAATCATCACTCAAAAAGTTTTAGAGGTACAATGCTGGTTAACGAACTCATTCAATATCTCCCTTTTATCTAGCTATACGCAAAATATCTAGAAAAAGTAAGAAAAATTATGGACTCAGTGTGGATCAACCGGTTTTTGTGAAACGGCCATTTTCTCCCGAAAGAGCATCTTAATCAAAACATCGAAAAAAAAAGGTCCCAAGATAATTCTTTTAGGGATAATATCATAAAATTTCAAGCTTGTCCGTCTTCAAACATGGGCTCTAGTCACTATCACAAATGCACACACACACACATATGGCGCTTTGGCGCCAAAACGATGTTCTCTAGCAAGGTTTGCGTAGCTATAAGTGACGTCATTTTTATCTTGTTACTTCTTTGCCAGAATTTCTGCCCCGCACGCCAAAAACGTCATGTGCATGCTCCGGAGTGTGCTCCGACCAGCCCCATTTCAGTCTACCGTATTTTCAATACGCTAGACAAAAAGACAAGAAATCCACTCATATCCAGGGGAGACAACTGTGAAAAATACTGCTTCAATGGTTCATTGATCTGTCTCTTAACCCATTCAGCCCTGACGCACTACAGCAGGAGCTGGGTCGACCATGATAATTCAAGGTGCCAAGCTAATCTGGCACTACCCTTGAATTATCATGGTCGATCCATCTCCTGCAACAGGTGCATAGATGTTAGACGATGCCTCCAAAATTTGGGAAATAGGTGCATTGGGCTGAATGAGTTAATTTGTAATATAGCCTTCAGAGACCACTAAGCAAATGAAAAGAAATTCAGCCTCAGATGTCATGGGTTAACTCACTCAAGGTAATCTGCATCAACAGCTGTGAAAGTGTCGCATAGCGTTGCTGGCAGAAACGCTAAATGACACTTTCACAGGACTATGGGCAAAAGGTAAAAGCCCATAAAAAGATCACACACACACACACGCACACAAACACTTGCACGCGAAGAAAGAAAAAAAAAAGAAAGATAAAAAAGGGGATACTTATAACAGTAAAAGATACAACAATTAAACTTTAAAACAAATTAAAGACAAACAAATTAAACTTTAACAAGATGGAATGAACAATAACCCACAAAGTCCCTTCTATATGAGAGCTGTCCTCGCTGTCAATGGTCTCTACCTTTTGTCTTTGACCTGATTCTGATGTTGAATTATCTCCTATTGAAAAAAGACTCGCAAATCTGCCAATGCATCAGTGAGTTCTATAAGGGGCGCAAGACATACGCGTCACTGATTTGTCAAAAGTCATTTGTCATGACGTAAGTATTAGTTTTTACGTAATTTTATACTTTGTGATACGAGTTTCACTTTCGCTTCATAGGCTTGAGAAAATGGTGACAAAACGAGACCTTTATGGTACAGTTTCACTCTTGCTATAATTTGTGTGAAAGCAGGTTGACTTTACCTAGCTACATGATATACTAAGTACACCGGTCACCTGCATGCTCTTCTGAAAGCGCGTCGATGTGAATGTGAGTGTTAGTGAGTGCTTGCTCGCGCGCTCCAAACATCTCCAAGAGGCATAGATCCTCATGAAGCTGGAGGGCGCATGAGGATCTATTCCTCCTGGAGATGCGCACATGTTTGTGTGAGAGAGAGAGAGAGAGCCGCGCGCGCGAGAGAGAATGACATCATATTTAGAGTATTATGTCAGTGTCTGCGTGGCGACGGAGTTGCCTCTTTTACGTCGCCGCCACTGTCTGACTTTTTCTAGAAGTAAAGGTTTTTTAGTGTTTTAATTCTTTTCTGAAAAGAATTAATTTTTACTGAAGAAGTTGAAAGGATACAAAGCTGGCTAACGAACTCATACAATGTCTTTCTCCAAACCAGCAATATGCAAAAGTTCAAGTAAATATGACAAAAATTACGGACTCTAATCTGGGTCAACTGATTTCCTATAAACAGTTGTTTATGTCGTCAATGAGACATTCAATTACAATATGCTTGGAGGCTTTCTTAGCCACCCACTTAAGAAAGTATTTCACCAAGTTTCAAGCTTGTGTGTACAGAAATATCGGAGATTCTCTTGTTTACATACATACGCACACACATAGATACATACGCACATACATGCATACGCACATACAGCGCTTCGCGCCAAATGTACGTTCAGCAGCGAGGTTAGCGTAACTAGACATGACGTAATTTTGATCTTGTTACTTCATTTGTTACAGGTTTAGCCTGCCTGCCTTTGACATCATGGACATGCTATTAAATTCGCCCCAACGCGACCCGTCCTAAAAAGTCCCTTCTACAAATAGAAGGGACTTTAAAAACAGACACTTATCTTAAAAGCTTAACTTGAAGCTTATCTAAAAATGAAGAACATGTGTTGGAATACTGTAATGTTTTATGAAACAAGTTCACACTTACAGAGAGCTGTGCAAGGAAGATGAGAAATATACAAAAAGTGAAATTTGAAAGTATATTATAAGTAACAGGGGACCAAACTTTGTTGTGCCATCAAGTTTGTTGGTTGTTTATTGATAGTTTGTTATAATTGGCGTAATCTATAAACTTCTATTAGTTATGATCTACATGTACCTCAACGGGTGCGTAAAACATCTGGTTTGGACCTCTGAAAATGACTTGAAATAAAATTTGACTCTTTGTAAAAGCTGATTCTGCTATAAACGTTTTCTTTTCCATCTTTTCCATAAACTTTTGTGTCCCCCCAAAATGCAGTATTCCATGGTACTTACATTTCACAATGAGCTTAGAACTTTTCGTGTCCGGCTCTCCAATCCCATTATCAGCCACACACTTGAAACTTCCTGTGTCATCCCTTGTCAGTTCATAAACCGTCAAGTACGACTTGGCCCCCTCATTTCTCTGCTTGGTCTTGCTCATGTCATAGCCGGCGCGACTCCACGTAAGCATGGTAGGAGTGACAGGGTTGGCGTCAGCCACACACTCAAAGAACGCAGTCCCACCTTCATCCTCCAAAACTTTGTTGGTGATGTCAATAATGCTGGCAGAATCTGAAAAGAGAAAAATGATAGTGAAAATTGAATTGTTATGTTTCTGACATGTATAACTTTGAAAAAAATGTTTGTACATTGTAATAATGCCTGTAATTAACCCTTTTCATTCTGATACACCCCTTGCTTGAAAAAAATGTGACTATAATGGTTCAAGGGTGGTGGCAGAATAGCTTGGCGCCTGAGGCGCCAAGCTATTTTGCCACCACCCTTGAACTAACATGGTTGATCTCCTAATCTGTAATGTAGCCTTCATAGGACAATAAGCAAAGTTTTTTTTTTTTTAAATCAGCCTCAGAATGCAATAGGTTAACCCCTTTGTGCATGCACCCACCATCACTGTTTATCTGAATCACAACTTACATCGCACTGTGATGGAAAAATTGAACGTCTGCATCCCCTGGCTGTTTTCCGCTTTAATAGTGAAGTTTCCGCGGTCTGCCTTGTTGATGCTTGTGATGCGCAGGATTCCGTCCGTGGCCAACCGGAAACGTGGGATGTCTCCCGGCACCGACACCCTCATGCCTTCACGGAACAGGGTGTAGGTGACGGAGGCAGGGTTGGCGTAGGTGGAGAGATTAAGGTTGCGACTCTCGCCAGCCGTCATGTCGATAACTGCCGGCGTCAGGTTGACGAATTCCGGTGGAACTGTGTGTAATGGAAATAAAGCTGAGAACGCTGTGGACAATTGTCAGGGGAAAACAAGGTTTGGCCCCACCTAACTCATCACCGTTCACTGCCACTGAACGCAAAAATTATGCGAGGGCAAACTCAACGCTGAATAATCCAATCATTCTAAGGAGCATATAAGTAGGGTCGGCAAGAGGCAAAGAACTTCATGAGCCCCTGCAGATGCAGGGGCTCACGAAGTTCTTCGCCTCTTGCAGCTGGGGGTGGTATTCATGTTTTTCGGGCAGTGAAGCCATTAACACACACCCACACATGCACAAACATCTGAGAGCCACCTGAACCTTCGAAACAAAGTTTGCTGTGCATGGGCCAACTGCAGCCAGATGACCATTTGTTTACTTGCCGGTACTGTAACTGCAATTATTGCTTGCCAAAGAGTATCATGTGAGGTAATATGCAAAGGCTTCCAATGGACAGTTTTTTCCCCCCTGCATGTCCTTTTCAGTTTTAATAGCAGTCCAATACTGATTCAGACACTCTATATTAACCCCCTTGTGTGTGCAGCCACTAGTACTGGTCACAGTACCGGTGGTTGCAAGCACATGGCTAACCCCTTCAACACCTGTGGATGCAGACTGCATTTTTTAAACCAACAATAAAGAGCCAAGCCATCCAAGAAGCATGGATAAAAAGGTGTCAGGAAAAAGCATAGATCCTCATGAGCCCCATTACTGTGGGGGCTCATGAGGATCTGTCTGCAAGTGGGGGTTCATGACGATCCATGTCTCTTGCTAGGTGGATGCTTCCTTTTTTCTCAGCAGCGATGGGGTTAACTTCAGTTCAATGATGATTCAGAATACATAATAAGCCCCTTGTGTAAGCGGCCACCAGTGCTGATTACACAGTACCGGTGACCGCATGCACAGAGGGGTAAAATACAGTCGTTTCAGTAACCAGTCTATAACTCAACGGACAGAGAAAAAAAGGTCCCTGAATTCCGGCAAGTGTGGGTGCGAGTCAGTTATCATCAAGCTGTCGTGAGAGATATCTGGCACATATCAAACCCCGTTGCGACCGTATTTCTTCCCCTCCTTTTGGCTCCTGCGGCTCTTCAGTTCACGGATAGTAGGACTGTGTCTTCACTTATACCGTGCATACACTATTTAGTTAAACACTTTATTATCACAAGGCTGTTGTTGTTTTTTTGTTTCAATTTTTTTCTCTCTTAATAAAGTTTCATTTCATCTCTCTTTCTCTCTCTAAGAATGTTGTAGTCTAGCAAGGACAAACACGAAAAAGAGGCCTGTGCGCCTATTGTTTCCCCAAAAAATGCGCTAACCCGTACACGCACTAAAAAATGCTAGAGTTCATTTGTTTTTAACTGAAGTTGATGTGAATTTCAATGATTTCACACAAGTTCACCTTATTTTGCGCACGCAGTCAAGGAGACAAGGGACAAAAAAAAGGAAAGTGAGAAACGGGACGGTTTCGCCTGCCGTCCGCTGTAATATAAACAATTCCGCGATAACGCGGATGCTAAGGAGCTCGTGGGGCCATGTGTTTTTGGAGCTGTAGGGACTACCTCAGTTCGGAGTAATCTCTGTGTCCGTTGAGTTATGGACTGAACTTGTCACAAAACCCTGTCAATACTCACACAAAACGCTCAGCGTTATCGCGTCATTCACCGACAGCCCCAACAGAGTGTTTGTTGCACGGCACCCGTACACCGCATTGTGATCAGAGGATGTCGGTATAAAATGCAGAATGTTGGTTGTATTTTTCCCCCCATGCTCGGCATCTACGACGCCCCGGTTGACTCCCTGGATGCGTTTTCCACCCTTAATCCAGAGAATTTCAGCTGCTGGGTTGCTAGAGGAGCTTACGCAGGTCAGGTTCATGCCTTGGCCAGCCTGAGGCTGTGTGGTGGAGGCGGTGATGGTCACTGAGGTTGGAGGAACTGTGAGAACAAAAATCTTTGTTCATGTAAAAAGCAAAAATCCCAAAGGGAATAAGGAACATGGATACAAAGTGGTATCAGCAAGAGGCATAGATCTTCATGAGCCCCTGCGACTGCAGGGGCTCATGAGGATCTATGTCTCTTGAGATATCGGATCATGTTCACTTTTTCGCAATGCCTCCTAAGGCAATTTCCCACCACCCCTTTTTCACAGAAAAGGGAGCAACCCCGCAGAATTTGTAGCAGCAATCTGCTGCAGAAAACCTCTGTCTGAAGAAAACACAACGTAAGTCGAAGGACCACAGTCACATAATTATGTGAGACTTACTCGCAGTGCAATGTTTATGCCCTGTAGGAATCACTGACAAAAACTGCTACCGACAGCCAAAGAGTTAACTCAGTTTACTCATACAAAAAAAAAAGCAAAGTGTAACGGCACCATTAAACTGTACTAGGTGTCAATTAACACTTTCCCCAGGACACCCATACCAGGCATGAAATCTGAAAATGATAGCTTAAAATGCATACGACTCAATCTCTTACATAGCCTCATTCTGCAAAAGGCATATATTCTCATAAGCCCCTGTGACTACAGTGACTCATGAGAATTCATATAAAAGATTCACATCAACTTGCATCTGTGTTGTTCACACAGCCTAAAGGACCCACAAAAGCTGAATTCCACCAATTGCCTGAAAAATCTCATGCTTGCCAGGACACTACAAAACTAAGGTTAGACACTTACACAATACAGTCAGTGTGACAGAGTCCTCAAGAGGTGTTGCGGTAGCTGCATTGGTGGCTGTACATTTGTACGTCGCTCCGTTGTCGTCTGGCCGAGCCACAATGCCAATCTCTGACTGCGCTATGTTGCCGATAACTTTGTACTGGGCGTCCGCCAGCAACTGGTCATCTAAAGAGACATAATGAAGGCTGTTAAAACCCACAAATACATGCACACAATAAAAACTACAAAGACTGACATGATGCAGAGCAATGAAACATAAAAGGGACGAGGAAAGCCAACCTGTGACCTCAAAAGACACCAAGTTCATTTGTGTGAAAAGCAAGATTTTCATTGTATTACAATGAAAATCTTGCACTTAAAAAAAATGGATTAACGGTACTGCCTTTCGCCTTCACAAGCATGCAAAAAACCAACAGTACACAATTACATCATTCATGACCTGTCACCAACCCTTTGGCCATAGTAATGGTTTTTGTCATGACAATACTTGCAGGGATCATCATGACAAAACCATTACTGACGGCCAAAGGGTTAATTAAGATACAAAGAGCAGTTTTAGTGAGGTCTAATATTTAGAGGTAGATGAGCTAATCAGTGAGTGAAAAGTCCTTGGACTGACGCAGCTAAAGTTGACCTGTGTACAATAGGTGTTAGCAAATTTAGGTAAATAAAATCTGACCACTCACTTTTATACCACTTCAGGACAGCCTCTGGGTTTCCTCCAACAGCAATACACGTCATGCGTTCCAGTTCATTGGCTCGAATGTTCGATCCCTGAGTGTACCCAGAAATTGTTGGTGGATTGGGTGGATCTGAAAAATTTCAGAAAATTTGTTAGAACACTGAGTACAGTTCTGAGAAAAAGAAGTTTTGACATCAGGTTATTGCAATTCGCTGATTGTACAAAAGTAAAACAATACACAACATCAGGTCATTGCCATTACTGGAATGTCTAAATATAAAACAACTCACAAAGCACACTGAGCGTCACTGTGTCTGCCACTGTCTGCCCAACGTCGTTAGTCGCCTGACACGTGTAAATGACGTTGTGCTCCTGGTGTGACAGTGTCACGCGAACCGTCGAACGCGTCACAAACCCTCCCAGCGATGACACCTCGTAGCTCTGGGAGACTTCAGACTCAGGGATCTGGCGCCCACGGGCAAACCAGGTGATGGTGGATCGGGGATTGCTGTTGGACGACACACAGGTCAAGGTCACTGTGTCACCAGCGCGAAGGGGGCCTTGACCTCCAGAAATGGTGACCCTCTGTGGTGGAACTGTGAAAAAAAAAAAAAAAAAAGACAATCCAGTGTGCAAAAGATCATTGGGATGACGCTGGCTACTGTTCGTCTGTGCACGTCTGTGTGCGCTGGCCAACTGCGGCCAATGCTGGTCCAATGCTGTTTGCTTCCTGGGATCACTGTTTCATCTGATTTCACTTTTAAAAGCCACCTAGAGTGGCGGTAACAAGTTTAACCCATTTAGCCCCATCACCCTACAGCAGCAGATGGGTCAACCATGATAATTCAAGGGTAGTGCCAGATAAGCTTGGCGCCTTCAGGCGCCAAGCTTATCTGGCACTACCCTTGCATTATCATGGTCGATCCATCTCCTGCGGTTGGTACAAAGTTGTTAGGAAACACCTCCAAAATTTAGGAAACACGGAAATGGGGTTAAATGGGTTAACCCTTATCATTCAGAATACACCAGTGTGTGAAATACGTTTGACTAAAATAGTTCAAGGGCAGTGCCAGAATAGCTTGGCGCCTCTAGGCGCTAAGCTATTCTGGCACCACCCTTGAACTAAAGCCATTGGTCTATATCTTATCTGTAAGTACTGTAATGTAGCTTGCATATGGCAGTGTACAAATTTGAAGCTTTTAGCTTCCGTATGATATGGGTTAACATACTTCTGCTGATATCTGGCAAAAGCAAGCATGTGAATTTTTGAGACAAGTGAGATTTTCATTGTTCTAACAATGGAAATCTCACTTTTCTAAAAAAAATGGACATTATTATTTACTTTTGCCATATAAGGACAGACTTTTTTGCCAACTACTTCCCTTCAAAGGAATGGGGGTTGGAATTTGGCGGTCAGAGTGTTTGAAGAAACAAAGACAATTTTTATTTACATCACGTATAATTCACTTACAATGTACAGTCAGCGTAAAACTGGCTGTGAGTGCAGACGTGGTGACCAAATTCGACACCTCACACCTGTACCCAACACCGTTGTCCGTCGACATTGCTGTGAACGTGTACTCATTGATGGCTTTGTTGCCACCACTGGTGAAGGAAGAGTCCACACGCTCGTTGTCTCGGAACCAAACGACGGTGCCCAGAGGGTTGCCACCTGTGGAGGTGCACGTGAGGAGAAGAGTGTCGTTTGTGCGTACCACTTGTCCGCTGGTGTAACCCGATATAGTCGGTGGTCCTGGAGGGTCTACACGCAAAAGTAAGATAAACCAGACATGAGATCCTGAAATTTTGACGAAACAAAAAAGGCACTTCACCCCTTCACTGCTGAGGACAAATGGACACCACACTACTGCAAGAGGTACTGATCCTCATGAGCCCTGTGATCATGGGGGCTCCTCAGGAGCTATACATGCCTCTTGCTGAAACCACTTTGTATCCATTGCTCATGGGACAGCTGGATCTCTCACGTGGAATTTATACAGATTTTAGACGTACAATATACGATCAGTGGCAGTTAAAGGGTTAAAATGCATACAACTCAAGTTTACCTCAAATGAGCAGTCTAATGACCTTTAAAAAGCCAGATTTCAGCCAATCTCATGCCTTTTATACACACACTGAGCCCTACAGTCAAAATCTCAGAGTAGATGATTTCAGAAAAATCAGAAGTATGTATGTGTACGTCAAAATTGCACATTTTTGATAAAACAGTGGAGTAAACATGTGATATCACATTTCTCTTCTTCGCCCCCCTCCCCTGCCTATGGGCCATTGCCACTGAACTACAAGAGGTAGGAATCCTCATCAGCCCTCACAACTGTGCAGGCTCATGAGGATCTATGCCTCTTTTCTGAAATCATTTTGAATCCACTTTCCTTTGGGATATTTTGAAGTCGAGTTCAGCGTTATTTGAAAAAAACACAACCTGCATCAACCGGCAGTGAAGGTGTTAAGGTTGGACATGAACTGGCCCTGATACTTCAAGGGAAGTGCCAATTAGGCATGGCGCCTTGGCGGGCGCCAAGCCAACTGAGCACTACCCGTGAACTATCATGGCTGATCTCTTTCCCACTGCAAACACACACTCCTTCAGCCCTAGAAAGGCAAAAAGATTGAAAGTCCATTTTTGTGACAAGCAGGATTTTCATAGCAAGGGACTTAACCCATTCAGCCCCAATGGCCTAAAGCAGGAATAGATTGACCATGATAATTCAAGGGTAGTGGCAGATTGGCTTGGCGCCTGTCGGCGCCAAGCCAATCTGGCACTACCCTTGAATTATCATGGTCAATCCATCCATTGCAACTGGTACCGTCAGGTAACACCTCCAAATTTTCAGAAATGTGGCCATGGGGCTAATTGGGTTAAAATGTCTTTTGCCTTCCCAGAGCAGTCGTCTGGAAGGCTCCCAAAGTTGTGAAAGCCATTACTACTCTACAATACTCACATAGAATGCTAATCTGAACCGTGGTCGACAAGGGCGGTCCTATGACTGCGTTGTTTTTCGCCTGACACCTATATATGGCATCGTTCTCACTGTTCCCTTGCAAGGACAGCGACAGGGTGCTCCTGGCGTTCACGCGTTTGTCATCGACAATGGGCTCTGTCACGTATGCCACATTTTGCACAACTTTCTGATTGTTCCGGAACCACTCAATTTCCGCGGCAGGTCGTCCGTTGCGAGCCTCACACACGAGCTGCAGTGAGCGGCGAGTAAACGGAACCTCCACCACGGATCCATTGGCATAACCTTGAATGACTGGCACATCGCAAGGCACTGAAAAGAAACAAACAGATGTCATTACCACTAACAAGAAGTGCATGTAAGGTGATGGGAAGGGATGGGGTGGGTTAAAGTAGTGTACAATTGAGCGTGTGTCTGAGAGAGAGAGAGTGCTGTTTCCAGGAGAACAGCGCTATACAAGAGTTATGTATTATTATTATTAACACCCCCCCCCCCCCCCCCCTTTCACAAAAAAAAAAAAAAAAAAAAAATAATCCTACCCCACCCGTGTCAGCACACTCAGATCAGTCAGCTAACCTATTTAGCTCATATGCCCCACAGCAGGAGATGGTCGATCCATATCCTGCAACTGGTGCATAATCATTATTTAACACCTCCAAATTTGGGAAATACAGCTGAGGAGTTTAACAGGTTAAAAGGAAGATTTCCCCTTCACATAGCTTACATTCTGCCCCAGGACCGAAATCCCCAAATGTTGAAGTTGCCCTCTGAAGGACTGCATTACAATTCTAGAGACAGATCGAGCATGACAGTTCAAGGGTGGTGCCAGAATAGCTTGGCGCCTATGGGAGCCAAGCTATTCTGGCACCACCCTTGAACTATCATGCTCGATCCATGTCTTGCTGTGGTGTGGCAGGGCCGAAGGAGTTAAAGTTAGCAGTTGTTAAAATACAGACAGGCAGCTGGGGACAGTGTTTTGCAGTTTTCAAGCAGTTTCTGGCTTCTCTTCCAATTTGGAAATTAACTTTCTATTTTCGTTTGTTATTGTAGGAAAGAGTGTGAACTAAAGTACAAAAATTTCTTTGTTTAAAAAAAAAAACAAACTAACAGCTTTTCATCTTTCTGTGTGCTAGTTTTCACTCATGAGCACAGAATGGCTATGTAAAAAATAAAGCATCCGAATATGAATGAAAACACAGACAGACACCAAAGGCATACCTGTAGTACTGGTATACCCTTTTGTCTGTCTGTGTTTTCATTCATCTTCTTCTGCAGATGCCCATGTTAATACATTGTATAATAAATGTGTACAGGCTGTACAAGTTTATAATAATAGTATAAATTATGTGAATGAGTTACTATTGCATCAACAAAACACCCACCTAAAACTGTGAGATATGCAGAGGCAGTGAGGCGTGGGTTTCCATCTCCCCCTGGAGTGACCTGGCACTGATAATCTGCATCGTCGTTGAGCTGTGTGTTGACGATCATCAGATTGTATTCCTGCGGGTTGCTGCCGATGATGGAGTAGGTGGGGAACCCCGGGATGTCTCGGTCATAACCTGAAATCAAAGCCATGTTTCTCTTTAGGTCTTTGACAGCTACTGACAATAATGAAAATATTACAATACTCCTTCCTATCAAAAAGTCTAAACCCTTAACTGCTACTGACGAAGCATGCATTCACTGGTACTGTTTACAGGTACAATTGGAATTGCCTCATGTTTTTGAAACATATTTAAAGCCGCTTAAGCGGCTTTAAAGATCTTTCAAAAATGAGACAATTCCACTTCCAAAGTTCACAATATAACACAAACTATCAAAGGATAGAAACATTTAAAACTCAGTTTTTAAACATCTGTCGATACTTCTGTATTTACAGTGTGTGGTTTCAAGGGCACATGGTTAGCTATGCCACCAACAGGGGACTGAACTGGTCATCAGGTCACAACTGTTTATGAGGTTACCTCCCTTGAGTTACATTTCGAGTTTAGCCGAAAATATCACTTTTTCGCCACTAAAGGTTTACCGCAAAATAAACAGTTAAAAAAAAGTATTGTCACGCTCCATTATACTGACCCTTTTTACCCAAGTGGATGTGACGATGATAACAATAATAATTATTATTATTATCATAATAATATGGCGGGATGAGGTTCATGCAAGGCTGGACTGACAATTTGCGTCCGCTTCCCGCGAACTCATTTAGTTCCCACGCGCTCCAGCAGGAGATGGATCGACCTTGATAATTCAAGAGAAGTGCCATGTTAGCTTGGCGCCGCCGCCTGATGGCGCCTAGCTAATCTGGCACTACCCTTGAAGTTATCATGGTCGATCCGTCCCCTACAACAGCCGCCTAGGCAAACATTTAGGAAATGCGGCCTTCGAGGTTAAACGGATTAAGGGATTAGCGTCATTGGCACTGGAAGTGTAACAAACACTGGTTTTCACTCACAGCACCGGTCGTCTCGTCGTCTCCTTCGCCGGAATCGGAGACAATCAGTGTCTGTGTAACCAACTAACTAACTTACTAACTAGCAAGTCCTAACCCATATACTGAGGCTAAAAGCTTCAAACTTGCACACTGCCATATGCAAGCTACATTATAGTACTTACAGATTAGGATAATAGACCAATGGTTTTAGTTCAAGGGTGGTGCCAGAATAGCTTGGAGCCTAGAGGCGCCAAGCTATTCTGGCACTACCCTTGAACTATTTTATTCAAACTTATTTCACACACTGGTGTACTCCGAATGATAAGGGTTAACCCACTCACTCATTCAACTTACCGAGCGCGAATCCGTCTTTGACCCACTGAATGCGGCCAACTCGGTCTAAAACTGCACACTTGAGCACCACAGTCTGGCCTTGTATAACCGACGTGTCTTGCGGTCGCTCCTGAAACCGCTGCACTCCAGTGGCTGAAAGTACACAATATATAGGAAAGGGCAGGTCAGTGCTGGTCTGTGACTTTGGGCCTTACAGCTCTACGCTGCAAGGTCCGAAATGTCTCTCTCTTTCTAAACCCCCCCCCCCCACCCCCACCCCCCGCAACAACTTGTTTTCACATGTGTGGTCCCAAATACTATCCTGTTGCCATCGTATCTTCCACGACCATGTGACATTCCAGTCAATTATATTATTCTTTGATTTTACTACGATCTGCAACCCACATTTTCTTCTTTTTTAGCTGTATTTTTTATGTTGTGATTTTTAAAAAAATCTTAATTATATATTCGCTCATTTACTGTCATTGACAGACTTTACTATTTAACTCTTAAACTCCCAGAACTAAAGGACTTCTATTCTACAGAATGCTGGGAGTTTAAGAGTTAAAGCGGTGGCTAGCACATTGAAAATAAATTCCAGGACATGCAAAGCGACGGGCGTGGCTACGGTGCAAGGATGCATCTAGACATTCCGCGGATGGGTTAATGTTGTCGGTTAGCCAACACATGTCCGCCGCACAGAAATCTTATGACGAGCAAAACAAGTGCGCCAACATTCGAGTCATCGGGAGTGCTACGTAAAACTCGAAGTCCGAGGCAAGAGAAAAGTGGTCGGAGGGAGATGATGATGAAGATGAATCTTTTAGTGCAGGATAAAGCTATTAGGCAACGCAAACGCCTGTCTTACAAGCTGTCCTGTATACAAAACAAAAAAAACAACAGGAAAACGCATCATACAAAGAAAACAAAAATTACGGGGGAAAAAAGGAACACAATAAGTGAATAATTAAGAGAGAGAATGAATGAATGAATGAATGAAACTTTATTTTCCAAGGATAAAAGAATAGGTGCGCAGACCTGTTTTCATTCTTGTCCTTGCTACACACTACAAAACAAAATAACGTACATAAAATCACTCTCTTACACACACACACACACACACACACACACGCGCACCGGTGTGCAATTGCCGCGTGCACAGGTTTGTGCCAGATTAGCTTGTAGCCTACAGGCGCCAAGCCAAGCCTGCACAACCCTCCACACACACACACACACACACACACACACACACACACACACACACACACACACACACACACACACACACACACACACATCAGTATATCATGTACACATACATTCTATCACTTAAAACTATACTACAGCAAATATAAAAAGTATAAAGGATTTTGTACATAAAACCGCTATTGTTCTCATCATAAAAATCAACACGACTCACTCCAACAAACATACAACAGGCATACACACACACACACACACACACTGGCACACACACACACGCGCGCGCGCGTGTGTGTGCAAGCACGTAGGGATGCGCGCGTGCACACACATACACTTGCACACTCACACACAGATAAGAGAGAGAGAGAGAGAGAGAGAGAGAGAGAGAGAGAGAGAGAGAGAGAGAGAAGGGGAGGGGGGGGGGAGCTCACCTGTTGACACAAGAAGCATGAAAGCCAGGAAAATGTGAAGCCCGCGCGTGAACACTTGTCTGATATCCCATGACAACACGCGTGACCGCCGCCTCCATGATGACGTCATTCTTGTGACGCCGCACAATGACGTCACAGCACGCACACTAACAACTCCCCACCGGTGCCTCCAGGTCACTGTGCACGCAACTTCTTGTGCAGAGTTTTTCTCTTCATGGCTGACAATCGCCTCAATGCCAGAGGTCTGACGGCTTTAAATCTGGAAGAGAAACAAAAACCGTTTACGGGGCTCTGTCGTCTTTTGTCAACCACGAAGGTGATTTCAAAGACGGGGCACCGAAGAGTCTGAACAAACGTTGACCCCAGCTGGTTTCGAACCCGCGATCTTACGGACGAGAGTCGAACGCTCTACTACGTGCGCTACCCAGCTAACCCAACATGGAAGTGATACTGTGTGTACATCTTCTCTCTTGCAAAGAACATCTTACACTAACATACTTCGTGCAGGAACAGGTCTCTTCACTCACGCTCTTCTTGTACACCCTTTACTAGTACAGAGCTGCAAGACACAGAATCATGAGCCCTTACAGGGACTCATGAGGCTCTATGTCTCTTGCTGACAGAGAATGTTTTCACTCTTTAAATCCTCAGAACCTTCAATCTGCAAGAGGCATAGATTCTCATGAGTCCCTGCGACCGCAGGGGCTCATGAGAATCTACGCCTCTTGCCGAGAATACACCTTTAGTTGCTCAAGAGAGATTCTCATGAGTCCCTGCGACCGCAGGGGCTCATGAGAATCTACGCCTCTTGCCGAGAATACACCTTTAGTTGCTCAAGAGAGTAAAGCATAGAAATATAGTTTGACGCAGACCCTACCCTGCCTCACCCCCACGCAAGCACCCAATGCATGCACTCTCACGCAGTCCCTGCGCGTCACAGGGGGAGGTCGCTCTAGGAGAGTTCCAACCCAGCAAACAAAGCCCCTCTCCCTCCCTTCTCGATAGTCATCGATGCCTTCTTCGCTTGCGTCGTGGCAGGGCTCCTCATAAGCAGCTGGGCACGGTTATTAGCATCATTACCACACTGACCTCCAACGCTAAAATTTGGGAACTTGAGAGGTTCGTCCTTTATTGTAGCCTGCATAATTTTGCCGTTACATGGCTAAAGTTTGTGCATACCCATCTTGGATACGAAGTGAGTGTTATTGTTACAGAATAAAATGAACATTTTGCTTTTCTGACAAAAACAAAAACAAACAAAAACAAACAACCCGGGCATGCTGGCTTTTAATTCGTCACATATTGGCAAATTACAAATTAGCTTAGGACAGGATCTCCTTCCTCGGAGAAGCCCATACGTGCTCCACCCCACAGCCGTCTTCCCAGAGTTCCTGTCAATATCATACCAGTCACTGGTCTGGGTTGGTCAAGGAGAGATAAAACTAGGTAACAGTTTAAGGCGACAGACCGACCACGGCAGTTCAAGGGTGGTGCTGAAATAGTTTCTCGTCTTCAGTTGTCCTTTGGAAACTACGTTACAGTGGAAGAGACAGACCGACCATGATGGTTCTATTGGCGCCGAGCTATTCTGGCACCACTCTCGAACCATCACGGTCGATGATATATTCTTGTTGCAGTGTCAATCCTGAACGAGTACCATCGATCTGTGTCCCTGGCAACTGGGAGGTGCTCATGAGAATCTGTTGACCTACGCCGGGAAGCGTCCTCTGGTGCAGCCTACACACACAAACCTCTCCCCTGTAAAAGGCAAAAAGACGGCAAGTCCATTTTAGTGAAAAACTATATTTCCATTGTAATACAATGACAATCTTGCTTTACACGCAAAACGGACTTGCCCGTGTTTTGCCTTCGCAGGGCACACCTAGTCCCTGTAGATCCAGATGAGAATGTAATGTCAGATTCTGCCTAGTCCCCAGCGAAATCTACAAAGAAGTGCATCTGATGGCGCAAGCGAATCCCTCGTGAACTGAAACGACAAAAGGTCTTCACGTAACAGGTCTGTGTGAGGCCGCATACCCCAATGCAGATAGGTAGAGAAGGTTATACTGACAAGCAAAAGAAATTCGACATTTCTGGAGCCATGTCGCATTTCCTTTGCTCGTCAGTATACTATAAAGACACGGTAAGTGCAGTACACCTCAGGTTATAAAGACAAGGTAAATAGGTACTTGGGTTCAACCCTGAGCACGTTACATAGACAAGGTAAATTCTGTACATCTCCCCTATAGAGGGGGATGGAGTGCGGGTGGGTGAGTGGTGGTCGGGCAATCCGTCCGACGACGTGCATATTCACGAGGTAGTAAGTTCAGATCTACAGTTCATTCACTGCCAACAAAGAAGACAAGGTATGTGAGATCTAAAGTTATAGGTAACATACGGGTTTGTATGTATGCATGTATGAAACAGAAAGAATGAATGAAACAACAAATGGAAAAAAAAAGAACACATTCTGCACTTGTAAAGTGGAATGAATGAATGAATGAATGAATGAATGAATGAATGATTCGGGAGAATGGGAAAAATCCACACGTTGTACACCTGCAATCACGTCTTGGCGGTAGAAGGGAGATAACAGAAGTGGGGGGATGGGTGGGGGTTGGAAGAATCGGAGTACCCGGAGAAAGAACCCCTGACGGTCCGCCCGAATTAACGGTGACACTTACCAGAGGAGAAAAGTCCGACGCCGGAACCCGTTTTCGAACCTCGCACCTTTGGCATTGGTGGCAGGTGCCTTAACCACTGCGCCACGGACCGCCCCAAGCATCTACAATACTTTTAAGTGCCGTCCCCGAAAGCGCAGCGGTATGTTGTGGAACTCTAATGGCAGGATATCCGATCAAACAGCAGTCTACCGTTCCAACCATTTACCGACCTTCTGCAAGAGACATAGATCCTCATGAGCCCCCGCCAGAGGCGGGAGCTCATGAGGATCTATGTCTCTTGCTCGCCCCATCCATATCCGTGTTACTCACGATGGGGAGTTAGTAACCGTTTGGTCTACCACACAATCAAGGCAGACCCTCTCTCGGCTTTCAAGAGCGCGTGAGCTTGCGTTTCGTCTTCTAATCTGGTATGCATAAACAGCAAGCGTCATGAACTTTCAATAGACACAGATCTTCATGGTTCCAAGCAGCTTTGTAGGGGCTGCACGGGGATCTATGACCCTTGCTGAGAAAACTTCACTCAATTGACATATGTTATCAGCGTCAGTACAAGTGTGATAGGTTTTTGGTTTAATTAGTTCAATAGAGTTCTATGAAAGTCGCGCTATCTCACTGGGCTCTGGAAGCTGGTTAGTTCGGGTTTAACGTCCACAGCACTCTGGAAGCATTCCCGAAGACCGCTTTCAAGCAGCAAAGATTTCGCAAACGACCGGGGGCGTCAGACGCTTACAGCCCGTTTGCAAGAGGCACAGACCCTCATGGGCCCCCATGAGGATCTGTGCTCTTGCTGGCTCTGTTCATATCTGTGGTCATTCGTTTTCTTTTGATACTTATACTGCATGAGAAAGTGGTTGAACCACGCAATACAACGGGAGGCACGACCAGCAATCGCGCCTAGGGAGAGGGGGGGATTTGGGCTTTGGCCACTGCGAGTGGGAGGGGGTGGTGGGGTGTGTGTGCCCGGCAAGACCCGATGACCATCATAGACAAAAATCATCGCAACTTTCCGACAAATTATTCACATACACGCTCTATCAATAATTCGTACACTGAAAGCTGGAGGACCCCAATCAGACTAAGTACAATATATATATATATATATATATATATATATATATATATATATATATATATATAATATATATATATATATATATATATATATATATAATTGTGTGTGTGCAGGTCTGTGATTTGGCTGGGCCTTACAACATGTAGCACAAAATAACAATAAGCAGTTCAGGCCAGCTCAGTTCGGTCAAGACGGGTCTCAAGGCTCCGCCCGGAAATGCACATAGGCGCTCCAGCCCACTTAACCCAAGTTTCCTACAGTTCCTTCTTTCCGATATCGCGTCAATACTAATGTGGACCTCCCATGTCAGTCCAACGCACATCAGCAGCACGCATAATCAATCATCAACCGTTTGGTTGTCGGTAGCGGTTTTAGTCGCCAGGATTCAGGCAAGGCCATCAACAGAGCGGCAACGTGACATGGACGGGTGTAGGGATTAACCCCTTCATTGCCGAGACAAAAATGGACGCCACACTACTGCAAGAGGTATAGATCCTCATGAGCCCCCGCAATTGCGGGGGCTCATGAGGATCTATACCTCTTGCTGAAACCACTATGTGTCCATTGTTCACGGGACGGCTGGAGCTCTTTCGCTATCAATTCACACAGATTTCAGACGTTCAATGTACCATCAGTGGCAGTGAATGGGTTAAAGCCACGCACGGCTCGTTGGGAAAGTTCACTTCCTAGTTCGCAGTTTGGTCGTCATTCCCAAATTTGCATTTTTTTCCCCCTTCTGAAGACTGCATGTGTGCCAATTAGGAACCTCCAGACACCAAGCTAATCTGGCACCATCCTAAAAAAAAAAAGGACAGTAGATCCATGTTGTAAAAAGCGAGACTTGTACTGTATTACAATGAAAATATCGCTTTTCACAAACATGGACTTCCTATCTTTTGACTTCGAACTGCAGACTACTCCTGCTTTTCTGCATTGACTTGGGTCAGGGCTGAATCGGTAACAGACTTCGACGGCATACTTCTTTTTTTTTTTTTTTTTTTAACGGCAGATCCTCATGAGCCACCCCAGCCTTCACGGGATTGTGAGTGTCTGTGTCTCCTGCCGGCCTCGTTTCAATGAATGTGTTCCTCAACCCAATTGTCTTCCTTCATCCGTCGAAGATTTCACACGATCACAAGTGATGGTCGCGGCTTTGTTGACCGGACGCGTGCCTGAATCGCTTGTCTCAGTCAGCGGAAATTAATTGTCTGTACCGTTCTCTGCTAATTGATATTTGAGGTGTTTGGGGGGGGGGGGGGGGGGATGTTTGTCTGGGTCTGCTGGTGGTTGGGTTGGTTATCAGGGTGACAAGGTGCACACACACACACTGGTTGTCTCCCTCGATTCGCTGCGCTGACAAGCGCAGCGAATCGAGGGAGACAAACAGTGTGGAAATGCACGCTCTAATGAGCATCGGAGCGCCGTCCACCTGCAAGAGCCCCGCACGCTTTGAGTACCAGACTGAGCATGAGCACACACACGTATTGACCATCACTATTCCCGTTTCCGACCCAACAAGGCCGTCTCGCCTGACCATTTCCTGACATAGGAAGCAGCCGATCCTCGCCCAGCCCGATCCATCTGAAAGACTGAAGCATAGATTCTCGTGAGCCCACGCAGCCCGCAGGCGTTCATGAGAATGCATGCCTCTTGTTGGTAAAATTCGATCCAACTTACTTGTCAGATAAAGGAGAGAGAGAAAAAAAAAAAAGTCTAGTGTGAGTGCAAAGACAGCTTCCCCCCCCCCCCCCCACCCACACATCGATTCATTCCCATTTAACCTTATCATTACCACGTTACCACTGCAATGGCCACAAGTTGTTTTCTTGAAGGGTTAACAAAAAATAAATAAATAAAAAATAAAATAAAAAATCGTAAGTTTCACAGCGCAGAAACTCGATCCACGGACCATGGACATGCAATTTGGTCAGCATGAGACAATGTACAAAGGAGGTCGTGAGCCTCGGTACCTGCGGAGTCTGGTGGTTTTATGCGCCTGTTGCTGTCGGGTGGCGTTCGCATCTTCTGGGCAGTCAAGGCGTTAACCTCTTCCCTGCTGTTACGTAGACTGAAATCTGTGCAAAATTCAACTTGACGCGAAAGACATCCCTCCAGCCGTCCCGTGAACAATAGATACAAAGTGGCGACAGCAAGAGGCATAGATCCTCATGAGCCCCCGCATTCGCGGGGGCTCATGAGGATCTATACCTCTTGCAGTAGCGTGGTGTTCGTTCTTTTCTCGTTTTCTCGGCAGCGAAGGTGTTAACTTAAAACCCTTCCCCTTCGTCGCATTTCCCAGTTTCCGACCCAACAAGGCTGGTCCCTCTGACCGCGAGTGCGGTCACTTCCTGAGACACTGGAAGCGCAAAACCTTGCGCACCATAGGACAAGGTCGCCGTCACAGTGCAGAATGGGCGTGCCCTTGGCGTCCAGTTAGCACAAGAGCAATGGGCCGACCCTTAGCCGCAGTTAGCTTGCGCTCGTCGGTCCGAAGACCTTTCGCGTGCTCGGACGGCCGACTCGTCTGCCTGAGAGTGCGGCCACTTCCTGAAGAGGCGAATTATGTTTGCACACGATATGGCAAGGTCAGATTATAGAGACTGGACATCTCTTGGAAGTGCAGACCGGAGATGGACGAACACACACTGGTCGTCGCCGACCGATTGGCTGCAGCTGAGCGGCAGCGAATCGAGGGAGGCAACCAGTGTGGGACACTGCACTGATGAGGCAGATATGCTCGGGAGCCCCGAGAATCTAGGCCTTTTGCTGGGTCATCTCTATCTGCATCCTTAACATTATATCTCTACAAGATGATTGATTGTACATTGCTTAACGTCCCGACAGCAACAAGGCTTTCTCAGGACGTGCCTGCACTGCTTGTGAAAAAAAACTAAACAGAAAATTGAAGGTATGTCGCCAGCCGGTCAAATACATTAAATAAACCTACAACATGGGGCATAAATAAAGCTAAGACCATTTAGCAACACACATCCAATATCAAGAGCTACAGGCAGTGCAGACAGTAGGGAGAGTTTTAAAAAGGCAAATACAGGTGAATGGACAAAGGGTAGACAGAAACGCATGCCCCAGAATAGAGAGGAAAACCCACCCTGTGGGGCTGACCAGGGTGACCCTGGGAACTAAAAAATACCTAACCCCACCCAAGTCCCCCAGGGCAGACCCGGGTGGGGTTCTACAAGATGAAATTATCAATTTTTGTAGAGATCCTTTGAGGTGTACATCACTGTTCTGGAGACAGAAAACTGAAATCGACCATAACAGTTCAAGGGTGGTGTCAGAATAGCTCGGCGCCTACAGGCGCAAAGCTATTCTGACATCACCCTTGAACTTATCATGGTCTATCGAAAATCCTGTCGTAGCCTGTCAGAGCTTTATGGGTTAACTTCATTCTGCACGAGGAAGAGATGCTCATGAGCTCCTTGCAGTCCACCATCACAGGCGTGGGATGGCCGTTGCGAAACTGACCACCTCTACAACACAAGTGCTATTTCCTACTACCCGTTTTATTGAGGAGGTAGATTTTACAACGGTCATCCTACGCCTGTGTCCGCAATAACATGAAAAAGGCCCATACCCGGTCCTGTGACGACACTAGAAATTTCGCACATTTTTTTAAAAATTATATTCAGAAATTTGTCCCGCATGAACGTGTGGCGGCGGACTTCAAATTGAAATGCCCCCCCCCCCCCCCAAAAAAAAAAAAAAAAAAAAAAAATATATATATATATATATATATATATATATATATATATATATATATATATATATATATATATATATATATATATATATAAGCAGACTTTCAAGAAGCAAAAAGAAGAAAAATTCCTGGAACGTGCGAGAGACCCCCCCCCCTCTCCCCCCAACGGCCCCTCTCCTCTAACCCCTCCCCACCTCGCCGATCGGTACGCTTTTGACGACACGGTGTTGTAGGGACGGGAAGGTGCTAAAGTGGTAGGACAAACATTTCTGCCATTTGTCAAATTTCGCGCACTTTTTCACAAAGCACTCTCATGTCCCGTCGCATGCCTACCCCCCCCCCCCCCCCCCCCCCCCCCGTGATCTTCCTGCATCAAAGAAAACAGTCAAATGTGTGCGGCGAATGCTTTCCATCCCCTGCGTTGTTGCAGGCGCGAGCGAGAATCTATGCCTCGCCTTTCAGGCATATGCGGGAAACAAAGTTTAAAGATAGATTGTATCTATGGAAAAAGCTAATTGGCTAACTGAAGGAGAAGGTGGGGGTGGGGGTGGGGGTGGGAAGATTCGATGTTTTTCACCAAGACGGGCACTCAAACTGTATTTGTCTGCACATAAACCTGGTGTCAGTTTCTCAAAGTGTGGGGCCCTTTCAACGACTGACCCAAACTTCAAACAATCCGTGAGAAAAGAAAATCCTAGGAACCGCACCTTTAATCTTTGCAAGCAAGATGAGCAAATCCTTTCCAGAGGCCCGATCCCAGTGAGGTCAATGTCCTCGGTCCGACGTCGGCCCGAGGACATTGACCTGACTGGGACGGGGTATTCATTTGTACGCAAAGATCGGAGGAGAATGTCATGACAACTGTTTTCATTGCACGCCGGTGCGAACCCAAGCAAACACGTCGAGGTAATTGCAACAGAAACGGGGCCGACCTTTTCCCACAGACCAAACATCCAGACAGCAAAGCATGTCGCGCGCGCGGCATCCACAGACCCTCAGAGCCACCGGTGATACAGTATTTCTGACACAACCGTTGGTGACTGAGACGGAAGGGCATTTTTGGTTTTCAACTTCATGTTAGAGTCTTATTTAACTCATTCGGCCCGGCGGCCGTATTTCCCAAATTTTGAAGGCGTCATCTAAGGGCTATGCACTGACCAGTTGCAGGAGATGGATCGACCATGATAATTCAAGGGCAGTGCCCTTGAATTATCATGGTCGACCCATCTCCTGCTGTAGTGCGTCAGGGCTGAATGGGTTAAAATGTGAATGCTTTCTGCAAGTTCGGCGACTGCAATTAAAGCGCGCGGAACATACTATGAATCTGATGGAAAATGTAAGTTCTGCAACTACTGTAAGGGTCCCCAAACCTCCATTTTTCGGAAGTGACAAAACTCCTCATCGCGAATGTTCAAATTATTACTGGCCGAAGCGGCTATTGTTCATATGCGGCTGGAATGGTAGGGTAGGTTCATTCAATTCATAGTATATATAATATGGCGCGCTTTAAAGCAGATGTCTGTCTACATTGAGCGCTGGTATGTGATTTTTTTTTTTTTTTTAACCATACCGCCTAGATTCGTAAGGTCCAAAATCACGCATCTGAACAACACCCTGGCACCACCCTTGCACTAACATGGTCGATCATTCTCCAGAACTGTTTCGTCATGCAGAGTCTTCAAAGGACGGTTCTCTACTCACACTGGTTGCCTCTCTCGATTCGCTGCGCTTATCAGCGCAGCGAATCGAGGGAGGCAACCAGTATGCCCCCTTTTCGTGAATGTGGACCTCAGTGCTGCAAGTGTAAAAGAAGAACAGCAAACAGTACGTGGGGACGGGGGTAAGGGTGTAGGGGAAAGGTTGGGGGTAAGCGTGGGTGCAAGGTCTTGAAGGCATCTTTACCCAGGTGCCAAAGTCTTCCTGTTCGGTCCCTAAGAGATTCCACTACGAGAAAATGAAGCCAACTACACCATCCCAACATTGCAACCGCCAACGCTCCCTTCTGCAGTGGAACACCAACTAAAACTCGACTCGAACACACACCAACTAAAACTCGACTCGAACACGAAGGGAAACTCGACAAGGAAGAGGCATGGAGTCTCTCTCAAGCACCCCCTCGGAAGCTGCAGGGCCCGGGGCTCATGAGGCTCCATGATTAGTGCAGATGGCAGGAGTTCACACTGCGAGTGCGCAAAGGGGGAAATCAAAAGATCCCAACATAGAGCAAGATGCCGCCCTGATATATCTGACATACGGACAAGCTCTGCAGATGCAGCAAACGTCCTGGACGCTAGTTTGTCTTTCAGTGTTAAACTACAGCATCGTCCGCTACAAGCGTGGAAATTAAGGCACGGTCAGCCATGGACCATACAAATTATGTCCCAATACGCGAAACTATGTAACGACCAAACTAGTTTCACCATCAAAAGCAAACATAAAGAACGCACCCACAATCAAGGGAACAAATCTGAACGGACGGCGTATCTAATTTTAGCGGTTGGCTTTAACGACCATAAAAGTCACGTGCTGTAATACTTAAAATAATAAGCAATTAGATAACGACCAAAACAGTTCACATCAAGAGGAAACGTATCAAAAATGTACCGATAACCCCGGGAACAAATCCGGACGGACGACGGTGCATGAATGGTAAACAATTTCAGGTATCTAACGTAAGGGCAGTGTCTGATTAGCTTGGCGCCAAGCTAATCAGGCACTACCCTAGATAGCTAATATTCAATCCATTAGCCGCACAGAGAAGATTACGAACAAATGCTGTGCTAAGGTATAATGTGGGTGCATTAACGATAATGCACCGAAGTGGCCCCACTAACTTCTGTTTTAGCCTTCTCACCCACACAATAATCGTTAATATTCGCGTTTCTGTGTCCTGTTATGAAGTGCATTACACATTAACGTGTGTGTGTGCTGGAAACAAAGTAGTTTTTTGTTTTTGTTTTGTTTGTTTGTTTTTAAGCGGTGTATGACGCCTGAAAGACCTCGACGCCAGATGAACCCGGGGTCACCTTTATTTGAAATTTTGAATTATAAGGGAAGTAACACGCCCAAATGATTTGAACGACAGATCGACCATGATTGATTTTGACGTGGAAATCTTACGTGGTAAACCAACACGACTTTCACGGCAGATCGACAGGGGCTCATTTTGGCATACGCCAACATGAGCCCGGGTCGATCTGGCGTGAGAGTCATTTTGGTTAGTTAGTTATTGGGATTTAACGCCGAGCAGGCGACTAAGGCCATCTCACGGCGGGATGGGTAAAAATCTGTTCAGCCAGACTAAAAGCAAGGTCGTAAGACAAGATGGAAATATATCTTAAAAATATGACAGGCTAAAATGTCGCACAATTCGTTAAAAGAAACGTCTACAGACTCTCAAAAAGGGCAAAATAAAGAAATTCACAGAGTCGATGAATGATCAGATCTTGTTAAAAATATTACATTCTCTCAAGAAATTGAAGATTTTGTCCGGGGGAACATCCCGGAACAAAACCTTCAAGGAGTCTGCTGTGAAGTGTTTATATCTCGTGTCAATTAGATCGGCACAATACAGCAAAAAGTGTCGAACAGAAAACTGCTTGTCACAGGCATTTTGGCGAGTTACACCAGGGGAATAGCCCAACAATACCAACAGAGGTATTTCACTAATAATACAAACTGGCATCACCGTGACGATGTTAAAAAATGTGTCATGAAATAACATCTCTCTCCACTCCCCCCCCCCCCCCCCCCCCCCACCTTAACAACATTCTACAGCAATATTAATCGGTTGACTGGTGACAAACTGTCAACAAACCGTTTCATGTTGCCATTTCATTTTTTCCTTTCTTCGATTCTTTATCCCAGAGGGCCTATAAACACGCCACATGAAAGGATGGGAGCGAAAAGGATCATGTTTGATGCTCGAATACACGGCTTGCATTTCTGATTTGCGCAAGTGGCTAAATTCATGGACGATTTAGCACCTGTTAACAGGGACACCTTAACATGGAAATTGCAGTCAGCAAGACAGCACACACACAACATTACAAGTGAAGTGAGACCCACACGCGCAGTATCAGCATCATTTCTTGCACTGTGAAGGCAAAAACCATTTTTTGTGAAAAGCGAGATTTTCATTATAATAAAATGAAAATCTCGCTTTCCACAAAAATGAACTAACTGCCGTTTGCTTCCACAAGGCAGAAGATCGGTTGCAATCAGTTTCTGTACATCATATGTTGCAATTTTATACATTTGCTGCAATACGTTTTGTACATTATCTGTTGCAAACTGCAATCAGTTTTGTTTTCTATTTTCGTACAGTTTGGGGATGCGGTTTTGCAGCGTCAACAGTTACACATTGAGCATTAAGTTTGATATTTCCAAACTTATCAGCTGCCCTCTCAGGAGGCAGACTGACCATGATCATTCAAGGGTGGTGCCAGAATAGCTTGGCGCCTCTTGGCGCCAAGCTATTCTGGCACCACCCTTGAATGATCACGATCAGTATCCTGTTGTGGTGTGTCCGTGCTAGACTGATGTACTCCGGCTGTCCACCAAGGTCGACCCAGCTCTAGCACTTGGCTCAGGACGCTGAACGGTTAAGCACCCACCCAGTGACTAGTCGAGCCGCCATCCCCCAATCACCATGCAGTCTCCGCCAACTATTCAACCACACGCGAATCCCAGCGCCCGTAATTCTATTAGAAGGCAGTTTGACGTGTGTACCCCCAACCAACTCCTCCTTCTGAGGATATAGATCCACAGAGACTGACCAAACGCTGTCAGCAAGAGGCTGCAAGGACTCATGAGACTCTATGTCTATTGAGAAAAGGAAGGGGTTGGCTACCAGACGTACTAAGTCACAGGAATCGATGTGGGTACTAACTACACCAACTAACTCCCTTCAAGGACAAAAACTCACGAGGTCAATCTCAGTCACCATGACTATGAAGCACAGACTCTCAGACTCCAGGAGCTCTTGGGAATCTATGCAAGTAGCTGATATGGGAGGCAGGCCGATACAAGTTCGAATAAAATAGGCAAATACAAACAAATCGACGGAAAAACGAACTGCTCTATTTAAGTTTCTTCAAAGATAATAAATACAAAAAGTCAACTAGTCAAAGTCTGCCGCCACACAGAGCATCTCCTGCAGAATGGCCCCATGAGACTCTCTGACTCAGGAGGAACTTTGTGGGGGACTGTGCTGCAACTACAAAGCAATCGATGTGGACCTCCCGGTGCCTCCAGCATTATAGGGGATGAAAGTGATGATTATTAATCGGCCGTATGATGCCCAACGCTCTGTGTACCAGCAGGACATGACCCTGGTTTCGCAGGGCGCGCCGACATGCATCAAGTCTGGGGAAAATGAACGACACATTGGTTGCCTTCCTCGATTCGTTACCGCTTGACCGCGGTATCGAATAGAGGGAGACAACCAGTGTCGGGGAATGAATCAGTAATGAGTGGCATCTCTTTGTCTGGTTGTACTTCTCGCCCGTTAACCTGTCCACGCTGTGTGAAATATAGCAGCCTGGAAAATTAAAACAGTTTAGATGAATTCTTTCAAGACAGTAGTAACTAGTAACGTAACAAACGCCTAAAATGGACCATACGCGATACCCTTACCTATCAGACGTCTTCATCCCATCCGAGTGATCGAGAGGAAAGTTAAGGAAAACACACACTCCAGACATCGTTCATTTCAATAAACATCGGGGGAGGGGGGGGGGGAGGGGGAGGGGGAGAGAGAGAGAGAGAATGAATCAATGAATCTTTATTTTACAACGGTAAAGATATTAACAATGCCAGAGGCAATGCCATTTTTCAAATCTGCCGTTGCTACATCTACAGCCGGATACAACAATTACATTATATAAATACATGTATAGGACCAACGCCTACGGGCGTGTTGGGGGGAGGGGGAACAATGGTAAGGAAAAAAAAAGAAAAAGTAACAACACAGCATTACTATACATACACGGCAGTAGAATGGGTACATTACTAACAATAATATCTACCTATAGAAAGCAAAGCTTGCAGATAGTTATGGCTGCGAAGATAAATGTTTAAAAAGACTTTTCTTGAAGCGTGATACTGATGGAGTGGTCTTCGTGTGGGATGGAAGCGAATTCCACAAAGTCGCCCCCGAGAATGCTAGACTGGTTTTAAATAAGTCTATTCTGGTTTTGGGTACTACACACAGGCTTTTTGTATCGCCATAGCGGGACTGTGACCGGACTAGCAGCTGGGTTAGATATTCCGGAGTGTTGTCATCCGAATCTTGAAAAGGAGAACACCTTTGTTGAATGCAAACTGATTCTTGAGAGAAAGAAGTCCCGCTTTGTGAATCTTATCATCCGTTGTCAAAGTAGGATCAGGTAAAATTAATTTCGCCGCTCGTCTGTGTAAGGAGTTCAGTCTTTTTAAATGTACATCTCTGCAGCCATCCCACACCGTCGAAGCATAATTAATGTGGGACTGAATATGTGGATAATAAAATAATTTTCTGGTTTCAAAGTCAGTGAAGTGCTTCAGTTTGGACAGCATGAAAATGTTTCTTGAAACAGTTTTACAGTTTTACACACTTTATGTGTGTGTGCCTGCCATTTGAGCTGATCATCTATGATAATTCCAAGGAGGCGGTGTTCATACACTTGCTCAATAGAGAGAGAGAGAGAGAGAGAGAGAGAGAGAGAGAGAGAGAGAGAGAGAGAGAGAGAGAGAGAGAGAGAGAGAGAGAGAGAGAGAGAGAGAGAGAGAGAGAGAGAGAGAGAAGCGCATCACGTTCCCGCCTGTGATCAATGTCTGTCTAAACGGCCCCGAATCTGGTGTCCCAGAAACGGCGAGACGAAACGGACAGATAGGACAGACTTCCAACTAAAATGCTGACTGACATTGTACACTGGATAACATGAGAAAACGTGTGCAGATAGAGTCGCCAAGAGGAAAATTAAATAGTTTAGACGAATTCTTTCAAGACAGTAGTAACATAACAAACGCCTAAAATGGCCCATACGCGATACCCTTACCTATCAGAAGTTTTCATCCCATCCGAGTGATCGAGAGGAACTTAGTTAAGGAAAACACATACACTAGACATCGTTCATTTCAATGAACATCGGGAGGGGGGTGGGGTGGGGAGTTGGGGGTGGGGGGTGGGGGAGTGGGAGAGAGAGAGAGAGAGAGAGAGAGAGAGAGAGAGAGAGAGAGAGAAGCGCATCACGTTCCCGCCTGTGATCAATGTCTGTCTAAACGGCCCCGAATCTGGTGTCCCAGAAACGGCGAGACGAAACGGACAGATAGGACAGACTTTCAACTAAAATGCTGACTGACATTGTACACTGGATAACATGAGAAACATAGAGTCGCCAAGCACAGATCCTCATGAGCCCCCGCAACCTGCGGGTGCTCATGAGGATCTATGCATCTTGGTGATGGAACAGTAAATTCTGACTCGAATTTCAGCATTCTACCTATGTATCCGCAAAGATTGGCGGCAAACTTACAATAGTATTAGGGATGAAATGGCACATTACTATACGAAGGCCTATCAGTCTTACATTAGTTTTATTGGACATAACTGAAATGCAGTCTATGCGCCTGCCTGTGATTTCCAAGTGGAGCTTACGCCTAGAACGTGGCCGAAATGTATAAAGTTACAGACCAACAGGAACTATCTGAAGCTTAATATTTTATGTTCGGACACGAAAAATCAGAACAAAGCCATTGTTTTATCCTTAAAACGATGAAACCTTTGCCTCCGAGAAAGAACCCAACACTTGTAAAGAAATCTGATTAAACAATTTAACAATCTCTTCCAGGCTTGAGTACACGAATCTTGAATCTGAAAAAAATGCTGGAGGCATCAACAGCAAAGCTAAAGTAGTAAAGGGTTAAGAATTTGTTTGAAGGCAAAGACCAAAGAATCAAACAAGAGAGCGACAGCAAAGTTCAAAGAGATGTAAAACTATGCAAAACGAGATAAAATAGGAGGTATAGTGTATGTGCTAGTCTGTGATTTTGAGCATTACGGATACAAGCCGTGAGGCGCAAAACCACAGACCAGCACACATAAACGGCAGGGGTTAGATGCACGAGCGAATTTAGTCCTGCGCAAGCCACTAAGCAAGGTGCTCCGCGATAGCGGAGCACCGTGCTTAGTGGAGTGCGCGGGACTCAGCTCCCGAATGCAGCTGGCCCCTGCGTCCTGGTGTTACTCATACAAAACTGATGTGATAGATAATCTGAAAAGAATTCTGTCTGCTAACACACAGAAATTGATAGAAATCATATAAAATCAAAACAAAAGAGAAATAAATCGGTACAAAGGGACACAAATCAACACAAAAGAGAAATTTAAAAAAACTCAGTACACAAATGCTTCACCTGTGTGACCGCAGGATTGACTCTGTATTCAACCGATTAATTTGACAGAATACGAAAATGAATTGACAGAATACGAAAATGAATTATAGATCTATATGTTTCTGATTGTTCAGGGCTCGCAGGCTGTTTGTTGGAAGTGTTATCATAGTAAGCATCTCGGTGACCACTGGAGCGACTTAATGTTCAACTGATGAGTTGACAAAAACATGAAGATAACGAACATGAATTATTGAAAAGTTTCACTCTTTCAGACTAACGCGTTATCGGAGTATACGTCACGCTGTGACCCGAAATATAATGAACTGGTTATAAAATATGGCACGCGTTCTTTAAAAGCCTTTCAGCAACGTTCTATAAACGGCAACAATTTAGGCCTGTACATTATACGTTAATGAAATTTGAACGCCATCCACTTTATACAATGCTGACGCCCACAACTTTAGATACTTTCCTGTCTATGAGCAAACGACACACAAACGACGCACATTAAAAGCGTCCGCTGACGACTACGTGTAAATCTGAGAAAATAACGAGTCAAACATTAACGTAAAGGGTAGTGCCAGATTAGCTTGGCGCCTATAGGCTATAGGCGCCAAGCTAATCTGGCACTACCCTTGAAATATCATTATGCTCTGGAAAAGGTCGCTTCCCACACTCGGGAGGGGGAAAGGAAACATCTGAAAATGAAAACCGATCGATTTAATCCAGTTTTATCACACGCACTACCAAAAAAAAAAAAAAAAAAAAAAAAAAAAAAAAAAGAAAAAAAAAACTGAGTTCTGCTACAAAAACGAGAGGTCTCTTGAGCTATGATTTTGTCAGGTTTGAAGTGTTTGCCGCAAACAGCAATACAATTGAATTCCGCCGGGAAACGAGATATTCATAGCTCATCGTTGGAGAGGTCAGCCTATCGCACAGGCAACTGAAGCTGACTTGACGCAAACGCCCAAAATGACAATGGATACAAATTTCCATAAAAAAAAATGCAAGACAATTGATAACTCTCTCTCTCCCCCCTCCCTCTCTCTCTCTCGTTGCTTTATTAATGGTGGACTTAGCTGAAATTGTCTTCTCCTGCTGCCGTGTGGTGTCGCTGCTCTTATAAGGGGGAAAAGTCACTATTCTCGGTGTCTTAGGTGATACCTGTTCATGTGCATAGGCTTCAGTACTCGCGCTACACTACAGGCCGCAGGTATATCGCGCCTAAACTCGGTGCCCGATTGGATGACAGAATCCGGACACGCTAAGCGCAGTAAACCACATTAACTAATCCTACTGTGCGATATACCAGATGAAAACGAAAGCCTGTGAACAGAAAAACGACATACCCGTGGCATGCAGTATGTCGCGAGGACCAAAGATAATGTGCACGGACTGGGATCAACTAAAACACTGAGAATGTCGAGTTTAGCCCCTACTGTGTTTACGCCACCTAGCGGCAGCAGCAGTGAGCTAAGTCGCTCATTGGTTGACTAAACTGATGCAAAATGTCCGCACTGCAAAGAAGAAAATTTTACACAAAAACTCAGTATCACACCATTTTGAATTCACTGGATGCCAAACCATACACAACTCATTTAAGGCTCCTCGCATCGATAGCTGCGGAAGTAAGCACAATGGGGTTACGACATTGCATGTTTTAGATGACCCTCCTCCCCCCCCCCTCCACACACACCTTATTCTCGCTCCCTGCGCTGAGGAAAATATTCATGGTTGAACTGTTGGGAAAAACGGCGCGAATCATCTTGAGAACCTTTTAACAAAGTTCTTTTCAAACGTCTCTCTTGTCGGCGGCTTAATTTTTTTTTAATGGCTTGTGAAGCGCAAACCCTGAAAATTTAAATATGACGTATGAGTGTATATCTTATCCCCATGCATGTACATGACACACTGGCAGTCTCCCTCGAATCGACGGAGACAACCAGTGTGATCGGACGCCTGTAGGATTTCCAACCAAAGCAATTCATCAGGCACGGATGCCACTACAGGGAATTGGGTCATCATAAATCGATCTGGGAAACGGCTACATGCACACAACTGACAGTTTGCACAACTTTCTTTTTTCTTTTGTATGTCGGGGCGAGACTGAGGGTCTGTGGCGTTGGGGTGGGGGTGAGACTGACTCGGGGTAGGGGTGGACGGTGAGGGTCGGGGTGTGGTATACAGGGAATTGGGCCATCATAAATCGATGTATCTTTGGAGAAACGGCTACATGCACGGGACAGACAGTTTACAAACTTTCTGTTTTCATTTTCTTTTTCATCTCTCACGGGCGTCGCGAGATGGAGGGCTGCGGTGGAGATTGTGAAGGGAAAAATTATACAGGAGATTGCGTCATCAAAAGTTCATCTGTGAAACTACTACATGCACGCTAGTGTCAGCTTGCAAACTCTCATCTATCTCAAAGGGGGCGGGAAAGGAGGCGCAGAAAATACATTACTCAAAGGGCTCTGCGTCATCAAAAATTCGGCAACATGCACTGCCAATTTTTGAAAATTTACTTATTATTTTATTCTTATTTTTTCCTCTTACTTTGCTGAAGTAGGGGGCTCTTGAGATGGAAGTGACTAAGGCTTCTGGCGAAGGATGGAGTGGGAGGGAAAAAGACAAGTCCTTGTTTTGCAATCAAAACGTTATAAGAAAATAAGTGATAATTAAGTTTTGACAAATCGTCATTTTACCAACCTGCCGTTGAAACACCTACAACATAGAATAGGGAGAGAAAAAAGACAATATTTACACACATCATTTCAACAAGAGAGAGAGAGAGAGAGAGAGAGAGAGAGAGAGAGAGAGAGAGAGAGAGAGAGAGAGAGAGAGAGAGAGAGAGAGAGAGAGAGAGAGAGTCGTCACCTCAGTCAACACCCTTAAAAAAATCACGCCAAAGTATCGAACGATTACAACATGCTTGAATCAACTTAACGGCAGCAGCAACAGTCACGCGTACTTTTCCAAAACCCTCAAACCGTCGCTTTCTATCACCCAACAAAACACACTAGATTCTCATGATATAAAACACATAACCAGAGGCACAAATTCTCATGAGAATCTATTCCTCTTGCAGATGGTCTGGAAGATTCCGCAACACTTAATAGCAGTCTAACTTGCAGATTTATTTATGTACGCTGGCGTCTGGGCGCAGGTGCTCTTTAAGATCTATGTCTCTTGCAGATAATCTGGTTTTGCTGAGAGACTGAGCAACACGTAATAGCGATCGAACTCGCCGATTTCTGAAGGTTGGCGCGCCGGAGCAAATTTGGAAACCTCTCAGCACTTTTGTCTCATTGTGTCGTACAACCCAGCAGGCGAACTCTCCACGTCTGCACGTGGCAAAGACCTTCATGGTTCTTAGAGCGAATGTGACTGCAATGAACTTAGAGTACCTCTATAAGTTGAGGTACGATTTTTTTTTT
This sequence comes from Semisulcospira habei, assembly GCA_036245525.1. Lineage (NCBI taxonomy): Eukaryota > Metazoa > Mollusca > Gastropoda > Semisulcospiridae > Semisulcospira > Semisulcospira habei. The sequence goes on along the minus strand of BTPG01000003.1, from coordinate 117,910,735 downwards.
TTTTTTTTTTTTAATGTTGTCCTATGAGCTTATCCAACATGTAATAATGTACCTTGATTGCGCAATGTCTATTTTTAGCATAGCAGTTCCCCCCCCCCCCCCTTTCTTTCTTTCTTCTTCTTTATGTAGATTTAAACCCTCAGGTTTTTTTTAGGTCAAAGGCACTCGTTACGTTGAATTGTAACCACATTAATAATCAGAAAAACTCAATTTCGGCGCTTCTGTCTTGGACACATCATGGCGAAACATGAAAAACTCCCAGCCTGCTGAGATAAACAGTCATGTGTCACACGGATAACCAGTTTACATCGAAGATTCTCTACCAAGCGACGTCGCTGGGGTTTCAGCCTACAATTTTTACACATTCTCGTCCATTTAGGCGCAGAGCATGCTCGGATACTGGACAAAGCCATTCTGGCCAAGGTATGCGCCAAGAGCAAACAACTCTTGCCAAAGGGAGCAAATTCAATGCCATACAAAAGCCAAGTCCAGCGCCATCCGTCTGAAAGTGGCTTAGATTCTCATGAGCCCCTGCAGGAGTGAATAAAACGCAATGCACCAGTACTTTTCGTCTGTACAGAGACACAGATCTTAATGATCTCCTACAGAAGTGAGTTCAACGCAATACTATGTTTTATCAGGTTGTTTTTTTCCCCGTCTGCAATAGGCATAGATTTTCATGGCCTCTTGCGATTTTTCACTGGGCTCACATTAACTTTACAATTTAGAATTTATTTGATGCCTCTTGCTTCAGAGTGCAGGACATACAATTATTTTACCGGCATTTTTCACTTCTTTTCTCCCTCATAAGGAGGAAATCCGGGGGGACTGCAGTGTAAGACTTGGCGGGCTTTCGCTTTTGATCATGGGTGACAAACTGCTATTGATCACAGCCTGAAGGAGGTTCGTTTCGGAGAGGGCGGAAAAAAAGGTTTTGTTATGGTTCCAGCTCGGCCCTAAAATTGAAAACAACAAAAAAAAAAATTAAAATGATTAGAGAGAGAGAGAGAGAGAGAGAGAGAGAGAGAGAGAGAGAGAGAGAGAGAGAGAGAGAGAGAGAGAGAGTTCTGGGGCAACAGGAAAAAGAAAGTAATATTTTTTTTTTAAAAAGCATGACAGCACTGCCTCCAGCAATGGATCGCTTCGACATATTGATAGGGCTTTTGCAAACAGAGGTTTATTTGTTTAGTTTTTTTTTTCTTTGTATAATTTTCCCCCCAGACTCCTTCCTTCCAACTGACGCGATTTTGCGTGAAACGTGCAATTTCATTGCGTGAAAAGAAAACTAGACATCATCCCCCCCAAAAAAAACAACAAAAAAACCCCCAAAAAACAAAAAAACTTGACTGCTACTGACGATACCGTTCAGCGGAAAAGACGCGTAGTTACGTAGTTAGCTCATGACGTAGTTACGCGTCTTTTCCGCCGAGCGGCATTCGTCAGTAGCAGTCAAGGGGTTAAAACCATGTGTGTATTTGTGTGCCTCTTCAACAAAAGGTTCGCACCTCTGACGGGAAATTTGGAAACAAGATCTCAAATACACCTGTTTGCACAATTTCTGAATCAACGACTCTATACCTCAACAAAAAGAAGAAAGCAGCAGGTCATTCAAAGAGCAGACAAAGACGATTGGGTTTCAGTCACGTTTAGTGTTTACCACAAATATCAATAGTTTGGACTTGTGTCGTGACCAGAAAAAAAAAAAGAAACGCAACGGGAAACAGCCCCTCTCTTTCCATCATCACGCACACACCTAAATTTACACTGCCTGTACAGATCTGCCTCTACCAAAAAAAAAAAAAAAATGGGAAACGTTCCTGGGGAATTTTAAATACGAGCTCAGATGCAGATGGTTGTAACTGACGCCAGAGACCAATACGTCTGGATTTCAATATTACAAAAAAAAAAAAAGTCAACAGCCCACTCAAAGAAACTTTAACTTCAAACGTGTGGTCCAGTACCGTCCCATCCCCCCCCCCACCCCCCCCCCCTACCGCCAACACACACCTTCAGCCCTACACCCTCCTTCTGCACACTTCTGGAACACAATGGTTGCCTCGTTCTATTCGATACTGCTGATCAGCGGTTGCGAATCGAGAGAGCCAACCAATGCGGCTATGGGGTCAGTTGCATGAGCGAGTTTAGTCCTGCACCAGGCACTAAGCAAGGTGCGCCGCTGTTGCGGCGCACCTTGCTTAGTGGCTGGTGCAGGACTAAGCTCGCTCATGCGATAGCGGCGCACCTTGCTTAGTGGCTGGTGCAGGACTAAGCTCGCTCATGCAACTGGCCTATGGTGTTGACGGAACCTGAGGAGGCCACAGTACCAACTCAATGCACCCCAATGACGGCTTGGCTTTCACACCTTAGTTTACAGTGGCACGCTTGATCTGTCTTTCTCGAACCCCTAAAATCACACCCCTCCTGGGAAATTCTGAAATAAGATCTGTGCTTTCCCTTTACTATCTCCCCCCCCCCCCCCCCCAACTGGTTGTCTCCCTTGATTCGTGGCCGCAGCAGCGGTCGCGAATCGAGGGAGACAACCGATGTGAACCTCCTACCTGTGCATGCAGCAATCGGTACTGTTTACAGTACCTGTGGCTGCAAGCACCAGGGGTAAAAGACAATAAGATGTTTAGTGGCGACGGTCCCCACAAAGAAGGCCCCACGCAGAATCGGCGAGTTTGCACCGCGAGACCCCTATACCGTACGTGCTCGCGGGGTGTCAGGGTGGCCGGGGGTGGGGGGGGGGGGGGGGTGGGGTGGGGGGTACGTCAATCAATACCAGACCCACCCGATGACCTCCGGGTGGACATGATTAATTCACCGTTCTCCTGTCTGGGGCCGCCGTCACCTTCCCGACTCGCACGCGAACCGTAGAAACTCTAGCGCCAGCGGTATAGATCCTCACCACTTCATTGTCGGCACAAATGCCAACACCGCCCAACTGCAAGAGGCAAAGAACCTCATGAGCCCCCGCGGATGCGGGGGCTCATGAGGTTCTTTGCCCCTTGCTGACTCGTGCTCTTGGACTGATGGGTTAATACTGTGTTGAATTTACGTTCAAATACAATTTTGGGTCCACCGGCATTAAAGGGGTTATGTGATCGCCACAGATCTGCAAGCGGCACAGACACCGTGACCATGGGTGGGTTTGGTATTGATTGACCCACCCGTCGGATGACTCCCCCACCCCCCCCCCCACCCCTCCCCCGACCACCCAGTAAAAGCGCAGGGGCACATGATAATCTATGCCTCTTACCGGCTGAGTTGACATTCGATAAAGCGGTTCTGAGAGCTTACATAGAACCGCTACCGGCACGCAAAGCTTAGCAACGAGAAACTACACGCTGTCCATCAATGTCTAGATTTTTTTTTTCTTCAACATAAAACAAAAAGAAAAGAAAAGAAAAATGTATATTTTGTTTGAAAAATGGCATTAAAATTGCAACAAAGCAATCTGCTGAAAGCGCAAAGCTAAGCGTGTGCTGGTCTGAAATTCTGAACCATATGGCTTTCCGTTGTTTTGTTTTTCCCCATGGTAAGTAAGTTCCAACATCACAGACCGCTATTGTCCTGTAGTTAGTCCGTTTTTATATAAAGCGAAATTTGTATTGTAATACAGTGAAAATATCGCTTTTCACAAAACGGACGTAAATGTCTTCCGCTTTCACGTAAATCAAATTTATATATTATTTTTAGGATTCGTTTTTCGTCAAAGTAATCAAATAAAGAGGGAATGAAATATTTACTCGGTGCTTCAAGTTCTCTAACGTCACGCTTTCCCTGGGATCAGGATGATACAAAAATGTAACCGAAAGGACACAATTTACAGAAACAGGGAAAAAAACCGCTTTCTATTTAAGTATGAGGCGATCTCAATTTTTATTTGCAAAGACACGCTACGTTTGGAGTTGAATAACAATGTCCATCACGATGCGTTTAGTTTTTAGGAACTGAAGTCACCAAGCTGCAGAAGATACGTACATGACACAATATCAACTGCAATCAAGGTCGCCTACAAGCTCGGGCGGAGATTAAAAAAAAAAAAAAAAAACTGTGAAGGCAAAAGAGAGTAAGCCTATTTTTTGGTGAAAAGCGAGACTGATCACTTTAAAACAATGAAAATCTTGCTTTTAACCCTTTAATTACCGGGGCAAGGCGAACGCCACCCAGCTGCAAGAGACATAAATCTTCATGAGCCCCCGCGACTGCGGGGGCTCATGAAGATTTATGTCTCTTGCCAGTCCGGCACATGTTCTGTATCCCTAGTTTCGTCCAGTTTGCACCTGTGTTCTTCGCGCGCATGTCTGTCAGCCTGCAGTCGATTCAGAAGCGAAATTCGCGATCACTGGCAACGAAGGGGTTAACAAAATGGACTTCCTGTCTTCTGCCTTCACAGGGCGGAAGTCGGATGCGCCCCGTTTGTCTCAAGTTCTCGGCCGCACATGACAATTCCAAGTTCGCTGTAGTGACGCATGTGAAGTTTGACATGCCAAACTTGTCGCGCATCACAATTTATGCAAAGTCATAAACAAATATTCACACGCACAAAAAAAAAAAAAAAAAAAGAGGAGGGGGGGGGGGGGGGGGGGAGACCACGGGAATAGCGAGTGCACACCCATCTATCTTGCACGTTTTAAACAAGCGACTCTCGGAAATGGACAAGCGTACACAGATCTACACTCGGAAGCCAGTTTTTGTTCTCGTCGAATCCATCAACACGTGCATCAATCACGGACAGAAACCCGGGCGACGTTCGACACCATGTTTCAAGGATCGAACCCAAATAGCACTTGTCCCTGGCAAAAAGACGGGCTTGTTCTATTGGCACGTTCGTTGAAAGGTCCGGGTAAATCAAAAGCGGAACAGATGCAGTGCGCCTGAACTGATCAGTGTTCAGGTCGTACTCTATAGGTAAAAGCTGTTACCTGTTCTTCATAACCCGCCCGTTAGGCCCCCCCCCCCTCCCCCACCCTCCCCCGGGTCTGCCCTGGGGGACTTGGATGGGATTAACTACTTTTTAGTTCCCAGGGTCACTCTGGTCAGCCCCACAGGATGGGTTTCCCCCTCTATTCTGAGGCATGTGTTTCTGTCTACCCTTGGTCCATTCACCTGTATTTTCCTTTTTTAAACTCTCCTTACTGTCTGCGCTGCCTGTAGCTCTTGATATTGGATGTGTGTTGCTAAATGGTGTTAGGTTTATTTAGCGTATTAGACCGGCTGGCGACATACATTCTATATTCTGTTTAGTTTATTTTTATTCACAAGGAGTGCAGGAACGCCCTGAGAAAGTCTTGTTGCTGTCGGGATGTTAACTCTTTCTACCCCAGACACACCACAGGAAGATAAAGATCGACCATGATAGTTCAAGGGTGATGCCAGAATAGCTTGGCGCCTATGGGCGCCAAGCTATTCTGGCATCACCCTTGAACTATCATGGTCGATCTGTGTCCTGCACTGCAATGCAGTCTTCAGAGGCCAACGGCAAAATTTAAGGATTTCGGTGTTGGGGTAGAATGAGTTAAGCAATGTACAACGTTAGGGCCGTCCATTATCACTCCGGTGCCGTGGGCGCTAAACCCGGAACTGGTCAAACACAGACACCTTTCAAAAGGCGAAAATTCTTCGGAGACCCTGGCAATTGCACGGACCTATGACAGTAATTAGCATCAATGCCTCTTGCAGCATCTACCTTTACGTCACTGATTTATGCACCGATATCTACCAGCAAGTAGCCACACTGGTTGCCTCCCTCGATTCGCTACAGCGGTAGCGAATCGAGGGAGACAACCCGTGTGCAAGAAGCAAAACTGGCGTCACAAGAGGAAGGGCCTGTCTGATGTTACACTGGTTGTCAACCCTCGATTCGCTGCCGCTGACAGTGGTAGCATATCGAGGGCGACAACCAGTGTGGGTTGAAAAGAAAATTTAACTTGGCAATCCATCTTCAGGATTTCAAAGAGTCGACAAGCTGACAGGAGCTGTATCAGAAAATTCTGAACATCGGACAGTCTGCGGCTGTATACCCAGTCTGCTGCAGATCTGCAAGAGGGCACAGAGCCTAATGCGCATCTCTGCAGACTGCCACGGCTAAAAAGGCGCTTCTTGCGTCAGTGTTTCCTTGAGGGAGGAGGTCACTGGTGTCACAGGCGAAGACTGACGGAGAAATTACGTAGTCTGCGTTTCGACAGGTTAGTTGTAGCAGACACGCGATTCATTTTTGCCCTCTCAAAATTTTTTAATGTATCTCCTCCCTCCCCCAGCGCGTTGTTTCCATCTCAGTTGCAAAACAAACCTGTCTCTTTACCTTTAGGTGTAAAAGAGCCACAGGCCCACTCGCCTTTGACGATTCACGACTAATGGTCGAATGTTTCCCTAGTGTGAACCGCAGGTTGGGGTAGATAAGTGCGTTTTTACGATGAGCAGTAATGTGCACTAGTACTTACTCATTATTCTTGCACACGGAAGGGACAAGAGGAAATCATCACAGACGAGGTGAAGTAGGCTTCACACCACAGGCTGGGGTAGAGATACGCGTGAAAACGCGTATCTCTACCCCAGCCTGTGGTGTGAAGTAATAAAGGTAATGAAGACTTCTACAGGTTTAAAGGTTAATCTCGTTAGCTCCGTCGACAGTACTCGCAAAATTCAACAATTTGTTTCAATTCTGTTCAAAGACAAAATACAGATCAAATCTAATTCCTTGGTGACCGAAGATGTTGCGGGGTCACTTGCATGAATGAGCTTAAATCCTGCGCAAGCCACTAAGCAAGGTGCTCCGCGATAGCGGAGCACCTTGCTTAGTGGCTTGTGCAGGACGCTTATGCAACTGGCCCCTGCCCCACAGCCGGCGTCCAATATAGGCATGGCTGTAGCCTCTTTCTTCAATTTCCTTCCTGTCTTTTTTAAATCAGAAAACAAGACTTCACCTCGTCTGTGATGATTTCTTCTTGTCCCTTCCGTGTGCAAGAAACATAGATTCTCATGAGCCTCTACAACTGCAGGGGCTCATGAGAATCTATGTTTTTTGTTTGCCTCGACAAGCTGTGCTTCATTCCTTGGGTGAATGGAGAGGAAGTGTGCTTCCGCGTAAATTTTTCAGCGTCTTCCATCAAGCTCCCCAACAGACTTCCTCTCTTCCGATTGTCACTTGTGTAACAAATCCAATTTCTTGCATCAACTGCTATAGAGACACCCCCCCCCCCCCTTCCCTTTGTCGCCTTTCTGTGACTGCTGCAAAGATCCCCCCTCCCCCTTTCTTTGAAAAAAAAATTATCTCATTTTCTCGCCCAAGCATTGCGCTGTGTCCACTTTAAAATAATCAGTGGTCAAAAACTCTCTCTCTCTCTCTCTCTTCGTGTTTGTGAGTGAACGTGGAAGACTCACTCAGAGAGAAACAGATATTTTTTTTTGGTAATCATTCATGATGTTTAAAATAGATTGTTACTTCGATCTAATCTCATTTATCGTAAACTTTCCGGTTGGATTTGCATTTGATTATGTAGCTGTTCAGTTTGTTCTTATTTGCTGTAACTCACTCAGCCTGGCGCACGTATTTCCCAAATTTTGGAGGCGTCATCTAATGATTATACACCAGTCGCAGGAGATGGATCGACCATGATAATTCAAGGGCAGTGCCAGATTAGCTTGGCGCCGACAGGCGCCAAGCTAATCTGGCAATACCCTTGAATTATCATGGTCGATCCATCTCCTGCTGTAGTGCGTCAGGGCTGAATGGGTTAATTAAAATGCACGGGACATGATCCTAAACGTCTCCTTAGGATTGAGTAATAAAAGTTTCATCATCATCATCATCATCTCTAGTTTGCCACACCGCTGAGTTAATAAAAAAAAAACCAACAATAATTTGCCTCTACCGAGAGAAATCTAACCGAGATATTTTGAACATTGATTACACAGGCCATTCGGCCAACGAAAAGAAGAAGAGTCTGCATACGTCAAGCTAATCAGGCTCTCCCAGAGCCATCACGGTCGACCCAACCTCAGCAGCAGACGTTGTTGTTGCCAGTGAAACAGAAAGTGATACTGACGCAACGCCTGCATCGCAGCAGCAGCATCAACATTCCCGTCAGCAGTGATCAATCATGCGAGACACAGCATCCCCCCCTCCTCCTCCCCCCCCCCCCCCCGGAACTATTCCATCTGCAAGAGACATGCATCGCAGGGGTTTATGAGGATCTATGTCTCTTGCTGACCGTCCTGGGCCCAGCTGTTCCTCAAAGTATCTATAGTTTAGGGTCATAAATTTCCACTACACCAAGTGCGAAGTAATAATATTTGACGTGCACTCGTCTCGCTGCGATTACTGCAGGACATCAAAGGCGAGCACCCGCTGATAATTAATTAATAACGGTAATTTAATTAAAAGCGCAGAGCTCCGCCGGAGCAAATCGTAAACGTTTAATTTGAACTTGTTCCGGTTTGGTCTGCGCGTTTCTATTCACAAAAAGAAAACGAGAAAGTAAAGAAAAACACGTGGATTCAAGCACACTACAATCGTTCGATACGGCCTTGGGTTGAACTCTTCCTCTCGCTCCCTCAGGGAAGGCAGGGAGAATAATAATAGTAATAATAATAATAATAATACCGTTATTATATAGGCGCTTTTTCTCAATTTTTGGGTGAATCGACTCAAAGCGCCGCGAACTGAACCCTAACACGCACACTCACGTAACAGACACGGATTTACGCCATTTAAGACAAACACAGTACAAGACAGACGAAGGGCCAGTTCAGCTACTGAAGTTACAGAGATTTTTGATCGCTTGTATTTGAAATTTGTAAAGTGGCCTGAAACCGGTACCAAAGTGTGGGGGGTGGGGGGTGGGGGGGGGCGGTGGGGCGGGGTGGGGGGGTGGGGGTGGGGGGTGGAAGAACCGGAGTACCCGGAGAAAGAACCCCCGACGATCCGCCCGAATTAACGGTGACACTCACCAGAGGAGAAAAGTCCGACGCCGGAACCCGTGATCGAACCTCGCACCTTTGGCATTGGTGGCAGGCGCCTTAACCACTGCGCCACGGACCGCCCCAGAGGACGTAAGGGGGTGGGGGGTTAAGGAAGGTGGGGGATGGAACGAAATTTTATTCACCATGCATAGTGACACCGAATTGCGATGTGTCTCGTCTGTTTAACTCATTTGAGACATGCCGCGTCTCGAATGAGTTAAACCATTAACCCCACGACTGCTACTGACGACAACGTTTGGTGGAAAAGACGTATAGTTACGCCGGCGTCTTTTTCGCTGAGCGGCATCGTCAGCAGCAGTCAAGGGGTTACTCTTACTGAGAGTTTTAGCTATGAACAGAGAGAGAGAGAGAGAGAGAGAGAGAGAGAGAGAGAGAGAGAGAGAGAGAGAGAGAGAGAGAGAGAGAGAGACTCGCCACACAGTACTGGCACACGTAAATGTTTACACTTCTGCGTCCCTATACCTTTTATTCCAAACATACCGGATGTAGCACGGTCCTGGTGCTCCTCACGGAGAATTAGGCATCAAGAATACCCGGTACATAACCCGCACATTTCACGAACAAAGAATCTATGACATTCACATTTTTATGGCGAAAATGCACACAACTCCGGTTCCAAGCTTTATCGTTCGTATTTGATCATCACGTCATCTTCTCCGTGTATATTGTAAAACACAGATAAAAATGACGCCAGCAAGAGGCATAAATCCTCATGAGCCCCAGCACCTGCGGAGGTCTAATGAAGATATGCCTCTTGCAGATGGACACATTTCTGTAAAAGTATACTTACGGACGTATTGTCAACACAGATCAAAATGACATCAGCAAGAGGCATAGATCCTCATGAGCCCCCGCATATGCGGGGGCTCATGAGGATCTATGCCTCTCGCAGATGGACATCGAAGTGTGTAGGCACCCTCCGAGACACCCGCTGCTTGATAATCCCAAGAAATAAACATGATCTCCGTAATCCTGCCCATGTTTCGCTTGAGCAATCGCGCGGCCCTAAAAGGCTGTGAAGAAGGTGGACGATTTTCAATGGGAAAAGTCAAACGCACACTGAACCGGAAAACACAAAATCCTTGGGCCCTTCTTTACGTTAAAAGTGTCACAGAGAGAGAGAGAGAGAGAGAGAGAGAGAGAGAGAGAGAGAGAGAGAGAGAGAGAGAGAGGAAGAGAGAGAGAGAGAAAACGCTGGGCACTGAAAACCATGATGGCGCATGGGTACTGTTGACCTCAGCGCTGGTGGCTCTCCTTGTCAGAGCCGTTCCCCAAAGCAGGCCTACACAAAAGCGTAGCAATTTAGTACGCACCACATGAGTAATTATTTACTGCGCAAGTATTAGCTATCCAATGCTAATCAAGGGCAAAACAATTTGTAATTAATGATTTAGTAACTGCGCATGACGGTCAATCTTTTTCAGCCCCAACAACTAACTGGTACAGTTTGATCGTCAGAAGACAACAGGTTCAGAACTGAATTTATACTTTCAAACCTGTTGACACGCTCGAGACGTACTGAGTTTGGATACTGGGGATAAAAGCCGCTCGTCCGATTGCAGGAAGACTCAAATTAAGTTAACACGTTTTCTGCCACTGGACGCACAGTTTGTTTCCGGAATTATTACTCATTCAATTTCAACGAACAAAAAAGCCACAACCGTCCGAGGAACACGGATACAAACTGATCTCAACAAGAGACATAGATCCTCATGAGCCCCCGCGACTGCGGGGGCTCATGAGGATCTATGTCTCTTGCGCTTGTGTGATATTTTTCCTTTCCTCGGCAGTTAAGGGGTTAATTCCTTTCTCACCATCACGATTTCCTAATGTATTATTACATATGGCAAGAAAGTTCATTTACGAAGTCTCCGGCAATGCCCGTTAACGATCTTGTTGTGGTGAACATATTAACATTATGTATGTAAATTGGAGTCACACCGTTCGAAACAACTGAAGACATTAAACACACAACACACACAACAACAACAACAACAACCACAACAAGCAAGAACTTACAATCGCAAGACACATCCGCGTACCCGTGCGACTAAGTTTTACGTCCCCAGCAAGAATCATGCATCTCTATCCCTTCCGAAACGTTTCAGCAGTCAATGCACCAATCGTCTGCATAACCTCAAATTCCCCCAGCTATCTCTCTGTCTCTCTCTCTCTCCCGTTTACTTCCTCATAAAGCATGCGCCGTGTGAAATCCATACGGACTTGGGGCAAAACCACAAAAAGATACCCCCGGACAAAAACGTCCCAACGTAAACTTTGCCGGTCGCAGGCGTAACCCCCAACTTCATCTGTTGAAGGAGGTAAACGGCTTAATGGCAACAAGCAAGAGGCGTAGATTCTCATGAGCCCCTGCGTCCGCAGGGGCTCATGAGAATCTTTGCCTCTTGCAGATGGAACGGGACAATGGGGAGAGAGCGGGGGTGCTCAGACCACAAAAAAAAAAAAAAAAACAGGCACAAAAAGCTATTGAGAGCAAAACCTCTGCAGTGCAGTGCAGTGCAGTGCATGCGGCCAAACTAACGAACCCACTGGCTGAAAACGCGATGACTCCCTCGTACGAGGAGCATGTGTGTATGTTTGGGCGCCGGTACATGCAATGGATTTTCCTAACCCTGTATGCGTGAGCCCATCAGAATATATGCCGGCCAGCAATGCATCTGGAATTAGGCTTGCTGAGACTGAAAGACTGCACTGAAGAATGTTGCGTTGCCTTGTTGGCAAAGGGAGAATGGGGTGGAGGTGGGAGGCTAGGGATGGGGATGGAGTGGGGGGATATGGAGGGAGGGGGGGGGGAGGGGCGTAAGTGTTGAAAGAAAACAATTATTTCGGATCGAATACCCGATACACATCCCACCATGAGTAAAACCCACTTAAATTGGTCCAGCAAGAGGCAGTATAATACACGGTCCATGCATGTTTCGAGTGCCCATAGCTAAGAGCTTGCTTCTTTTTTTTTTCGTTTTCTTTTTGTCCTTCAAAATTGGGACTCATGAGAACTTTTTCTTCCGTTCAAAATAGGCCCTTATGAGTCCTCGAAACCTGCAGGCTGGGCCGCATAAAAAGCTTTCTGGTTCTACTGGAGTGCATCATTTGTAAAAAGCTGTTAGAGTGCGTTATTTGTTAAACGCTACTGGAGTGCGTCAGTTTAAAACGCTATTGGAGAGCGCGTAATTGGCAAAACTTAACCCCCTGTGCATTCATCTACCGGTACTGCGTACAGTACCGGTGCCTGCACGCACACAGGGAGTAAGGAAATCATAAGGCGGAACGGTCGATAAATCACGCTTGTCAAAACGTTGCATAACTGAGTGATTCTTTACAAAAACTGAAGTACGGCAGTAGGGTGTTTCTACTTTCGGAAACGAAACACGTTAAATTTTCCAGATCATAATCGCGAAAACGGGGATGTTTGAAATGTTCACACACTAAGCGGCATTGAAAAAACATTAACCCTCTGGCTGTCGGGTGCGCCGCTTATAGTCGAGGTGATTCATACAGCAAAAAGCGCAAGCGCTACTGACAGCCGAAGGGTTAACCTCTTCACGCAAGCAGCCACTGTACTGTTCACATTTTGGGAGGCGTCTATGAAAAAGCTGTGTACCACCTGTGGGCAATGGATCGACCAATTAGAGTTGAAAAGTACTGCCACGTTTACTTGGCACATGTGGAAGATGGCACCGAACAACAAAGACTCCTGCATCAATGTTAACCCCTTTACTACCACTGGTCCGGATTGCGTTTTTAACTCTTTGTGAATTCATCGACGAGCCCCCAGGCGTCCCAAAACATGGATCTGTACAACATTGAGTCAGCAAGAGACATAGATCCTCATGAGCCCCCGCAAGTGCGGGGGCTCGTGAGGATCTATGTCTCTTGCGGTTGGATCGGATACACCTTAAATCTCGGCAGCGATTGGGTTAAAAGGGTCGGGGTGGCAAAATTTCTGACACCTCCAAGTGTGTATTTGTATTTTCTCAGCAATTTCAGACCAAGTGTTATCTCAGCTATTTTCCATCAAGTGCGGTAGTTCAAAATGTCACTGCTATTTTGATCAAGTGTCTCCTCAAGCATTTTAAAAGTGTGTGTTTTAGATTTCTCCGAGTGCAAGCGCGTGCTTTGAAAAAAAAAAATCTGCAATTTCGTCGCCTCATTTATTCGTGTAGTTTATGTTTAATAGATAGTGATGCAATTTTACGTCGCTGGAAGATAAGCACATTTGAGGGTGGAACACTGATTGCCGCACCGCGGGACAAATTAATAATTTCAACAGATATCGCACCAGAGGTCGGCTCCCTCAAAACTCTGCAAGAGGCACAGATTTTCACGAGCCCCTGCAGGTGCAGAGGCTCATGATAATCTACGCCTCTTGCTGGCTGTGCTCGTTTAACCCTTTTAGCCCCAACATTGCTCAAATTTTGGAGATGTTGCGGACTTGACTAACGACTATGTACCAGTTGCAGGAGATGGCTTGACCATGATAATTCAAGGGTAGTGCCAGATTAGCTTGGCGCCTGAAGGCGCCAAGCTAATCTGGCACTACCCTTGAATTATCATGGTCAGGCCATCTCCTGCTGTAGGGATCCGGGGCTAAAAGGGGTTAATACATTTCCCTGCTCCTTCCGCGGCGTAAAATGTTGGGTTACAAACCAGCATGGGCGGCGAGCAAAATGGAGGGATAATACGGCGACCCAGTGGTTGGAGCCGGTGGTGGTATGATTTTCACGTGTGTTGATCTAACCCTGTGGGGGCGCTCCGAAATGGCACGGTAGGTCATGATTCAACTGTTTTCATTTACTCACTTCGAGTGCCACCGCTGCGTGGCGCTGTGTGTGGATCCTAGTCGCAGACTTGCAGGATGGATCCGCCAATGTGAGGACATGGGATCGATCTGTGCAGACAAGAGGCATAGATTCTCATGAGCCCCTGCGACTGCAGGGGCACATGAGAATCTATGCCTCTTGCTGAAAATGCAGGACGGCTGGGAAACGGGTCTAAAAAAATCTCCTTACTAAATTCAGATTCATTGCTTCTAAAATCAGATTCATTGCTTCGTTGGTTCTAAGAAACACCTATCCAAACGAACACTGCGCGAGTGATGTTTAATTGTGATGAATTCTGCCTATTAAATAGCCTTGATAATATTATAAAAAAATATAAAAAAGACTTCATTTTGTTTGTTTTTTTTCTGCGTCGGGTGGCGTGTGGGGATTCTGTTCTAACCCCCCCCCCCCCCCCACAAGGTCCACGCGCTTAGCCCCTACCCCATCCCCTTTCAAGAAGGCTATGGCTAGGGTCTGGTGCCAAGGAAGAATTTGTTTGCAAAACATGGCTTCCAGACACTAATTACATGGCACCTTCGCGTACAAACATGATTTCTTTGAAAACCATCAACAAAACAAAATGACCAAGTTCTCCGTGTAATGCCAAGCAGTGTACCGAATATGTTCATTTCTGCTGTGGGCGCGATCCAGTCTGCAAGGGTCATAAACACAGTGTCTTCAATCAAACCAGTCCAAGAATGCTGGCACCACACATTCCTAATACAGATCCAAGCGACGATGAACTAATATTAATACGAAGAAAGAGTCCAGTTCAAACCAAGTAGTATTGGAGCTGTTTTATTTTCTCTTTCTCAAATTTTCGCCCTCTCAGCGAGGGCATTATCTTCCCGTGATGAAGCCCTCGCTGAGAGGGCGAAAATTTGAGAAAAATAAAATTATATATATATATATATATATATATATATATATATATATATATAATATATATATATATATATATATATATATATATATATATATATATATAATATTATATATATATTGGGTGCTAGTACGTCTCGCATCGGTTCCAAGCACGACTGTTGAACAGTTTATAAACAATTCCATTCCACCTCCTTGCTGGTCAAGATCAGTTTCAGGTGTCTGGCTGTTCCAAAGACTTTGGATTTGGTCACTGAAGACGAACGGACCAATACAACACTATCGACTAAGCAATGATAATAACGCCCTTTCTTTGCGAAAAGTTTCGCAAAGCAAGGGCTTTATTATCATTGTGTAGTCGATAGTACCTTTCGTCTCCAGCGACCAAATCCAAAGGGTCTTGAACTGTGTAAAATTGCTAAAAATGCATAGATCTCAACAGACAAATCCTGTCGATGCCACACTCGCCTAACAAAAAAGCACCTCACCTCTCTCCACAGCAGACAGGGTATCTTTGCCCACATTTAGGTCTCCAGTACGGGGCTCCCGTCTCATCTGACTGAGACTACACTGGTTGTTTCCCTCGATTCGCTACCGCCTACTGGCGGTAGCGAATCGAAGGAGACAACCAGTGTGGGTGACAGTGCCGAGGTACAAACAAGACGAATGCCGAAGTTTGGCAGCGCAAAGCAACTTCTCCCCTCTACCTGTCATAACTCACATTTTCACATCATCTGCAAGAGGCAAAGATTATAATGCGGCCCAACAGCTGCAGGGGGCTCATGAAATTGTATCCCTCTTGTAGGAGTGAGATCAGTTCCTGAAATTTGCAGCTAAACGGGTCTAGATGTTCATCAGGATTAGAAAGAGAGGGGGAAGGGTGTTCAACCTGCGAGTACAGTTGTCATAACTCACGAGGCCATGAGTGGTAAAACAATGCACTCCGTCTCTAGTATGGTGAAACCCTCACGATCTCCTCGGCATGAGGTAAAATCTACAAGTAGATAAAACTACTCCACACACCGTTCTAAGAACTGAAGCTAAAAATGACATCGTCAAATGGAGAAAAACACAACGTTTACTCAAATTTCAGCAAATGATCTCACCAGACCTTCTTTTTTCTAGCATGCGTGTCTATGTTGTGTGACGCCTAACACTTTCAACACAATTTACAAGCCACCAAAGAGGCATACATCCTCATGAGCCCCTGCGACCTGCAGGGGCTCATGAGAATCTATGCCTCTTGCAGATGGTGGGCGTTCTAGGGAGCACTGGAAACGTGGTGCCAGATAGCGTACGAAAGATGAAAGCCAGAGCACCCCTCTTCTCTGTCCCACAGGATACAAACGAGCACGTCATCCCAGACGACTGCCTCATATCGATGATGTCGATGGGCCGGTTCGCCACGAGCAAGAGGCGTGGATTCCCATGAGCCCCTGCGGTCGCAGGGGCTCATGAGAATCCACGCCTCTTGCAGACGGAAGGGTCAGAATAACAAAACATCCAGCCTGCAATTATTTCCAGTCTCTCTCGTATTTTTTTTTTCTTTCCTCTTTCTTTTTCTCCTTCCTTCTGCCTTTCGTTCTTTTCCGGTTTATAATTAGATAAGTGGGAAATAGAGAGGGGTGGGGGAGCGAGAGAGAGAGAGAGAGAGAGAGAGAGAGAGAGAGAGAGAGAGAGCAGGCAATGCGCAACATGCTAGTCTGAACGAGGAGAAAAACTAAGGAAAGTTACTTTAACACTCTTAACCCCAAGGCCCCATTTCCCAAATTTTGGAATTGTCACCTGACAACTATGTACTAGTTGTTTGAGATGGATGGACCGTGATAATTCAAGGGCACTACCCTTGAATTATCACGGTCCATCCATCTCATGCGGTAGGGTCTTGGGGCTAAATGGGTTAAGAAGCCAGCGGGATTTCTTTTGTAGACAAACTCATCTAAAACGACAGCCAAGGACACGTGCAGGTAGGCAAATGGTACAGGTGCGTTTTTACTTGAAACTGAAAGCACTTGACTTCAAAATTTAAGTTCTGCACAAGAGGTGGCAACGAGGGCCAGAGAAAGACAATATGTGATAATTAGAGGTATGTAAGGGGTACGGGGGGTGGGGGGGGGGTGGGGGGGGGGGGTGCCAGTAGATGCAGACAGATATATAGAGCGTGAAAACTGAAGGGGTACCTGGCGCTTCCTGCGTTCTAAACTTTCTAACAAAGGGATTCCAACACAGCGCTATGGACATTGCGAGCTCTCTCTCTCTCTGTCCCCCCCCCCCCCCCCTTAAAAAACAAACAAACATATTCCACACATCGGTCAAACAGGAGTAGTTGGAGCAAGAGACATGGATGCTCATGAGCCGCTGTAGCAGCAAGGGCTCATGAGAATCTATGCCTCTTGCAGCAGAAATGATAACTGATCGGTGATGCACTGACTAGCCAGGTACATGTACCGACCCCCTTTTTCCCTTAACCCCCCCCCCCCCACCTCACCCCCCAAAAAACAACAAAAAAAAATCAACAAGCATAAACTAATCAAGTGCGTGTACCCGCCCACCCGCCCGCGCCGCGACCCAACCCCCCCCCCCCCCCTCCCCACTGAGAAAACTTTAGAAAGGAACTAACAAATGGGCAGAACTCCAGCCTAAGCGATTTTCAGCGTCGCTTCTTTGTTCTCGTCTGATACAACATCAGAGCTTTTGGCATGACACTGGCAGTCACACAGAATCAACATTCCGACCAAACAAGACAAAGCTGTGTGAGGAGAAGTATCCAACAGACGGCACTCGCGCCACACACCAACGACTAATTTGCACCTCAGAGGTGCATTGATACAAATTGTACCGATGACAGGACGATCTGACTCCGTGAATATTTACGTACGTGTAATTGTGTTATCTTGACACGCATTCTAAAGTTTCTTTCACTTTTACACAGATTCTGAAGAGGATTTCGCATAAAATGACGTCAGTGACAATGACAATAATATGGTGAAGATGATGATGACGACAATACTCACAAACATGACGACGGCTGACGAGGTTGATGACGCGTGCAGGTCTGTGATTTTGGACCTTACAGCCGCAGACAGCACATAACGACAACCCTTATCTTCACTTGTACAACTCGAGTTACTCCAAGATAAACCGATTGTACGTCTGTGGCAAGCACATCTTCTGGCAGTTGCGCAAACTGCAAACATTCCCCTCGCCATGCCTAGTCACTCAATCATTCCCTCACTCATCAACACCCCATTGCTGCTTTTGGCTCAGGAACATGTACCAGGTGCGCTGGTCTGTGATTTTGGACCTTGCGACTTCCAGCCGCAAAGGTCCAAAATCACAGACCAGCGCACACTTTTACCACTCTCCCCCAGCCCCTCCCCCCCCAAAAAAAAAAAAAAAAAAAAAAAAAAAAATCCACTAAAAAGTTTGGTTGCCTTCCATATACTCTTTTGCTTCCACACACTACAGACGCGAAAGTCAAGTATCGTCCGATGACTGGAAATACAGATAGACGCCGGTCGACTGAAGCATTACGGCGATAACTCGAGAGAACTACACGATTAGCTTGGCTTCACCAGAACAGAAGAAGTGCCAAAAGCCTGTCAGACACTACCACTCCGCCTACCATCTAACGACCGCACCTTAGTTAAATAAGAAAACGGTGACAGATTCAGCTTGAGATTCAGGAAACCTGATTGTCCCATGCCAAGCTGACAAGAAATTTTGCCTTTTGATCCACGAAAGATTACTTACTTACTTACTTACGCCTGTCACCCCTACCCGGGTATAGGCCGTCGACGAGAGACCTCCAGCGACTCCTGTCCTGTGCTTCTCCTTCTATTTTACTCCAGGTGGTTCCCAGTCTCTTGATGTCTGCTTGGAGGTCTCGACGCCAGGAGTTTCTCGGCCTACCTCTTTTCCTCTTTCCCTGGGGGTTCCATGACAATGCCTGCCTAGTGGTACTGGAAGCTGGCTTTCTCAGACTGT
Source organism: Semisulcospira habei (assembly GCA_036245525.1). Lineage (NCBI taxonomy): Eukaryota > Metazoa > Mollusca > Gastropoda > Semisulcospiridae > Semisulcospira > Semisulcospira habei. The sequence continues at coordinate 117,892,037 of BTPG01000003.1, read as the reverse complement.
GACCAATCCATCCCCATCTTCTTCGCCCAATTTCATTCTCTGCTGTTATCTGCTCTGTTCTCTCCCAGAGTCTGACGTTGCTGATCTTCTCTGGCCAGTGGATTTTCAAAATTCTTCTAAGGCAACTGTTTATGAAGATCTGTACTCTGTTGACTGTGGTTTTTGTCAATCTCCAAGTCTCTGCTCCATATAGGAGAACTGCTTTTACGTTGGAGTTGAAAATCCGGACTTTGGTGTGTTGTGACAGCTCTCTGGAACTCCACACTTTTTTCAACTGGAGAAAGGCTGCTCTGGCTTTACCGATTCGTGCTCTGACATCTGCATCAGTGCCGCCTTTTTTGTCTATGATGCTCCCGAGATAAGTGAAGGACTCCACCTCCTCCAACGGGGTGCCAGCAAGCAAGACTGGTTTTTCCCTGGTTGCGTTCAGCCTCATTGTCTTTGTTTTCTGTTTGTGAATGGTGAGGCCAACTTGGGACGAGATGTCAGCAAGCCTCGTGGTCTTGTCCTGCATTTGTTGATGAGTGTGGGACAGTAATGCCAAGTCGTCTGCAAAATCGAGGTCGTCAAGCTGTGTTTACAGTGTCCACTGTATTCCACTCACGAAAGATTATGTCTCTCATTTTTTCAGCAGAACCTAGCTATTTGATTCCGTGTATTTAACTCATTCAACCCGACGCATGCATTTCCAAAATTTTGGAGGCGTCATCTAACGACTATGCACCTGTTGTAGGAGATGGTCGACCCATCTATCTCACCTGCTGTAGTGCGTCAGGGCTGAATGGGTTAATACTCCACAGACAGACTTGCTAATCTGGCACTAACCTTGAATTATCATGGTCGACCCATCTATCTCACCTGCTGTAGTGCGTCAGGGCTGAATGGGTTAATACTCCACAGACAGACTTGCTAATCTGGCACTACCCTTGAATTATCATGGTCGACCCATCTATCTCACCTGCTGTAGTGCGTCAGGGTTGAATGGGTTAATACTCCACAGACAGACTTGCTCTTCACCTCTCGACTGCTACTGACGATACCGTTCCGAGGAAAGGACGAGTAGTTACGCTTCTTTTCCGCCGAGCGATGTCCCCCGTAGCACTCATAGGGTTAATCACTCGCGTTCAGGCGCAGCTGAAACGGATTTTGGTCAGCAAGAGGCATAGATTGTTGTGATCCCCGCGGCTGGCTGCATAGGCTCGTGAGAATACGAGCTTCTGGCATTAGTTGCAAGACTTACTGAGGCTGATCTGATCACCAGCTTGGGGTCTGTTGCATGAATGAGTTTAGCCCTGCGCCAGCCACTAAGCAAGGTGCTCCGCTATAGCGGAGCACCTTGCTTAGTGGCGGGCGCAGGATTACGCTCACTCATACAACTGACCCCGACTCCGTACACAAGGACCAAGTCAAAGGGACCTAAAAAAAATCATGGACTGCCCAATGTTCTCTCAATTTGGCCAGCAAGAGGCATAGATCCACATCACATGGGCCCCCGCATAGTGCGAACGTTCGTGAGGACCTATGCCTCTCGCAGATGAGATGGCTAAAGCTTGCCGTGGGAATCGGAAGAAAAACTGTGTTGCTATGGCAATCCAATAAACCGTTATCAGTCATCTTGGGCTACAGGGGTGTTTCACAAAGGGTCCGGGATGTGTGGGTCCGGGATGTGTGGTAAGTCACAAAAAGCGTATCACTGTAATCTTAGGGTATGCAGCAGTTTTAGAGGTCACTGAACTTTATTATCCCTGGCTCCGGTTTATCAACTGAAGTATCAGTGGTACTGATTTGTAACCTGCGCTGGACTACTTCATTGCCAGAAGTCTTTAGATCGCTCTTATTTCGGTGCCAAACCACACCAGCCGCCCAAGAGGCATAGATCCTCATGCTGATCTATGTCTCTTGCAATGGGATCGTATTGTCTTTCGCGAAGCGAAGGAGTTAATATCTTGGTTACAGCCAATGCTTCTTTTAAAATGAAAAGATAGCCGCAATATCCTTACACATTCTGAGGCACACATCTGACCCTCCATAGCAGGAAAATTTGCAATTTCTTTCGACACATTAGGGCTGTGGTCCAGGAACCGACTAAATAAAAGCTGCATGCCAAAAAACGATTTTCCCACCTTTTCTGGTAGCATTTTGCGGGCGTAACCTGCAATCTAGACACGAACTTATTATTTTTGCTGTAGAGCTTGATTTTTCATAATACGGAAAGATCCCTACGAAGAATTTTGATTTGCTGCCGATTTCCGCATTCCCGTCTGCCAACTTTCATCACCGGTTGTGTCCATCGAATCGCTACCGCTGATAGCGGAGCGATTCGAGGGCCACAACCACTGTGCTTCATCCAAGCCAGCAAATTCTTCAACCCCACTGGGTATTTTTATGCGTTGTACTCAGACCCACTTCATTACACCATGATACAAGTATGTTTATAGTGCTAATGACAAACGGAAGGTATGCATGCGAGTCCCTATCTACCGGCAGCCTGTGTAGATAAATCTCCTTGGCCACCCCCCCCCCCCCCTCCCCAAGATTTCAATAACAGGACGTTTGACTGGACGCCCGTTATCCCCTCGCATCTATCGTGTCCGATGGCCACCATTATCAAAGCGATAGATATCTCTTTGGCCATTTCATCAACAACGTGAACAGACACTCGTTATCCTGCGCTCCGCTATTCATGCCCATGTGACTTACCTACTAACATGACGCTATTTTAGAGATTTTGTCGTTCACTCCCCAGCAAAACATTGACCGATTCCTAAAATAACAGCTCACCACACCTCTTCCGTTGAAAAAAGCGTGGAGCTCCAGAGAGCTGTCACAACACACCAAAGTCCGGATTTTCAACTCCAATGTAAAAGCAGTTCTCCTATATGGAGCAGAGACTTGGAGATTGACAAAAACCACAGTCAACAGAGTACAGACCTTCATGAACAGTTGCCTTAGAAGAATTTTGAAAATCCACTGGCCAGAGAAGATCAGCAACATCAGACTCTGGGAGAGAACAGAGCAGATAACAGCAGAGAATGAAATTGGGCGAAGAAGATGGGGATGGATCGGTCACAGTCTGAGAAAGCCTGCTTCCAGTATCACTAGGCAGGCATTGTCATGGAACCCCCAGGGAAAGAGGAAAAGAGGTAGGCCGAGAAACTCCTGGCGTCGAGACCTCCAAGCAGACATCAAGAGACTGGGAACCACCTGGAGTAGAATCGAAGGAGAAGCACAGGACAGGAGTTGCTGGAGGTCTCTCGTCGACGGCCTATACCCGGGTAGGGGTGACAGGCGTAAGTAAGTAACACCTCTTCCATCAAATTTCAGATTCCCATGCGCCCCTACAAATTTACATCTTCTGTATTTTGTACTAACTTCTTTTCTCGGAAGCAAAGGGGTCAAACCGTCAATATAAAACGGGGCAGTTAGACTCGAATACTTGAAACCCATCGTCTTCCGCATATGTTCTTTTGTTTGCCGTTGTATTGATGTTAACCCTCTGGCTGTCGGTAGTTGTTTATGTTGCGATGATTCCTGCAGCAATTGCTGCGACAAAAACCGCTACAGACAGGCACAGGGTTAAACCCCTTGACTGATACTGACGATACCGTTCGGCGAAAAAGACGCGTAACTAAGTCACTAGCTAACTACGCCTCTTTTCCGCCTAACGGCATCGTCGGTGGCAGCCAAGGGGTTAAGCAGGGAATATCAATCAATCGAGTCTCCACCTGTCAGTGAGTGTTCAGCATTTGATACGATCAGCGAGCAGGCTCTGTCAACAATGTCTGTGAATGGACGCTTGTTGTCCCGCGCACCCCACTTCACCGTCTGTCCCTCCCTTCTCCTTCCTCCTTTTGTGTGCGCTATGATCCTCCGTGAATGGTCAGTTGTTTTCCTCCGTCCCCGACAAACATATCCCACGCTGCTCTCTCTCTCTTCTCTCCACAAGCAATGAATGTGTGCACTGTGACCAAACCCTGTTGCTCTTTGCCGTTTAGCTCAACTCAAGCATAACCGCAAGAGCCAAAATAAGGTATGGTTTGAACTTGGATCGTCCAGCCGCAAAATGCAAAATCGCAGAGCTGCACATCTCAGGTCATTGTGATTGAGAATGGTCAGTTGTTTTCTCCCGTCCTCAACACACATGAACACACACACACACTACCCCTCGACCTTCTTGTTCTCTACACACACCTGTGTACCATGAGCAAAACCTGTTGCCCTCTGCCCTTTTACAGCCACAGTCCAGACAACATGGTCACACCTGGAATCTCTCTTTTACATCGCAGATTGAAATCCCCTATTCCGACGCGAGGCATAGATCTGTATGAGCCACATAAAAGCCGCAGGCCTGTAAAGGCCCCAGGCAGATCTATACCGCAAGCACGGCAAAAGTATTGTAGGTGATTCTCATCCCTCGTTATTCTCCCCGGACACCTTCAACGTCTGTCTTGTTCGTTCTCGAACTTCTTTTCTGAATGTTTAACCCCTTGACTGTTCTGCCAGTACAGGCGATTTCGTTCGGCGGAAAAGACGCGCAATCGCCAGTGACAGACAAGCGATTAAGCCCCAATCATCTGCTCTGTCTTGGGATGTAAACTGAAACTAAACGGCCGATCTACGTCGGCGAGAGACGTTGGGATAGATCTACAAACATCTTGATCAATTGTAACCCCTTGAACACTACTGGCGATACCACTCTGCGGAACTGACGCATAAGAACTACGCGTATTTTCCGCAAAACGGCGTCGTTAGGAGCAGTCACTGTGTTAATCTCCAAACATCTACTCACTGTGCAGGTATAAATTAAACACAACCGATTCATGCCAAACTGATGCAGATATTCTCACGAGCCGCACGCTCCAACAAGAGTTAAACCCCTCCCTGCCACTAGACGCATATCTTGCTTATGGAAATTTTTTCATTTAACGACCGAAAACTAAAATCGTCCAAAGAAAATGGATACAATTTGGTCTCAGCAAGAGGCATAGATGCTCATGAGCCCCCGCAGTCGCGGGGGCTCATGGGCATATATGCCTCTTGCAGATAAAAGGGCCTGTTATTTTCACCTGCAAGGTAATACAATCTTGTAAAAGCCAAACACACAGCAAATGAACAGGTGCAGCCTAAACTTAATTCCCGGCAACAAGAACGCAGTGCCCTTGTAGTAAGTATTCTTGTGTGGTGAAAATCAAATCACGGTGCTTACCGGCGATAATGGGTTACGGACAAGAATCGTAAAATTCGTACTAAATTTTCCACCGCACGCTCAACCAAACAAAAGACTACATTGTACCGACTCTGAGCCAGGCAAGTTTTAAGAAACGTATACCTTGGTGTCAGCACTCTCTCATACTTCGATTTGTCAAAATGACTCACGTTCTTACAAAAAGTGATCCTGAAAAGACAGAAAAAAGCGAGGATTACGAGTGAATTCGGCGTACAATTGTCTTTTTATTAAAAAAGAAATGCCGAGCACAGTATTTTAAAGAATTGAAAACACTTAACAAATCATAACAACCGTCGCTTGATGGCCGAACGGCGAAGTTTTTTTTCTTTCTCTCTCTCCTATGTAACTTAGTGCAAGTACTGAGGGAAACAGAAACTATGCACGTATACGCAAAACATGTATCTTCAAAGAACGTCTGCACTTCTCAAACGGCATCATCTCTATCTCATCAAAATAACCCCTCACCTCTTTCTCAAACCTCTTCACTTCGGCTCCAACTAGACTGCAACCTTCTTCAACCCCCCCCCCCTCCTTTCACCACCCCCATCTCCCTCCTCCTAAAAAAATCTCCCCTCCGATTCACCTCACTTTTAGCGGAGGTTTCCACGCAACCTCCAACAAGGCTAACTCTATCTGTCCAAGACGCATCACCAGCAAGCGAACAACATCTGCAAGAGGCATAGATCCTCGTGAGCCCCCGTAATGCGGGGGCTCATGAGGATCTATGCCTCTTGCCACCGGTCCTAATTTACTGCCACGATTGGGCGATAGGGGGTTGGGGAGGAGAACATGCCCGAAAGCTAACAAACTTTCCTGCTCGTCAAGAGAGTGAGATCGACAGTGATCGAATTATTGGGTGTGTCTAGCCCTGAAAACCGCGTTTCACACAAGGGCAAAGGCTCTTTCCTCCTGCTGTTAGCCTGCGAAACTTTTAATCCCAACAAAAAAGGCAAAGAAAGTGTGTGCAGTAACATTGTAATTTTCTTGAGTGATTTCTTTTCTTTCTTTTTTCAGAATTGGGGGTGGGGGGCGTTCTGTGATTTAAGACCTTACAGTTTTGTGCTATGAGGTAAAAACATCACAGACAAATACACGTATGAGTGGCATTGTGGCAACTAAGCACTACTACGATTGAAAGCGTAGAACAATTACTTGCACATTTTTTTTTTCCTTCACATTTTCTGCGCTACCAAATGCCTCATTAAACCCTATACATATCACGATGAACGCTTTGAATTCTACGCTGGTAGACTACGCAGAGTAGAAATAGTAGTAGAATACAATAGTGTGTGCCCCTGTGAACCTTTTGTTTTTCCTCTTTCCCACAATCATTTTCCAATTCCAATCACAAACGTCGATTGTGTCTTATAGGATTACGTCTTATGTTCTCCGAGCAAAAACATAGGAAACTGAGTGTAAAAAAAACAACTATAATAAAGTGAAATAAAACGGTGAACAACTCAGAATTAACAAAGTCTGTATAGGCCGCTAACCATGGGCACATTTTTTCGAACCAAAAGTTTTATCAACAAAAGTCTGCTCCCTGCTAAAACAAGTAAAAGTAAAACTCCGAAGTTCCAACACAAAGAACCCGCGCTAGGATTCCATCCAGCGTGTGTACACCTCAGCCTGCGAGTCTTTGGGTGCTATTTTCAGAATTCTGGAAACAAAGTTGGCACACCAGTCAGCGCACAGGAATGTGTTTACCTCCCAGTCTCCTTCCATCTGCAAGAGGCACGGATACTCATGAGTCCCTGCACCTGCAGCGACTCGTGACAATTCGTGTCACTTGCAAGACAAAGATCGGTCTGTAGACCTGCTTTCGGAGGATGAGGCTTATTAGACAGTGTTGTAACCTGAAAATGAAAACGTGTGTGCACCCAGTTCCATCAGCAAGAGACATAGATTCTTATGAGCCCCTGCAGTCACAGGGGCTCATGAGAATCCATGCCTCTTGCTAATCTAAGCCTTGCAACTCAGTTGAAGAACAAGGGGTCTATTAAGTTTTTAACCTGGAACTGAATACGTGTGTACAACTCACCTTTTTCGCCCGGGACCTTAGCACGCGATGCTAAGCGGCTTTTTGAAGACTGTACAGTTTATTCCACGCAAGGAACCTGAACACACGCGCGCGCCTGCAGTAAACTACAGCGACTCAACACAGAACACGTTTGCTGCAGTACAGTACTCCAATTCCAAGACTCGCTACGCAGACTTGATGTCAGACGATGAGAAGTGATTTTCACTGAGAAACTTTTAGAAACTTCCGCTGAGATTCAACGTGCTTTTCTTTTTCACAGAGGAATTCTTGTCTTGCAGTTTTACTCCAAGACCCCGGTGCCAGAGGGGCGAGGATGAAGAAAACTTTCAGAAACTTTCGCTGACTTTCTTTTCCGCGAAGAAATCCAGTCTTGCACGCTCACAGAAGTTTCAACGAACTGTTGCAGCTCGTGGAATTCACTGGAGTTTCACAACACAAGATTAAGGAACTGCCACTTGTTGTCAGTAATCCACTGAAGTGTTATCCAAGAAATCACTGTGTGCTAATCCACAGGCCGCGGCACGATGCTAAAGCCAAACGGCCCGAACTTGAATTGAAGTCGGGACAAGGCCTGAGAGCGGAGCACGCCCGGCGCAGGCAGACTCACTCAATGGTGTAGTGCGCTGGCCATGCCCGCTGGCGCTTTTTCTGCGTCGGAGTCGATGCGTAGGTTGGGGGCTGGCTTCGCTTTAGCGGCACGCGAGCCTGTACAGAGACAGTCCAGTCAGTTCTCTCAGTCACTGTTCAAAGAAAGCGAGAGAGGGTTTAGAGCGAGTGAAAAGCCTGGAGCGGGAGAGAGGGAATGTGCGAGAGAGAGAATACCTGGCAAGAGAGAAAAGTGATCAGTGTTTCTGATCCGCGGTGCGGCGGTCTGACCCATCAATGCCAGCCATCTACATCATAGTGAGGTGTGGATTCTCATCAGCCCCGACAGTCGCAGAAGCTCGTGAGAACCATGTCTCTTATGACAGAGGTTGGGGGGGGGGGGAGGGGGCCTACATTACATATTACACAAAGGTAGGAGTTTTGACATTATATACAAAAAAGTCATTTTTGAGTCGGAATTTACAAGCCAAATGAAAATAAAGCAAACATGTAAAAAAAAAAAAATAAAAAAAAAGAAGTTAGAGAATCAAACTAAATCAGAGAGAGAGAGAGAGAGAGAGAGAGAGAGAGAGAGAGAGAGACTGGATGTCTAATTATCTATACGGTGATAAGGAGAACTGCACGCCTCATTCACACAGCACCCAGTATTGCGTCATTGACTAGCCATTATCACTTCTGATGGCAATACCCGTAGCTTGAACCCACAGGCGACTGATGAGGTAATTATGATTTGAAACTGGTATCTCTCTCTCTCTTGGCTTGACTTCGCGAACGAAGATTTTATAGGAGTTGCCCACGACGTCTGCAGGCTTGTTCGTGGCTGCGGAGGCCAATCCGAGACAGGCAGGTTCGACCGCAGTGGCTGCAGGGGAAGGTATGGCCAGGGTTCTGAGCTGCGGCATCTCTGTTTTTTCTCCTGAGCCGCTTGTCCTTAAGGCTAGCTCTGTGAGAGTCCTCAAAGGAAACAGCTGCCTTGTAAATGGTGGAGCGCCAGGTGTCACGGTCCGCAGCAAGCGAAGACCACTGGTGGTGGTCGATTTGGCAAGCACTAAGTGACTTCTTGAGACAGTCTTTGTATCTCTTCTTTGGTGCCCCTCTGTCACGGTGTCCAGTAGCAAGCTCGCCGAACAGGGTGATCTTTGGTAGGCGATGATCCTCCATCCTGGAGACATGCCCCGCCCAGCGGAGCTGTGTCCGCAGCAGCAAAGCCTCGATGCTCACAGCTTCAGCCTGTTCAAGGACCTCGACGTTGGTGACATAGTCACTCCAGTGAATGCCCAGGATGGTACGCAGGCAGCGCTGGTGGAAGCGTTCAAGGAGTCGTAGTTGGCTGCGGTAGAGGGCCCAGGACTCGGAACCATACAGCAGGGTGGTGAGGACCACAGCTCTGTACACGCTGATCTTGGTGCCTGTTTTCAGCTGTTGATTGTGCCACACCCGCTTGAAAAGTCGCCCGAAAGCGCTGTTCGCTTTTGCCAGCCTGCTGTCAAGCTCCTTGTCCAGCTTGGCGTCCGACGTGATAATGCAGCCAAGGTAAGTAAACTGGTGCACTGACTTTAGTTCAGACTCGCCAATGGTGATGTGAGGAGGGCGATACACTGTCTTGGGTGCCGGCTGATGGAGGACCTCTGTCTTTTTCAGACTGACCTCGAGTCCAAAGAGCTGGGCAGCATCTGCGAAGCAAGACGTGATGCGCTGCAGGGCTCTCTCTGTGTGTGCAACGAGGGCAGCATCATCAGCAAAAAGCAGCTCACGAATCTGTTTGTCTAGGGTTTTCGTGTGGGCCTGCAGTCGTCTGAGGTTGAACAGGCTGCCATCGAGACGATACCTGATGTACACTGCATCGTCATCATCGAGGTCCACTGTGGCCTGCTTCAACATCATGCTAAAAAAGATGGTGAAGAGGGTTGGTGCCAGCACGCAGCCCTGCTTTACGCCGTTGAGAATAGGGAATGGTTCTGAGAGGTCATTGTTGAGTCTGACCTGGCCTTGCTGGTCCTCGTGTAGCTGGACAATCATGTTGAGGAACTTTGGGGGACAGCCAAGTCGCTCCAGGATCTGCCACATGCCTTGCCTGCTCACAGTGTCGAACGCTTTTGTTAGGTCGACAAATGTTACGTACAGCCCTTTGTTCTGCTCGCGGCACTTCTCCTGTAGCTGTCTCAGCACAAAGACCATATCGGTGGTGCTCCTGTTTGCTCTGAAGCCACACTGGCCCTCTGGGAGTTGGTCTTCAGCGATGGCAGGTACCAGCCGATTCAGGAGCAGCCTTGCAAGGATTTTCCCAGCAATGGACAGCAGGGTAATTCCCCGATAGTTGGAACAGTCAGACTTCTCGCCTTTGTTCTTGTACAGGGTGATAACGACTGCATCACGGAGATCTTTTGGTAGTGTTCCTTCCTCCCAGCAGCAGAGAAAGAGGTCATGGAGCTTGTTGTGCAGTGCTGTGCCTCCATGTTTCCAGACCTCTGGCGGTATTCCATCAATGCCTGCTGCTTTGCCACTCTTGAGCTGGTGGATGGCTGTGAGGGTCTCTTCAGCGGTGGGCGGTTCGTCCAATTCAATCTTTACTGGGAGGTGTGGGATTTGTAGGACGACTGCTTCTTGAACAGTGCGCTCAGCGCTGAAGAGGCTCTGAAAGTATTCCGACCAGCGGTTCAAGATGGAGGTATTATCTGTGAGGAGTGCCTGGCCATTCGCGCTTCGCAGGGGACTTTGTACCAGGTGCCTGGGGCCATACACTGCTTTCAGTGCTTCGTAGAAGCCCCTGTAGTCACCATTGTCAGCACAAAGCTGGGTCCTCTGTGCAAGTCTGGTCCACCACTCATTCTGGAGATCTCTGAGCTTGCGCTGGAGACTGCTGCAGACGAGGCGGAAGGCAGACTTTTTCACAGGGCAGGAAGGCTGGGCTAGGTGGGCCTGATGGGCGGCTCTTTTATTTGCTAGGTGTTCCTGGATCTCTACATCGTTTTCGTCAAACCAGTCTTTGTTCTTCTTTCTGGCGAAACCCAAGACTTCTGCAGAGGATTTTGCAATAGCAGTTTTCAGTTGTTCCCAAAGTGTTTCAGGGGAGGAGTCTACTGGGTCCGCTGTGTCTTTGAGCCTGCGCTGTAAATCTGTCTGAAAGGCAGCTTTCACATCGTCACGCTGAAGGCTGGCAAAATCAAGCTTTTTCTTGGGGGGGCCCCCATTTCTTGGGTTTTGGCTTGAAGTGGAGCCTGAGTTTGCAGCGGACAAGGCGGTGGTCAGTGTGGCACTCTGCGCTGGGCATCACTCTGGTGAGGAGGACGTCACTGCGGTCCCTCTGACGCACTAGGACATAGTCGATAAGGTGCCAGTGTTTCGAGCGAGGATGCATCCAGGTGGTCTTTCGACTGTCCTTTTGCTGAAAAGTAGTATTGGTGATGACCAGTTGCTGCTCCGCACAGAACTCCAACAGTAGGCGGCCATTGTCATTGCAGTTTCCCACGCCATGCTTGCCGAGGACTCCTTTCCAGGCTTCAGAGTCCTGGCCCACTCTGGCGTTGAAGTCGCCAAGGATGATGACTTTGTCGTCTGCAGGGGTACTCTGTAGGAGGCTGCGCAGGTCAGTGTAAAACTTGTCCTTTTCAGCAGGCTCTGCCAGGAGGGTTGGGGAGTACACACTGAGAAGGGTGACGTGCTGCTGGTGTCTCAGTGGGAGGCGCATGGACATGATGCGGTCTGAGTGGCCCGTTGGTAGGTTTTCCAGCTTAGTCGCAATGGATGTCTTGACCATGAAACCCACGCCTGAAAGCCGTCTTTCTGATGCAGGCCTGCCTGACCAGTAGAGGGTGTACCCAGCACCAAGTTCTTGGAGGCTGCCTTCGTCCGGAAGGCGTACTTCGCTGAGCGCGGCGATGTCGATGTTTAACCTCCGCAATTCATGGGCAATGAGGGCGGAGCGACGTTCAGGGCGTCCGCTGTCTGCTTTGTCGAGCATGGTTCGGACGTTCCAGCATGCTACGTTGAGTTCGGTCGTGGTCGTCATGAGAGTGGATCCGTTATTCTTTCTTGTTTTTTGACCGCAGGAGAAGATGCCCGTTGACCGCGGCTAGCCAACTGGGGTTGCGAGGGGACGAGCTTTGGTTAGGCCACCTTTTCTAGGCCCCTCTCCGTGTGGAGCAAGCAGTGCTGTCCCTAGAGAAGGCTGCTTGGTCGTTCAGGGTGTGCCGAGTGATGTTGTCATCCCCAGGTCAACATCAGGCGACCAATATCCTGAACCGCCTGCATGCAGGTTTGAGACTGCGGCTTCCAGTGACATCTTTCACCTGCCGTTTCGCCCCTCGCCCGTCGCTACAGGACTTGGAATGGTCAGTGTCATGGTCCGTGGACGTTTCCTAAAGCCTGCGCGGTGGAGCTTTTTGGTGGAGTGCAGTGTGCGCAGTACTGGCCCCACCCTTTAAACCCTTGGTTCATCTGCCATGGCCTAGCAAGCTGGGACGATGGCATCGAGGTCCTCGGGTCGTAGGTTTTATATCAGACTGTCCTTGTCCTAGTCTCTGGCTCAAAAGCCTTCCCCGGAGACACGGGGGCTTTGATGTCAGGGGTTTCCTCCCTTAGCCTTTCCGCAGCCAAGCGGCCAGGCCTGCAAGGCAGCAGGCGACTCGTGGAGGGCGGGGTCGTCTATGTCCCGTGCAGATGTGAACATCTGCCCACTGCCCACAAACTGGTATGGCAGTCGGGTGAAACGTAAGCCTGATGTTGATCCAATTTCAGTGGAACTGGAAGTCCAGGAAGCCGCGGGTAAACTTAATTAACCGATTTAGCCCCGAGTCCCTACAGCAGGAGATTGATTGACCATAATTCCAGGGTAGTGCCAGATACCTGGCACTACCCTTGAATTATCATGGTCAATCATTCTCCTGCATATGGTACATAGTCATTAGGCAAAAGCTCCAAAATTTTAGAAATTGGAACTTGGGGCTAAAAGGGTTAAATAAGGCAAACTTAACTTCAAAATCATTGTTATGGTGAAGATATACACGCAGCCTTTGGACTGAATACGCTGATCAGAAGGGTCAGACCTTAGTCACGGACATAAGAAGTGTCGTTCTGTTCCCATACCTATTTTTAAGGCTCACCTAAGGTTACCTACAAAACGCCAAACAAGCTACATCATTAACCCTTTCAGTGCGGAGAAAACATGAACGCGATCCAATTGCAAGAGACACAGATCCTCAAGGTCCCCCGAGACTGCGGGGGATCATGAGGATCTATGCCTTATGCCGAGTTCTGTTAGTATCCAGGTTCCTTGGACGGTTGTGGCTTTTGGTTGTTGAATGAACAAGAGATCTCAGAACTAAACACGCGCCCAGTGGCTGGGAAGGATGAACATGACTTTAGTGTGGGTTGTAGAATGTCGGGTTGTAGAACACGACTTAGTGTCAGTCTATCCAGAGACATGCATAATAAAAATTCTCTGGTCTATCTGAAAAAACAACAACCGTTAAATGTTAAGGGCTTAACGTCTTTTGTCCACCAAGAAGGTGATTTCAAAGACGGGGCACCGAAAAGAGATCTGTACAAATTTTGATCGCAGCTGGGTCGAACCACGACCTTTTGGACGAGAATCGAACGCTCGACCACCGAGCCACCCAGCTCCCCTCTGGTCTATCTGAGACCGAGACTGACGATTTTGCTGCAAACCCCCCCCCCCCCCCCCCCCCCAAAAAAAAAAAAAAAACAAAAAAAAAACCCACAAAAAAACAAAAAAACAAACAAACAAAAGAAACCAAAAAAAAACTTTAAAAAACCTCCTATACCGACTGATTAACTCATTCAAGACGTGCCGCACAAGGACACGCAGCAAGCCGCGTGTCCGTACGCGGCACGTTTCGAATGAGGTAACTATACTTTAATAGCTGTGCCATGCGCTGGCGAATAATTCTGAACCTTACAGCCACAATGTGATTCAATGCCGCCGGCTTTGAGTCAAAATTGTCTACAGGTGCCGAATGAGCGCTTTTATTATACCTAAATTCATATACAGTCATACACACATTAAACTTCGATATAACAAATCGCCAGGGGACCCACGCGGTTTTCTTGTTGTTATGTCATCTGAAGTTTGTTACAGGCCAAGTAATTTACGTAGAAAGAGTCCTGGCTCTGAAAAGGTGTTGTTATACCTGACCTTGTTATCCCATATATGACATTGATGCTAAAAGTTTGTACACTGCCATATGCAAGCTACATTATAGTACTTACAGATAAGGATATAGACCAATGGCTTTAGTTCAAGGGTGGTGCCAGAATAGCTTGGCGCCCAGAGGCGCCAAGCTATTCTGGCACTACCCTTGAACTATTTCAGTCAACTGCCTACTTCCTAAGTTCCAGAAAAACGGACACGAGTTGTAGGCTAGACCTGATGCATCCTTTATTAGGGATGTAGATGATCGTCTGGTTTTATACTTGCGAATCATTTCTTTGGGCTGGTGATTGGGTGCCTGATAGGCGGGGGCAAGGGATCTAACTGTTTGTCTGTCCAGCGCCAGGTCACGTTATATATTCAAAATGAGGTATGTGAGAGGCCGCAGCCGTAAGGCCGGGACCGGTGTTTAAAAAAAAAAATCTTCTGCCTTCTTTGGCATTTTGTACTGAGGCAGTATGTTGGAATTTGCCTCTTGATAGATGCGAAGAGACATGTTTGGTACTTTGATTCATACCAGTCTTGGCTTAACCAGCGGACTCTTTTTGGCCTAGTTTTAACCAGCGGACTCTTTTTGGCCTAGTTTGAGTTGCCAAGCGGATGGTGATTTGAGGTTTTGGCTGCGCTTAGATGTAGGCCGGTTGGTACACACGGAATCATGTTGATAGCCTGGAAATGAGACGGGTGATGTGGTTTTTTTTTTTTTTTTTTTTTTTTTTTTTGAATTTGTGCATGGCAAATGTGCAGCGGCAAGTGGGCGGTAGTGTTGTTTAGGGGATTGAAAACTGAATTAAGGGATGACTGGGACAGACTAAGACTAAGGCATTTTAACAGATGGGACTGCAGGGGAGGCCCACTGTGTACTATGGCCTGAGTAATTCCCCTTGGTTTGTGTACAATTCTACCAGCGCTAGCCTCTTGTGAGTATTTCAGTGAAACTTATTTCACACACTGGTGTATTCCAAATGATAAGGGTTAGAAGCGAGGGAGACTTAAATGAATTCAGTCATATACACACAATAAACTTTAACTCATTCAGCCCGACGGCCGGTATTTCCCAAATGAGTTTGTAGGCGTCATCTAATGACTATGCACCAGTTGCAGGTGGGATGGATCGACCATGGGCAGCACCAGTTGCAGGAGATGGACAGGCGCCAAGCTAATCTGGCGCTACCCGTGAATTATCATGGTCGACCCATTTCCTGCTGTAGTGCGTCCGGGCTGAATGGGTTAAATCTAACAAATCTCAAGGAGATCCAGTATTTTCGTTGTTATATGCGAAGTTTCTCATTAGCCAAGAAAAAGTGTTGTCGGGACTTCTGATTCAGTGTTGTTGTATCGGACTTCTGTCAGTTATGTCCGACCTTACTATTACCCATATCATTCGGAATACACCAGTGTGTGAATGAAGTTTGACTAAAATAGTTCAAGGGTAGTGCCAGAATAGCTTGGCGCCTCTAGGCGCCAAGCGATTCTGGCACCACCCTTGAACTAAAACCGCCATTGGTCTATATCCTTATCTGTAAGTACTATAATGTAGCCTGCTTGCATAATTATGATTGATTGATTGATTGTACATTGCTTAACGTCCCGACAGCAACAAGGCTTTCTCAGGACGTGCCTGCACTGCTTGTGAAAAAATAAAAAATAAATAGAACATTGAATGTATGTCGCCAGCCGGTCAAATACGTTAAATAAACCTAACACATGGGGCCTAAATAAAGCTAAGACCATTTAGCAACACACATCCAATATCAAGAGCTACAGGCAGTGCAGACAGTAGGGAGAGTTTTAAAAAGGCAAATACAGGTGAATGGACAAAGGGTAGACAGAAACACATGCCCCAGAATAGAGAGGAAAACCCACCCTGTGGGGCTGACCAGGGTGACCCTGGGAACTAAAAAATACCTAACCCCACCCAAGTCCCCCAGGTGCTTGCATAATTATGGCAGAGTGTACACATTTGAAGCTTTTAGCCTCAGTATGATATGGGGTAAGCGAAGCAGACTGTAGTAATACGCACCCGGCCAAGGCCGTCACAGTTTTCGACAGCAGTTGATGAGGAACAGTAACGGAGACAAAACTGCGGCCGTGAAATAACTTGAATTATAGTATGGAGTGGTGAACCGACGGGATGCAACAACTCTGCTGCACTGCCGAGCAGCGCATAGGCGGGGTAGTCATTCTGTTACGCGTAGCGGCCTGACTTGTTAATCGCGAAACGCTTCCTGTGTCGGACAGAGAAAATAAATCACAGACAATTTTGCCTACAGCCGCAAGGGCCACAATCACGGGCCACCACCCATTTCTGTGATGGATACGGTTGGCGTCGTGTTTTTCATATCGTGCACCGGATGGGGCAAGAAAATATACTGGGATGTGAAGATTGCATCTTGTATAATGGTCGTCACGGTTCTATATTGCGGCACGGGCGAAACTCCGAATGCGGTTCTTCGTCTGTGATTTCGGACTGACCTGGGAGCTTACTGCGACGCTGCCGCGGCGCAAAATCTCAGGTCCAAAATCACAGACCGACCGGCACATATTATTTGTAACTTATGAGGTTGGGTTTATTTTATTTCCGGCACTGAGTGAAACAGAGCCGCAGGATTTTACCCTCGATGAACTACGCGGTACAGCCGATGGATCGACCATGACAATTCACCTCTAAGAATTTAGGTCTCAGGGTTAAATACAATACAATAATAATTTTTTAATGATGGGGGAAATTCACTCACATGGCATCATCATTTACTCATTCAATTAATTAAATAACCCGCTATAACTCTCAGTTAAAGAGATGAACTGACGTACTGTTACCTTTGTAACACTCTTGGCATCAGAAACACTTATGGTTTATGCCCCCTGTGCTTCTGGTGTCAGCAATGTTGCAGTGAACTACTGAATGGAATAGTACTAAACAACTAAAGAATGTTGACAGACACTATCTACTGATATTACTGTTGAAAAGGGTAACAGCCCCTGAGGGACAAAAGAGTTGGCATAACGTGATGTACTACTTTTGGGTACTCAAAGTCTGCCACTTAATGGATTAATTCCGGCGAATAATGGATAGCAGTTCACTAAATCTCTGTTACTAATATTCTGTACATATTCAGTTCAATAAAACTGTACAAAGGGGCTCAACTCACTCTATTCTTTAGTAGCTTGAATGTCGTTACAGTTAACTCGCTGATATTCTCCCTCAAGGAAAACATCCAAGTCAGTACTGACGAGCAAAATAAATGCGACATCATTCAAGCCATTTCAGTGTTTTCGATGACTCCAATGATGTTGCGTTTCTTTTGCTCGACTGTATACATGCACATGGGAACACACACGCACATAATATGCAAGACGTGCATCCCTCCTTCATAAACAGAGCTGCTCTCGTGTGGAAACCCCCCGGCGCCATGCAGCGATTGCAGATAACATCTCAACGACTCTACACGTCGACTTGCCCCTGACTGGAATTTAAATGAAACCTTTCATGCCCACAGCCAATGGGTTAACCCATGCAGTCACCAGTACTGTGAACACTGTAGGTGGATGCGTGCACAAAGAGGTTAGGGAACCAGCAAGCTTTCAAACGTTGGTGCTATGAATCTGGTGTCAGCTGCATGAGTAAGCTTAGTCCTGCGCCAGCCACTAAGCAAGGTGCTCCGCTACAGCGGACTATAAGCCGGCTCACGCATGCAACTGTCCCCTCCCCAGTAACAAAAGGTCTTCGGGCCCACGACGGCCGCAGTGGGCCCGCGCACAGTCGTGCGCGGGCCCACTG
Organism: Semisulcospira habei; assembly: GCA_036245525.1. Classification (NCBI taxonomy): domain Eukaryota; kingdom Metazoa; phylum Mollusca; class Gastropoda; family Semisulcospiridae; genus Semisulcospira; species Semisulcospira habei. Next base: position 117,874,213 of record BTPG01000003.1, on the reverse strand, counting down.
CGGGCGTCGTGGGCCCGGGGACCTTTGGTTACTGGGCTGGTCTTGTTGGGTGGCATTAGCATTCAATTTACTGATAGGTGCACTACACGAATATCGCTCAAAAATTGCCACTACCAAAGGCAAGGACTACAGGCCCAAATTGATATGCATAAAATCCAACCTATCCGCAATAGTCTAATATACCTTTACAAACACAGAAATACTCAAAAAAGTTGTGTGTGTGTGTGTGCGTGTGCGTGCGTGCGTGCGTGTGTGTGTGTGTGTGTGTGTGTGTGTGTGTGTGTGTGTGTGTGTGTGTGTGTGTGTGTGTGTGTGTGTGTGTGTGTGTGTGCGCGCGTGTGTGTGTGTGTGTGTGGCGGGGAGGGGGGGGGGCGTGGTGGTGGAGTAATACTTTTTCAAAATCAGTAGATATACAGGGAGAAATAATATGGGCTACTAACATATTTTCAGACAAGAAAAGCAAAATATATTTACTTTCATAAGTACTTCAATAAAGATGCTATATTGTTGATTGTTAGATTTTCGAATTTTTTTAATCAAACACGGTATGTGTGGCAGGAGGCCGGTTTAAAAAAACAAACAAACAAACAAAAAACACTAAGGAAACAAAACTACCACTGAGTGCAGGACAGTACCACTGAAATAGCAAACGCGACAGTGCTAGTTGGTGACGGACATACATCTAACAGACTGCTCAGACTCTGAACTTCAGGATGTCACCTCCCTAGCTCCAATTTCTTCAAGGACAGAGCTTCAACTTTACAGTAACTAACATACTCTCCAATACAAATGGTATTTCCAAAATTTACCTCTGTGGCATGCAATTTTCTAGCGGCGACAGAAAATGGTAGAAATCAATTTTTAAACGATGTTTCAGACGTAGTCTGTCACACATCTTCTTAGTAAACTCTACAAGAGGCATAGATTCTCATGAACCCACGCCGCCTCTGACAGAGAATGACGATCTGGATGCGTTTTTGCCGGGTGAAGTTCAGCCGCGTGGAAAGTAGCTGGGGTCCCGCCGTGCCAGTCTTTAACCCTTATCATTCGGAATACACCAGTGTGTGAAATAAGTTTGACTTGTATAGTTCAAGGGTAGTGCCAGAATAGCTTGGCGCCTAGAGGCGCCAAGCTATTCTGGCACCACCCTTGAACTAAAGCCATTGGTCTATGAATCTGGGGTCAGCTGGGGCCTTATCTGTAAGTACTATAATGTAGCTTGCTGATATGGCAGTGTACACATTTGAAGCTTTTAGCCTCAGTATGATATGGGTTAACTCAGTAGACAGCCTTAATCAACTCTCGCACCGCTGATACTTCGGGACTACAGTTTTCTATTTCCTCTTTTTCTCTCAACCCCCCCCCCCCCCCCCTCCCTTAAAAGGTACAAACATTTGTCTGCCATACTCTCTTCTTCGGGGAGAAGGACTTTAACTGAAGAAAGTCAGTGTCAGTTCATCAAAAGGGTTATACCGACTGTTTTTTCTTCTTTTTCTTCTCCATCAGTTTTTAATTGGGGGTGGGGTGGGAGTGGGAAGGGAGTTAGTGAGTGAGTGAGCGGATGGAAGCCAAGGTGGTGGTGAGTATCGAAAACTTGTATCGAGAAATGAAAAAGCGTGCGTCCATCGTTCTCTCATTGCAACCCTACGTTCCAGATAAACAGCATTATATTGTTATATAGCGCTGGGAGGGGGAGGGGGGGGGGGGGGGGTTGCCGCGCGCACGGTGGAGGAATTTGTCATGAACACAACAAAAACTTTATCGTCAAATTTAAAAAAAAATCGTGCGCATACAGCCTTCTCATCACAATTCTGTGTTCCAAATAAAACAGTACTGTTATACAGCGCTGAAAGAAAAATAAAATTCATTGTAAGAAATTCCATATCTTAACCCCAACGACACGCCACCCCAAATCTGAGGCTGCAATGTGAAAAAAACAACCATAGGTAAGCAAGAGGCATACATTCTCATGAGCCCCTGCAATTGCAGGGGCTCATGAGAATCTACGCCTCTTGCAGATGGGAAAAAAAAACAATGCGAAGAAAAGGTCGGAAGCATAACAAGTGGCCACGATTGAGATGAAGATTGCATGTGTAGGTGTCATTTCCCAAAAAATGATCACGCGCCTTCACACTCCGGCACTGAGATTAGTTCATCCCCTTTTGAAACCCTTATTCTCTCCCTTTAAAAAAGAAATCAGTGCAGACAACTGAACTACTGAGTGAAATGAACAAAGTGATTTTGTCTTCCTCGTTCAAACACCGGGGCCCGACCTCAGTTTACATGTGTGTATTTAGATATCATTATTCAGTTTTGTTTCAAACCCTAACCCCACACACGCATAATATAGGGCCTACGACAACATTCTGCTTTCAGTGAGCGCGATGAAAACCTAGATCAAATCTCTCTCTCTCTCTCTCTCTCTCTCTGTTCCTCAGCCTCTCTCTCTCTCACGGACTGACGCACATACTCAGTCACGCACGCACATACACACACGCACCTTTCTCCCGTTACATTTTTGTGCCTCTGGCATTTGCAAGGTGGCAAAGCTGACTTCCTGTCCAGCCAAGTATAATTGCGGTGTGGGTTGTTGTGAAAAGAAACAGTCCTTGATGCAACTAATCTTGTTACTGGCTGTAGTGTTGGCGAAATTTCTGGCTGCAACCCACCTTTGCAAAGCAGATTTTTTTGCTGCACCGCGCCAGGTCTAGCTATTCGCATGTACTGCTGCATGTGGCTGAGGTCCTTTTCCCATGCCGGCCACTGAATCCGTCCAACAATAGACTGTGCCGGTTATAAATGGGCACTATCTACATCCTTTGACCTGATTCTGATTAATGAGCAAGTTATGTGGCCTAAGGGCTGTGTGAAACAGAAATAACATTAGTACTGATATTGTTAAAAGCTACACATCCAATACCGAACTTGAAAATCACGCCATATTCTTTTATAGCGATGACCGATATGACAAATTAAGATTATAATGAACGGCTGAACTTACTTGCAGAAAGAAAACTGGCGACTTGCGTGAAAATGACGTCTAGCTGGCCAATCAGGCAGTGCGCCGGAACCAGCCGTCACAGCGTGGCAAACACAGCGTGCCTGTCACAGTTTATGTTTTTGCCAAATTCACTTTTCCTCTACGGAACTACTTTATCCATTCAGCCCTGATACTCGACAACGGGAGACGGATCGACTATGACAGTTCAAGGGTGGTACCAGAATAGCTTGGCGCCTACAGGCGCCAAGCTATTCTGGTACCACCCTTGAACTATCATGTTCGGCGTTTTTACTATTATTCTGAACAGGTATTACAACAAATTCTTCTTCTTTTTTTTTTCTTTCTATATGGCTAAATGTAAGCCGCACTCTTCGGCTGTCACGGTCGAATTTTTTTCTGAACAAGTATACAGTCTTCAAACGACAATGTTAGTTTTGAAGTATCGAGGAATCAATGTGACCTGTGGACATAATTATTGTTTTGCTAACTGTGCCGGGCAAACATTCTTTTACAGAAAAAAAAACAAAAAACATTGAATGAGAGAGAGAGAGAGAGAGAGAGAGAGAGAGAGAGAGAGAGAGAGAGAGAGAGAGAGAGAGAGAGAGAGAGAGAGAGAGAGAGAGAGAGCAGAACAGAAGTTTATTGCAGTAGGCTCAGTAACAGCCCTTATGCAGGGGGGGGGGGGGGTATGGGGGTTACAAACGCGAACAAAATATTACCATAAATGGACATAATCAAATTTGACTGGAAACCAGTCAGACCCGAAATGGTACGCCAAATCAGTTCTTTTATAGTTCGACTCTACGCCGCAAGGCGATAATCAGTGTCCGATTAACGAAATAAGCCGTGAAGCACTGTCAGTCACCCTAGGAAACACATGGTCACGTCCACAATAGTGCGCATGGACTGCAGTCCGCCAGTCAGCTGTTCGATCAGTTTCTTTCTCCCTGTCAGCATTGGGCCAGTGATCTAGATTGTGTAGAATGACCCGTTCCTCCTGGGTCAGGTGATCAGGGACACGCTTCACCAGCCATTAGAAATGACTGTAAGGCTTCCTGTTGTCTGATGGCCAGTCAAAGTGGAGCACAAAGTCGTCCGTCTCACATGATATAACATCTCCCTTGCTGTCACCGGGATTAACTCATTCTACCCCATCACCATATAGTAGCGCACCTTCATGTTTGTGTATGTATGTTTCTCCTGCCTACTTCCTAAGTTCCGGAGAAAGACATGGGTTATATAAGAGACCTGATCCATTCGTTTGAGGATGGAAATGATCGTCTTATTCTATACCTGCGTATTTCTCTGTGGGCTGGCAATTGGGTGCCTGATAGGTGGGGGCAGGGGATCTAACTGTTGTCTGTCCAGCGCTGTGATTCCCCTTGGTTTGCATACAATTCTGCCAGCGCTAGCCTCACCTATCTGGTTTGTGAGTACCCCATCACCGAAATCCCCAAATGTTGCCGTTGTCCTCTGAAGACTGCATTGCAGTGCAGGACACAGATCGACCACGATAGTTCAAGGGTGATGCCAGAATAGCTTGGCGCCCATAGGCGCCAAGCTATTCGGCATCATCCTTGAACTATCATGGTCGATCAATATCTTGCTGTGGTGGGTCTGGGGTAGAATGAGTTAAGAACGACTCTGTGAAACTCACGATTTCTTCGTTTGTCTCCGATTTTCCGCCTTGTAAGGGCACATCTGTCAGTGTTGCAATATAGACCTTGATAATGTTAATATTGTAGCCTTCTGCCATTGCGCTGCCAGTCTTGCTGTTACACGAATCCGCGGGTACTGTACTGTTCTGGGGTGCACTTGCACCTGCTGGAAGGTTTGCAATGCCCCTGCACGGATTTTTCGGCACGGCAGCTGTACCCAACACATCGTCACTGACCAGACAGTAAGGGACATGATGCACGTGAACTCACTGAGCGATCTGCTGGCGTCTACTAGTTGACGTGTTGTGGCGTGTCGGTTTCACCTGTTATTGTTTCAGCTGATAGAGTTGCCATATATAAAGAATGCAAATGTTCATGTTCGTTTTCACTTGCCTCAGTCTCTTGTTGTGCTCTCCTCCTTTCCTCCGCCCTTTGTCTGTCGCCTGACGGCGAAGCTGACTGAGCGACTTTCTCCTGTAGTAGGCGGGTCGGTGTGTAGGGGCCATGTTGTCAGGTGGCTGGCCGCCTGTCAGTCGTCAGTCACAACACGTATTGTTTTCCCCGGCCACTTTCCACGATGTTAGGTAGCTATTCTACATCAGGGCCTCTAGTGTCGCTTCCAGCCGGTGTTGGCGGTAGACCGGCAACATGCATTTTGTCCGAGTAACTTTGAGAAAAAAAAGGTACTCGAAGACAGAGGCAATGTTTTGCTGCTGACGTAAGGGGAAGGCACTGAGAGAGAGAGAGAGAGAGAGAGAGAGAGAGAGAGAGAGAGAGAGAGAGAGAGAGAGAGAGAGAGAGTTGCGATCGACCGACCTGGCCGCTCTGGAAACATTCCGGTCGTAGCCAAATTCTGCGTGATCTCTATGAAAACACAAAAGGGTTTTAAAAGAGTAGGCAAGTTGATCCCGTGTAATCTCTTCTACATCGAGAACCACGCAAAGTAGACGGAAGGAAGCGCAATTTGCGTGCTGGTCTGTGATTTTGGACTTTACGGCTTCCAGCCGTAAGGTCCAAAATCACTGGCCCGCACAAGCTGTCCAGCGGCTCCAGTGTCGGTCCCTGTTATTGCGGTTGCTAAAACTGGCCTCCAATTATATGGAACCACTTCAGTTCAATTTTGAACACGAATAACAGGCTTGTTAGTAAAATATAACAAGGGTGACTTGAAGATCGGTACGTTACATTTCTGAACTGAGAAACAGTAATTCAGCGTTTCAAGTACGGACTGGAACTGTCTCTATAAATCATAACGACTAGCCGGACAGTCAAAGATAAAAAAGGCTGGAATACGGGGTCCTTGGAACCCATTTAGCTCCGACGCACTACAGCAGGAAATGGATCGACCGTGATGATTCAAGGGTGGTGCCATACTAATCTAGCACTACACTTGAATTGCCATGGTCGATCCATCTCTTGAAACTGGTACATAGTTGTATGTGACACAGCTAACATTTGCGAATTGTGGCCTTGGGGTTAAACCTGATAATAATAATTTTAATACATATTATGGGCTCATTATACAAGGCAGCTCCAAGCGCCGCGGCACGTAGTCAATCTGGAATCAATGTTAAAAGCGTTTTAGTGTGAAAACACGTTATACACTTATACCAGTAGAACTTGTTTTGTGCAGACACCTTTAAGTTATACAGCAAAACCTGTTTTGTGCAACCGTTTCTTTGCGAGCAAAACAGTGGTCTTAAATGACAGGTTCTACTCTCTCAAGAGACGTTTTCAGGGGCAAAAAGTGTCACCAGTCACGTATCAGTTAAGACCATCATTTACGTTGAGTTGCCACATTCCTTCTGCATCTGAAGATAAGTAGCAAATAATGTCTCTGTTTGTTTGTCTATTTTGACAAAGGGTATTTACCCGAAATATTAATAAATTGTGTTGTACCGTTTTTTCTAAGCGTGTTTCTTTCTCCGTTGGGTACTTCTTTGCATTTCACACGCTTGGCAGTCACCTTTTTGGTCTGGATTGATTATTCATCATTTACGTGACTACAGGAACCTACAAGACGGCTTAACTCATTCGCGGCCAGCCGCATCCGGATGCGGCTGACCTCGAATGAGTTAAGGACAGCTGATCTCTAGTAAGGGTGGTCGCTCAAAAGGTGTTTTGCTGTAACACTTATGAACAGGGTACTAAACAGTATCAGATACCCCGAAAGTACACGTTTCGGTTTCTTTAGTCCTGACTGACCGGTGCCATGCCGTCTGATTGTTGGTGCATTTTCTTCTAACGTTACGTTCAGTCAATCTGTGACCTTTCAAGCCAAATTCAGCACCATTCACAGTCTAAAAGATCAACTCGCAAAGTCACGCGTGGAACGCCCTATAGCTGTTTTTGTATGGTACGATCTCTATAACAATTACCACCAAACGAACCGTTTCATTATAACCAAACATCAATCGTTCCAACTTTTGATGTCTTTGGGTTTTTTTGATCAATGACAGCCGCACTGACGATATCGCTCCGTGGAACATACGCGTAACTACGTCACTAGCTAACTACGTAACTACGCGTCTTTCCTGCCGCGCAGTATCGTCATTAGCAGTCAAGGTGTTGAATTTTCTACATTCGTCTAAAATACTGCACCCACTTAACAGACTCCTGAAGCATACTTGGAAATTTCAAGGTACCGAGATGCCACAATATCACTAGGAAAATATCATAATGGCCTTTCTTCAACATAGTACCGTTTTTCTTTTTAACCCTTTGGCTGCTAGACGATACCGTTCGGTGGAAAAGACGCGGCGTAAACGCCGCGTCTTTTCCGCCGTACGGTATCGTCAGTTGCAGTGAAGGGGTTAACAAATTCTTACATAGAAGAACCATATCATTAAAAACAAACTGCACGTGTCCCTTTCTGAAGAGAGCTTCTTTTTTTTTTTTTCATGAAGGCTCCTCCTCTCCCAAACATCTAAATATTACACAAGCGTGTACACAAAGCGTGAACCGTACTTACAAAAGTTCAATGTACCGAGACGAACCATTGCTGGTTTGTGCCCAGCACATTAATTTTATCATTTGACACAAACTGGCAACTGAATTCGTTACTTGAGCCAAACCCAAACTAGCAATGACCCTTCTTGGAGATAGCAGCTTCCTAAAGGGTTATTTCTCTTTCCAATCTCCCGGTTAAGTATATCGCACGCACTATACAAATCACTATTTCACTGTTTCCTTACCAGAAGAGTTCAACACAAACACGTACCGCGTCATTAGAGTGCCATGACTAATGTGCCGTCTTCAATATGAGGCGGCCTCCTTTAACGAGCGGGTCTCCTTCCAACATCTTTTTGTGGTCTCTTTAACGAGCATTTTTCTTCCAAAATATGCTCACTGCCTCTGATATAGCGCCGTCACGCGAATGGATCCAAAGAAAAGTAAAACACTCAACTAGTAGGTGTGATAAGGCGTTTTAACCGGCAACCATGACTATCGGTGGTTGCGATCGCAGGATACGAAACGGAACGAAACATTAGCCGGACTGCTGCAAGGGGTATAGATCTCCATGAGCTCATGCAGCGCGGGGCTCATGAAGATCTACGCCTCTCAGTCGCGCGAGACATTTAAACCGGTATTAGTCTCGACGAGGTCATTAAGCAAAAGATATAAAATAACTCAACACAGAGACACGAAACAGAAACAAACGTTAGACAACTGCAAAAGGTATAGATCCGCATGAGCCGCCACAGCTGCGTGGGCTCATCAGGATTTATGCCTCTTGGGGTGAGGCATTTACATCCGTATTTTTCAAAAGGGTCATCAAGCAAAAGATCTACGCGACGAAACTTAAATAACGCAACAAAAAGACAGGCTAAACCCACAGGGCAAAGCAAAAGCGAACAGAGACACATACAGAGTATAACGAACCGCTTTTTATGCGGCCGGATTGGGTATCGACAAAGGATCTCCCTAGCTCTGTGGTAAAGCGCGCATTCACAGGTTGAGTATGGGGCGCTGAAAAGTGCTATTCAGGAAATTTCAAAAGGCAATTGAAGAGGGACAGTCAAACACACACGGTTTCACTCGGTACACGGTACTCAACACAAAGAAATCCAACTCAGGGTTATACATGTTTGATCTCTGCAATAAGAGACATGGATCCTCATGAGCCCCTGCAGTCTGCGGGAGCCCAATGAGCATCTGTGCCTCTTGCAGACGAGAGGTGATCGCCTGAAGACTCGTTCCGCACGGTTTTCGTTTGAAAAGGGAACAGGCAGTAATATCGAGTTATAAAATGGTTTATCCGAGTACTAACACAACCCTGTGCGTGCCTGCAACACTTTTTGTTTCCAACTACATCCGAGTGAAATGGGCCGCTCTGAAAGCCGTCACTACACTGTGTGCTGGTCTGGGATTTTGGACCGTACGGCTTCCATTTCTTAGCCATTCATTCTGCAGCGTGACCCAAAACACTAGACACACACCAACACTCAATAATTGGTGCGATCGTAACATATTTAATCCAGAAATTGATAATAAAGTCAGTATCCTTTCTTAGAATCCTGACCAAGATGGTTACTGCCAAGACGCGTTAACGTGAAAATAAAATCAACAAAAAATGAAAGAAACACGCTGCCTTATAAAGGACAATTATACCTCACTTGTGTTGTACTTGTCCTTTCGAAGCGAGTTTCTCTTCTGTGTTGGGAATTTTTTTTTTGCTTATCTTCTTTTTACTTCTTGAAGGAAATGCATATTAACACACCGAGCTAAGCGGACTCGATCCAAATTTTACAAGTTGTCCTCTTAAGACTCTCAGTACACAGATATAGAATCCATGACAGTTGAAGGGTGGTGCCAGAATAGCTTGGCGCCTGAAGGCGCCAAGCTATTCTGGGATCACCCTTCAACTATCATGGCCGCTCTGGACATGTGTTGTGTTGCGTCAAGGTTCAGTAATACTCATGATTACTCTGGTTATCTCACTCGATTCGCAGCTCAGCGAAACGAGAGAAACACTGAACCGTCGGGGGTTCTTTCTCCGGGTACTCCGGTTCTTCCACCCCCCCCCCCCCACCCCCCCACACTTTGGTACCGGTTTCAGGCCACTTTACAAATTTCAAATACAAGCGATCAAAAATCTCTGTAACTTCAGTAGCTGAACTGGCCCTTCGTCTGTCTTGTACTGTGTTTGTCTTAAATGGTGTAAATCCGTGTCTGTTACGTGAGTGTGCGTGTTGGGTTTCAGTTCGCGGCGCTTCGAGTCGATTCAGCCAAAAATTGAGAAAAAGCGCCTATATAATAACGGTATTATTATTATGAACCAGTGCGAGTTGCAATGGAGTAAACGGGGTCAGGCAGACACTGTCGCATAGACGGACAGGCCCGGACACCGACTATACAAGACCCTGCGATATGCTAATCTGACACTGCCCACGTGCTGTCAGTGTCATGGCCGACCCACCTCCCACCACACTGTTTATGCAAGCCTCGCAAAAGTTGCAAAAGTTTTGAGTGAGCTCAATTGTGCTGCGTAGGCTTTTCTTGGACAGTGATATTTTAGACACAAGTGTCCAATGAAAAGTGGAAAAGGAGATGGAAGCTTGTTATTATGAAAGGCAAAGTTTCATCGACTTTCAGTCCACCCACGTAACAAGCTACGGTGTGGGCGATTTCCATACCTTGTCACAGAAAAACGGAGAACCACGGAAATATGAGACGAAAAAACACCCAGGTGTCCGTGAGGTGTTCCATCATACACTGATCAACAAAAGAAACGCGAATTTTTCACCATATCGCTTTTCTTCGGAAATATGCTTTAATCCCGGATTATTTTGACGTCATTTATTAGAAAATGTTATGAAGAGTGTGTTATGTCGTGTGCAAATAGAATGTTTAGTCTAAAAAAATCGCACATCAATGACTTATGACGTCATCAGTGACACTACCATCACAGGATATTAAAAGTGAAATGGGGAGCATCTGCAGAGGACACAGCTGAAAGCCAACTAATGTGCAGTGTCACTAGGGTCCGTGTGCATAAAAATCCGGCCGGTTTGGTCTTGACCTACTTTTCGTTTGTCAAAGGCACCTAAATAATTAACATGACCTACAAACATGAAATCAAAAAGTTCTTTATTTTTTTTTAATTAGCGGGCCATATTTACCTGATCAAATGGGTATGGGTGTGTACTTTATCTGTGTCAGTCACTGGAGCATACAAATTGGTTTTAAAGTAATTCTCATTAAATCAAATAAAAGATTTCTTAATAAAATGATGTGCACCGAAAGTTTTGGTTCTGTAATGAATTTATCGAGTCAAATTTCGTTTGAGGCAGTTAATAACATCATAAGCAATCCACACAACTTGTGTGTTAAACCATATCACAGGAAACTTGCTTCACAGGGTGTGTCCAGTTTTGCTTATTTTCACCACTAATGAAACCCTGTGTCCTCCAAGGTAGCCATGGGCGATAACTCATCCAATTTTTGTGTGAAGGTAGCTCAGACAGTAGGCTGAACATATGAGGTAAGCAACAAATAAAATGTTTTTGTTTTGCTGTCAGGGTGGCTCTTTGTTTGCGGGTACACTTACAGACACTTTTCGCGTTTTTAATGGAAGTCAGTATATTATTTTGTGAGTTGGTGTCCTCGTTTTCAAAGCTTGTTAACCCTTTGCGTGACGGTAGCGGTTTTTGTTGGAATCATCACGAAAAAACCCGCTACCGACACGCAAAAGGTTAATCACGTCCGATTTGGCGTCCAATTGTTAACCATTTGGCTGTCGGTCGTAGTACTAATTCTGCAAAAAAAAATAAATAAATAAATAAAAAATAAAAACCCCAACCACCACTTATGACAGCGGCACTACAGACAGCGGTAGGTCGCTTTAAACACTCTATTAACTATTAAGCCAGACACAGATCGTCATTTGCACCAGCGGGAGCCCAGGTAGATCGATACGTCTTGCACTTGGGTGCTGCTATGCAAGTAGCGTTCTATCGTTTAAACGGGTTTAACGCCCTCGCAGAGAGAAACGTTATTTAAAGCACACAACTTTTGCGCATTTGGTGTTGTTTTTGTCACGTAATGAAGAAGCGAGGAACAAATTCTTCAGTGACAGGTTTCGCCATACTCGGCTTTAACTCGCGCGATCGAATGTAAACTTGAAACGAGAAATCGTCGTAGATGAGGGTAACTGGATCTATAGACAAAAGATTTGTTTTACCCACTGATGTAGAATATACATTTAGAATCTCTAAAGTTGTAAGACGCGGTTAATGGATGGACCGCGCTAGGTCAAGGGTAGTGCCTGGTTAGCTTGGCGCCTGAAAGACGCCAAGCAAACCAGGCACGACCCTTGACTTAGCGTGGTCCATCCATTAACCGCGTCTTACAACGTTAGAGATTCTAAATGTACGCCATAGTTTGACCCGGAAACTAGAGAAGAAAAAAAGTAAAAGTTAACTTTAAAAGGAAAAAAAAAAATCTAAAATGAGATAGGGCGAAAAATGGAGGAGAACGGACAAATTTCAGAAAAAAAGATTGGAGTATACTCCCCCAACCCCAAACGTACACACACGCGCGTCAAGGTAAAGTTTCTCCCTTGACATTCAGACCGGGTTTCAATGGACACTAAATTAGGTTTCAAGCGATTAGCCATCCCTGTTCTGGGGGTGCCTCACAAAAGGTTTAAGTTCCGACGAAGCCGAGATGTGTGGGAGGTGAGTATTTCGTTTCTTTGTCAAATATTTCAGGTGTACTTAAATTTAAGTAAATTGAAGCGAATGTAGGCGCAGTTTGTGTAAGAGGGTGGGAGGGAGGGGGGAGGGGGGGGAGAGAGAGAGAGAGAGAGAGAGAGAGAGAGAGAGAGAGAGAACTCGAAGTGGTTTATTGCTTCAGGCATCAGCCCATCAGCAAAATACAGTGACGTGAATCACACTAACAGCAGAACTAAACGACAGGGGAGGGGTTGGGGAATAAAGGGGATTTGGGGTGGGGTTAGGGAAGGAGTTTGCAATGACATGGAGTCCATGTCACTAAAGTTCAGTTCGTCGGGTTCACGAATACGCGGCATGATGGGTCCTGTGAAGACAGCGTCACAGAATCTCCTACAGGCAGAAAACACAGTCGTGCCACTTGTCCGGGAGAAAAAAAAATGACAGCTGATTACTCTGAACAAAAAAAATTCCTGTTCATGCTAATGTTCAGCAATATTTGCTTGCCTTAGCCACGTAGCACTGTGTATTCCTGGCGGGCCAAGGCAAGCAAGTCTTGCTGTATGCGTTGAATGTCTTGTTTATACTCATTGTCACCGACAGCCGGCAGAAGACCAAGAGCAAACACCATCTCCAAAACTCTGCCGGTCACTGGGTCACACTTGACTTCATAACACACAGTCCCTGAAATACGAATGTCGTACACTTTGGCACAAAGTCGTCACTCTCAGCCACCCAATAGTTCTTGCCATTCTTTTCGCGGAAAACTACCTTCTTTAGTCCTTGGTTCCTCGATGTGTCCATTAGTTTATGTTTTGTTGACTCGGTCTGAGAGGAGGTGACAAACCTGAACAACTGTTTGGGGTCAAAGCCACGTGATTCTGCATCTCCGTGACACGCCCATTTCTGGAGTCTAGCACAGTTAATATTGTCAACATCAGCGGTGCATGCGTGCACCGTCTCTGATGGTGTTCCAGCTTCCATGTGTAGTGTGATCTCGTGCGTCTCGGCTAACGGGCGGTGTTGTCATTCTTGATTGTAATTATCAGTGTCCGTGTAAACCTCACTCCCCCACCTCCCCCGTTGTTTTGATATTTTGGCGAATGTGCCTTCTTTCTCTCTCTCTCTTCCCCCCCCCCCCCAACCCCTTTTTCCATTGTTGTTTGATATTTTGGCGAATGGTCTAGCATCGGGGAGGCCTTTATTATGAGGCTGTGAAGGTCCCAAACAAAAAAAAAGTTGGACGGATCCCCCCACCCCCCCCTCGAGGTAACTGATCTGCCCCTGGTTCTTATTGCAGATTTCGAAAAAAAAAAATCCCGCTTAGCCTTTTGGGTGTCGGTAGCGGGTTTTGTCGCGATGATTCCTGTAGGAATAACAACATCCTGACATCCTGTAGGAATCACAGCGACAAGTTGAAAAACCGCTACCGACAGCCAAAGGCTAGAAAGACACTCACAACACAATTGTGTTTCTTTCTTCGTTGGGATGTCCTCTGCACAGAACACACTTGGCAGTCACCTTCTTCTTTTCTCTCTCCTCCGGCCACAGCCCTAGATTCCAATCATGCTTAACCCTTTTAGTCCCAAGGTCCCATTTCTGAAATTTTGGAGGTTTCGCCTAACGCCAATGCACCAGTTGTGAGAGATGGATCATGATCAATTCATCTCCTGCCGCAGGGTCCTGTGGCTTAAAGGGTTTAGAGTGCTAGGTGATATCAACCAAGATTTATGATGATAGGCTTTTGGTCTCACGCGAGCGACAACAAAGAAAAGAACATGCCGTACGGTAACTACTAATTCCTATTACCAGTACACGACGACAATCGTACACTTTAAAACCGTAACAACCTCCTTCGTTTGTAGAGGAAACACGTCTAAATCGTTTGTCAGAAAATGGCAGTGTATCCATAAGCTCATACAGCCTACAGGGACTAACGAGGATCTATGCCTTTCGAGATGAAAAAGGTTTGCGGTTCAACTTGGCAGTACAAAACTGAATGCTTCTCTTTCTCGACTGAGCTAGTCCTGCGTTTGTGGAAAAAAAGCGCGAAATAACTCGTCGCTCGTCAACAAGAGGCAAAGATCTCCATGAGCCCCTGAGGGGCACATGAGTATCTATGCCTCTTGCAGGTTCGACGGGGCTCGTTTCAGTTTGGCACAGGAAACATGCTTCTCTTTTAGAACAGAGCAAGTACTGCTATCACCCAAGCATGAAATTGGTGTTTTTCTTGGAAAACGCCCCCCCCCCCCCCCCCCCCCCTTTATTTCTCGCAGTTAATGATCACAACTTGCGCCAAGTGTCCCGGCTAGACTCTACAAGAAAAAAAGGTTTGGTACAACAGGTGACTAATAACAAATGGCGGGAGATGGACGGGCCTTGTCAGCTTACCAGTAGTTCTTGATTAGCTTGGCGATTGTGGAGAAGGTTGAAAGCCGGAGAAAACTATTCCGGCGACTCATGTGAAACGGATTTAATCAGCACATTTAATCCCACAACAGCATTTCCCAAATGTTGGAGGTGTCTTACTTACTTACTTACGCCTGTCACCCCTACCCGGGTATAGGCCGTCGACGAGAGACCTCCAGCAACTCCTGTCCTGTCCTCCAGGAAAGGAATTACTGTTAGTCTTTTCGTCGGCGTTTTTGTAGCTATTTCCTTTTTTGCAGGGTGGGGAAGCTACCCCCACGCCCAACCCCCTTACTAGGAGGACCAGGGGTTTTCTGTCGGGGTCACCTTCCCTTAGACCATGTTGGTTCACGGCACCTTATTTCATTCGGTGCACCCCTCTCACGAGGGACCCCCTATCCACCACCCAGGGGACGCGCCTCAACGCCGTATGGTCCCAGCGCGAGGAAAGACGTTGGAGGTGTCACTTAACGATTATTTGTCAGCTGCACTGAGGAGACGGATCGATTTTATTTATTTATTTGGGTTTAACGCCGAGCAGGCGACTAAGGCCATCTCACGGCGGGATGGGTAAAAATCTCGTCAGCCAGACTAAAAGCAAGGTCTTAAGACAAGATGTAAATATAGATTAAAAATCTCAGGCTAAAATGTCGCACATGTCTTTAAAAGAAACGTCTACAGACTCTCAAAAAGGGCAAATAAAAAATTCACATAGTCAATGAATGCTCAGATCTTGTTAAAAATATTGCATTCTCTCAAAAAATTGAAGATTTTGTCCGGAGGAACATCCCGGAACAAAACCTTCAAGGAGTCTGCTGTGAAGTGTTTATATCTGGTGTCAATGAGGTCAGCACAATACAGCAAAAAGTGTCGAACAGAAAACTGCTCATCACAGGCAAAACACCATGGACGCTCATTCTGTTTAAGTAAGTAAGAGTGCGTAACATACGTGTGCCCGATGTGGAGCCGAGCAAGGACAGTCTCCTCACGGCGGCTGCCGCAGCGGAAAGGTAGACTGTCAGACAACTTAGGAAGAGCTTCATGAAGCTTGTTCCCTTCCTCTTTGTCCCACTCGGACTGCCACTCGCGGGCTATGTACGCACTAATACCAGGTTTAAAATCACTATAGACAGTCTGTGTGTCAGGGACAGGGTCACTGCGGGCACTGTTGGCAGCAGAATCTGCGATTCTGTTGCCTTCGATGCCCACATGGCCCGGGACCCAAATAAAAATGATGTCATAATATTCCTTCATCAAGTCCGCGTAGAGCTCTCTAATCTGCACCAGCAGTGGATGGTCTGTTCCCGCGCCCTGAAGGGCCTGCAGGGCAGAAAGAGAGTCAGACAGAATCAGGAAGTTCCTTTCCCGAGACTGATAGGCATGCTTGAGTGCTAGCAGAATTGCCTGCAGTTCTGCACTAAATACAGAGGAATGGTCAGGGAGACGGAGCTTAAATGGGCGTCTAGGATGGCGAGAGGACACTGCAGCCGCAGCCACTCTTTCATGCTCAGATTTGGACCCATCCGTATAAAGACGACAATAGCCAGGAAAAATTGAAAGGAGTTCATTGAGGCTCTGTTGGTATATGGCTGGTGGAGTACAATCCTTCTTGTGGGCAGTCAAGTCCAGCAAGATGTCAGGAACTGGTAGTAGCCAGGGTGGAGTGACGTGTTGCAGAGATTCCGAAACTTTGTCCAGGTCCACTCCGGCCGCCTGCAGATGAGGTCGGACACGGAAGGAAAGTGGACGGACAGCTCCCGGATGGGCATCGTAAATCTCTGCAAACGACGGGGTAAAAACACAATCATAGGCAGGATTTTCTGGATGGGCCTTCAGCTTCAGAACGTAGCTGAGCATGAGGCGGATGCGGCGGAGCCTGAGAGAAGGCTCCCCTGCCTCTGCATACAGACTAGGAACTGGAGATGTCCTGAAGGCTCCCAGACATATGCGCAGACCTTGATGGTGAATTGTGTTCAGACGCTGTAGAACAGACTTGGAAGCCGAGCCATATACCACAGAGCCGTAATCCAGTTTGGACCGAACAAGGGCCCGGTACAGTCGAAGTAAGACGATACGGTCTGCACCCCAGTCAGTACGACCAACGACACGAAGAATGTCGAGGGCCTTCCGACAAGAGGTTCTAAGGTAGTTAACATGGTTGCGGAAGGTCAATCTTTTGTCAAAGATGACCCCCAGAAACTTTGCCTCTTCAGCCACCTGAATTGGCACTCCAGCAATGCTCAGGGTAGGTTTTGGAAAAAATTTCATCTGGTTAGTAAAATGCACACAGACTGTCTTGGAGGGCGAGAACCTGAATCCGTTGAGAGACACCCACCCCTGTATGCGATCAACGCACAGCTGCAAGCGCCTCTCAAGGGACGCAAGTCCTCGACCTCGTGCACACAAAGCAAAGTCGTCCACAAACAAAGAGCATTCAGAATCATCCTTGACGGCCTTTACAATGTTATTTATTTTAATGCTAAATAAAACAGGAGATAGAATGCTGCCCTGCGGGACACCCATCTCCTTTTCAAAGGAGTCGGAGAGGGTGGAGCCCACACGGACATGGAACGACCTGTTAGACAAAAAATTGTGAATAAAAACAGGCAGGTGCCCTTTAAAACCCATGTCCGACAAATCAGACATTATACCATACTTCCAGGTAGTGCCATATGCCTTTTCAAGATTAAAGAAAATTGCATAGACATGCTGCTTGTTGACAAAAGCATCTCGGATAAAAGACTCAAAGCGGACTAGATGGTCAGTTGTACTACGGAAGCGCCGGAAACCGCACTGGAGGTCTGTGATGAGACCACGTGACTCAAGATGCCACACCAGTCGGGCGTTGACCAAGCGTTCCATAGTCTTACATAAACATGATGTCAAAGCTATTGGCCGGTAGTTGCCCGGGTCGGAAGGATCCTTACCCGGCTTGGGGATTGGCACAACCACAGCCTGGCGCCAAGATGGCGGAAAACGACCGGTTATCCAGATATGGTTAAAGGCCTTGAGAAGTACAAGGAGTGAATCCTCAGGCAGATGAGTTAGGAGCTGATAATGGATGGTATCTAATCCAGCAGCAGAGTCAGTACATTTCAGCATGGCTTGCTGCAATTCTGAAAATGTAAAGGGGGCATTATAGTCTTCCGAGTTATCTGATATAAAATCACAAGCACAAGATTCTCGCTTCTCCTTCTCTCTCTGGAAGAAAGGTGAATAATGCTCTGTTGAAGAATTATGGGCAATGGTGGAGGCAAGCAAATTGGCCACAGCCTTTTTATCTGTGACCAAACTGGCACCATCTCTAAGATGGCCGACAGAAGCCGAGCCACCCCTGCCCCTAATTCTTCGAACAGCCTTCCAGACTTTTTGGGACGGAGTCCTAGAAGATAAAGATGAGACAAAGCGTCTCCATGAAGCACGGCGTTCGCGTTTAAAAATGTAACGGGCTTTCGCCCGCTGTCTTTTAAATGTTAAAATATTTGCTTGCGACGGATTACGAAAAGCACGTCGCTGAGCAGATTTGCGTATTTTTTGGGCCTTGCGGCACTCTTCATTGAACCATGGTACTCTCGGCCTCCGAGGGACTGATGTGGAAGTTCTAGGGATGGTTTCACCTGCTACGTCCAACAAAATCAAAGTAAAACAAGAAACAGGTTCTTCAGCTGACATGACCACCTCCTCTGTAAGACGAGACTGACAGAGGGAGGCAAACAGAGGCCAGTTAGCTTTCTTGAGATTCCAGCGCCCCACCGGCGAATCCTCCTCACAGCTGACCGATGACAGGACTACTGGGAAGTGGTCACTACCACACAGGTCATCGTGAACCTTCCAGTCAAAGTCCAGCATGAGAGAAGGATCACACACAGTGAGGTCTAGAACAGAACTAGATCCTGAACCTGAGTTAGAGTATGTAGGTGAGCCATCGTTAAAGACACATAGGTTAAGTTGAGAAAAAACATCTTCTAACATTTGACCTCTGCCATCATAGTGGTCACTGCCCCAAAGGTGAGCGTGACCGTTAAAATCCCCCATGAGAATAAAGGGAGGGGGCAGTTGATCTACTAAGTTAAAAATATCATTGCTACAGACCCGCAGTGATGGTGGCAGGTAAATACTGCATATGGTTATGGTCTTCTTTAAGGTAACCCGAGCTGCGACAGCCTGAAGACAGGTGTCGATGCTAACGGGGCTACATAAAATTTGGCTACTAATGAGAAGAGCCGCTCCACCCGAGCGCCTCTCCGAATCAGAGCCTTTATGTATAACATTAAAACCATTAAAGGACACAGGGTCAGAAGTCTTCAGGTAAGTCTCCTGAAGAGATATTACTGAGGGGTTATAGAACTTGACTAAAAGACGCAATTCCTCAAAGTTAGCTTGAAAACCACGACAATTCCACTGAAGCAAAGAGTCCATGATTAAGTCTTATCTGGGGGTAAGGAGTTTTCCCCCCTTTTTCCTTTACCTTGGAAGGAGTTGAAGAAACAGAGGGGGGCCGGCTCCCGGGCCTCCTCTGGTTTTTCGGAGAGGAGTTAGTTAGTTAGTTATTTGGGTTTAACGCCGAGCAGGCGACTAAGGCCATCTCACGGCGGGATGGGTAAAAATCTGGTCAACCAGACTAAAAGCAAGGTCTTAAGACAAGATGTAAATATAGATTAAAAATCTCAGGCTAAAATGTCGCACATGTCTTTAAAAGAAATGTCTACAGACTCTCAAAAAGGGCAAATAAAAAAGATTCACATAGTCTATGAATGCTCAAATCTTGTTAAAAATATTGCATGCTCGCAAGAAATTGAAGATTTTGTCCGGGGGAACATCCCGGAACAAAACCTTCAAGAAGTCTGCTGTAAAGTGTTTATATCTGGTGTCAATTAGGTCAGCACAATACAGCAAAAAGTGTCGAACAGAAAACTGCTCATCACAGGCAAAACACCATGGACGCTCATCCTGTTTAAGTAAGTAAGAGTGCGTAACATACGTGTGCCCGATGTGGAGCCGAGCAAGGACAGTCTCCTCACGGCGGCTACCGCAGCGGAAAGGTAGACTGTCAGACAACTTAGGAAGAGCTTCATGAAGCTTGTTCCCTTCCTCTTTGTCCCACTCGAACTGCCACTCGCGGGCCACGTACGCACTAATCACAGGTTTAAAATCACTATAGACAGTCTGTGTGTCAGGGACAGGGTCACTGCGGGCACTGTTGGCAGCAGAATCTGCGATTCTGTTGCCTTCGATGCCCACATGGCCTGGGACCCAAATAAAAATGATGTCATAATATTCCTTCATCAAGTCCGCGTAGAGCTCTCTAATCTGCACCAGCAGTGGATGGTCTGTTCCCGCGCCCTGAAGGGCCTGCAGGGCAGAAAGAGAGTCAGACAGAATCAGGAAGTTCCTTTCCCGAGACTGATAGGCATACTTGAGTGCTAGCAGAATGGCCTGCAGTTCTGCACTAAATACAGAGGAATGGTCAGGGAGACGGAGCTTAAATGGGCGTCTAGGATGGCGAGAGGACACTGCAGCCGCAGCCACTCTTCCATCCTCAGACTTGGACCCATCCGTATAAAGACGACAATAGCCAGGAAAAATTGAAAGGAGTTCATTGAGGCTCTGTTGGTATATGGCTGGTGGAGTACAATCCTTCTTGTGGGCAGTCAAGTCCAGCAAGATGTCAGGAACTGGTAGTAGCCAGGGTGGAGTGACGTGTTGCAGAGATTCCGAAACTTTGTCCAGGTCCACTCCGGCCGCCTGCAGATGAGGTCGGACACGGAAGGAAAGTGGACGGACAGCTCCCGGATGGGCATCGTAAATCTCTGCAAACGACGGGGTAAAAACACAATCATAGGCAGGATTTTCTGGATGGGCCTTCAGCTTCAGAACGTAGCTGAGCATGAGGCGGATGCGGCGGAGCCTGAGAGAAGGCTCCCCTGCCTCTGCATACAGACTAGGAACTGGAGATGTCCTGAAGGCTCCCAGACATATGCGCAGACCTTGATGGTGAATTGTGTTCAGACGCTGCAGAACAGACTTGGAAGCCGAGCCATATACCACAGAGCCGTAATCCAGTTTGGACCGAACAAGGGCCCGGTACAGTCGAAGTAAGACGATGCGGTCCGCACCCCAGTCAGTACGACCAACGACACGATGAATGTCGAGGGCCTTCCGACAAGAGGTTCTAAGGTAGTTAACATGGTTGCAGAAGGTCAATCTTTTGTCAAAGATGACCCCCAAAAACTTTGCCTCTTCGGCCACCTTAATTGGCACTCCAGCAATGCTCAGGCTAGGTTCTGGAAAAAATTTCGTCTGGTTAGTAAAATGCACACAGACTGTCTTGGAGGGCGAGAATCTGAATCCATTGAGAGACACCCACCCCTGGATTCGATCAACGCACAGCTGCAAGCGCCTCTCAAGGGACGCAAGTCCTCGACCTCGTGCACACAAAGCAAAGTCGTCCACAAACAAAGAGCATTCAGAATCATCCTTGACGGCCTTTACAATGTTATTTATTTTAATGCTAAATAAAACAGGAGATAGAATACTGCCCTGCGGACACCCATCTCCTGTTCAAAGGAGTCGGATAGGGTGGAGCCCACACGGACATGGAACGACCTGTTGGACAAAAAGTTGTGAATAAAAACGGGCAGATGCCCTTTACAAATCAGACACTATACCATGCTTCCAGGTAGTGTCATATGCCTTTTCAAGATCAAAAAAAATTGCATAGACATGCTGCTTGTTGACAAAAGCATCTCGGATAAAAGACTCAAAGCGGACTAGATGGTCAGTTGTACTACGGAAGCGCCGGAAACCGCACTGGAGGTCTGTGATGAGACCCTGTGACTCAAGATGCCACACCAGTCGGGCGTTGACCAAGCGTTCCATAGTTTTACATAAACATGATGTCAAAGCTATTGGCCGGTAGTTGCCCGGGTCGGAAGGATCCTTACCCGGCTTGGGAATTGGCACAACCACAGCCTGGCGCCAAGATGGCGGAAAATGACCGGTTATCCAGATATGGTTAAAGGCCTTGAGAAGTACAAGGAGTGAATCCTCAGGCAGATGTGTTATGAGCTGATAATGGATGGTATCTAATCCAGCAGCAGAGTCAGTACATTTCTCAAGGCTTGCTGCAATTCTGAAAACGTAAAAGGGGCATTATAGTCTTCCAAGTTATCCGATATAAAATCACAAGCACAAGATTCTCGCTTCTCCTTCTCTCTCTGGAAGAAAGGTGAATAATGCTCTGTTGAAGAATTATGGGCAATGGTGGAGGCAAGCAAATTGGCCACAGCCTTTTTATCTGTGACCAAACTGGCACCATCTCTAAGATGGCCGACAGAAGCCGAGCCACCCCTGCCCCTAATTCTTCGAACAGCCTTCCAGACTTTTTGGGACGGAGTCCTAGAAGATTGATTGATTGTACATTGCTTAACGTCCCGACAGCAACAAGGCTTTCTCAGGACGTGCCTGCACTGCTTGTGAAAAAAAACCAAAAAAAAAAAAAAACTAAACAGAACATTGAATGTATGTCGCCAGCCGGTCAAATACATTAAATAAACCTAACACATGGGCCTAAATAAAGCTAAGACCATTTAGCAACACACATCCAATATCAAGAGCTACAGGCAGTGCAGACAGTATGGAGAGTTTTAAAAAGGCAAATACAGGACAAGGGACAAAGGGTAGACAGAAACACATGCCCCAGAATAGAGAGACAAACCCACCCTGTGGGGCTGACCAGGGTGACCCTGGGAACTAAAAAATACCTAACCCCACCCAAGTCCCCCAGTCCTAGAAGATAAAGATGAGACGAAGCGTCTCCAGGAAGCACGGCGTTCACGTTTAAAAATGTAACGGGCTTTCGCCCGCTGTCTTTTAAAGGTTAAAATATTTGCTTGCGACGGATTACGAAAAGCACGTCGCTGAGCAGATTTGCGCATTGTTTGGGCCTTGCGGCACTCTTCATTGAACCATGGTACTCTCGGCTTCCGAGGGAGTGATGTGGAAGTTCTAGGGATGGTTTCACCTGCAACCTCCAACAAAATAGAAGTAAAACAAGAAACAGGTTCTTCAGCTGACATGACCACCTCCTCTGTAAGACGAGACTGGCAGAGAGAGGCAAACAGAGACCAGTTAGCTTTCTTGAGATTCCAGCGCCCCACCGGCGAATCCTCCTCACAGCTGACCGATGACAGGACTACTGGGAAGTGGTCACTACCACACAGGTCGTCGTGAACCTTCCAGTCAAAGTCCAGCATGAGAGAAGGATCACACACAGTGAGGTCTAGAACAGAACTAGATCCGGAACCTGAGTTAGAGTATGTAGGTGAGCCATCGTTAAAGACACATAGGTTAAGTTGAGAAAAAACATCTTCTAACATCTGACCTCTGCCATCATAGTGGTCACTACCCCAAAGGTGAGCATGACCGTTAAAATCCCCCATGAGAATAAAGGGAGGGGGCAGTTGATCTACTAAGTTAAAAATATCATTGCTACAGACCCGCAGTGATGGTGGCAGGTAAATACTACATATGGTTATGGTCTTTTTTAAGGTAACCCGAGCAGCGACAGCCTGAAGACAGGTGTCGATGCTAACGGGGCTACATAAAATTTGGCTACTAATGAGAAGAGCCGCTCCACCCGAGCGCCTCTCCGAATCAGAGCCTTTATGTATAACATTAAAACCATTAAAAGACACAGGGTCAGAAGTCTTCAGGTAAGTCTCCTGAAGAGATATTACTGAGGGGTTATAGAACTTGACTAAAAGACGTAATTCCTCAAAGTTAGCTCGAAAACCACGACAATTCCACTGAAGCAAAGAGTCCATGATTAAGTCTTATCTGGGGGTAAGGAGTTTTCCCCCCCCTTTTTCCTTTACCTTGGAAGGAGTTGAAGAAACAGAGGGGGGCCGGCTCCCGGGCCTCCTCTGGTTCCTCGGAGAGGAAGGGGGTGGAGCTGCCGCAGCATCAGCAACAACAACTTCCACTCCCTCCATCCGCTCCTCCAGTGCAGCATATTTGTTTTGAAGGGGGACATCTGTGTTCCCCTTCTGGGCCCGTGCGCACAGCGGTCCCATAGATTTCTTAGACTTCTGGTCCTGGGCAGCGTTCCTGCCGCTAGAGTTAGCGGCCTTAGAAGGCTGACCAGAGCCAGAAGCCTTTGGAGTTGACTGACTAACAGGTTTGGGTGGGGGCTGAGGCTTAGGGGCAACAGAAGGCGGCACAACCGGACCGGCAGTGTCCGCCTTCTGCGTTCCCTGGCTCCTTGTCACCACCGGAGGAGGGTTACTCTCCAGGGGCGAGAGGAGCCGAGGCTCCGCCCCCAACCAAGAAGTTGGGGTCTGACATGAAAAGTCTTTGGTGGGGCGCTTGCCTGCCACCGCTGCACTAAAAGTATACACTGAGGTGTTAGAGGTTGGGGCAGCCGCAGCTGCACCAGGGCCTTCAACCAGTTTTTTGGCATCCAGAAAGGACAGCCCCTTCTCCACACGCACCTGCTGAATCTTGCACTCGGATATCCAACGAGGGCATTTCTTATCCGAAGCCATATGCGCCCCCTGGCAATTCACACACAGGGGGATGGCTGTGCAGGACTCAGCAGAGTGTCCGGGCCTAGTGCAACGGGCGCATGAAGCCTCTGCCTGACGGCATGTCTTCTGCCCATGGCCATACTTTTGGCACTTAAAGCACCGGAGGGGGAGAGGGACGTACTTTTTCACTCTCAGGGAGTAGTAACCTCCCCAGATGGTAGTAGGAGGGGTGGGGGTGCCAAACGTCAGGATGATGGTAGGGAGACGGATCTCCCCACCACCTCGCTTGGAAGCGAAGCGCCTGACGTAAGTCACCCCCTGAGACTTAAGGTTCCTTACAAGTTCATCTTCTGACAGTTCTGCCAAAGCTTGATCTTTGATTACGCCTCTTGACGAATTCATAGTTTTGTGGGGTGTGACTTCCACAGGAGTGTCTCCGATGGAAGAGAGCCCCAGTAGCCCGCTGGAGTGTGCCCGAGTACGGCACTCCACCAGCAAGTCACCAGACCTGAGGCGCTGGGCGTCAGGCCTGCCAACACGGCTCCTGAGGGTCTCCCCCACCAGAAAAGGATGCAGCTTGGTAACTGGTTTCTCCTTCACCTTGCTATGGACAATGAGGAAGCGAGGCCATACGGCCGACGCCTTAGGTGTCGCTTCCTCACAGTCTGAATCACTGTCATGTTCAATGTCGGTTTGGATTGTACATTGCTTAACGTCCCGACAGCAACAAGGCTTTCTCAGGACGTGCCTGCACTGCTTGTGAAAAAAAACTAAACAGAAAATTGAATGTATGTCGCCAGCCGGTCAAATACATTAAATAAACCTACAACATGGGGCATAAATAAAGCTAAGACCATTTAGCAACACACATCCAATATCAAGAGCTACAGGCAGTGCAGACAGTAGGGAGAGTTTGATAAAGGCAAATACAGGTGAATGGACAAAGGGTAGACAGAAACACATGCCCCAGAATAGAGAGAAAAACCCACCCTGTGGGGCTGACCAGGGTGACCCTGGGAACTAAAAAATACCTAACCCCACCCAAGTCCCCCAGGGCAGACCCGGGTGGGGAGTCAATGTCGGTGTCTATGTGCCGTTTCTGTGCTAGTTTTGGTTTTTTTGTTTTATCCATATTATATTAGTAGAGATATTCATCCCCCGGGGGTCCCCGCCCGCCACCGAGCCCAACAAGGGAAAGTGCAACTGTCGGCGGGTCTCCAGCCGACGCACAATGGAGACTGCCCGAAAGATATACTCAAGGGGGTAAGCCCGATTGAACCGTTTGAGCCACCGCCTTCTATCACACCGTTGAATGCAGGGGAATACTGGCGTAAAGCACCTAATCAGCAGCAGAAGCTATAGCATGGTGCTCCGTATAGCAACCCGCATGTCAACAGTGGGATAGGGCTCAACGTGACAAGAGCCGATTGACTAGGCCGGTACGACTAGCCTCCCGTTTAGGTAGAAGTCAAGGCCAAAGTGGAGTGTTGGCACCAGTGAGCCGCAGCCCAAAGGGAACCTCAGCCACCAGGATCCTCTTCTCCCCCGACACGGGTCTCCAAGCACGGCAAACACTTGGGATCCAAAGGACCAAAAAGTCACGAGTATTTTTAAGGACCAATCCAACATGGTACGACCTAGGTTAGCACAGCTCCTTAAAAACCGGACCAGTGAAAAGGCTGAACAACATATCTGCTGACATCAAGTCCTAATCCTGGACAAAGATGGCACCCGTCCGCTAGCCCACTCAGTCAGGGACTGAGCGGACTACCCACCTACGCCACGTGGAGGCCGGTGCCGGGTAGGCTCTTCGGAGAGGAAGAGGGTGGAGCTGCCGCAGCATCAGCAACAACAACTTCCACTCCCTCCATCTGCTCCTCCAGTGCAGCATATTTGTTTTGAAGGGGGACATCTGTGTTCCCCTTCTGGGCCCGTGCGCACAGCGGTCCCATAGATTTCTTAGACTTCTGGTCCTGGGCAGCGTTCCTGCCGCTAGAGTTAGCGGCCTTAGAAGGCTGACCAGAGCCAGAAGCCTTTGGAGTTGACTGACTAACAGGTTTGGGTGGGGGCTGAGGCTTAGGGGCAACAGAAGGCGGCACAACCGGACCGGCCGTGTCCGCCTTCTGCGTTCCCTGGCTCCTTGTCACCACCGGAGGAGGGTTACTCTCCAGGGGCGAGATGAGCCGAGGCTCCGCCCCCAACCAAGAAGTTGGGGTCTGACATGAAAAGTCTTTGGTGGGGCGTTTGCCTGCCACCGCTGCACTAAAAGTATACACAGAGGTGTTAGAGGTTGGGGCAGCCGCAGCTGCACCAGGGCCTTCAACCAGTTTTTTGGCATCCAGAAAGGACAACCCCTTCTCCACACGCACCTGCTGAATCTTGCACTCGGATATCCAACGAGGGCATTTCTTATCCGAAGCCATATGCGCCCCCTGGCAATTCACACACAGGGGGGTGGCTGTGCAGGACTCAGCAGAGTGTCCGGGCCTAACGCAACGGGCGCATGAAGCCTCTGCCTGACGGCACGTCTTCTGCCCATGGCCATACTTTTGGCACTTAAAGCACCGGAGGGGAAGAGGGACGTACTTTTTCACTCTCAGGGAGTAGTAACCTCCCCAGATGGTAGTAGGAGGGGTGGGGGTGCCAAACGTCAGGATGATGGTAGGGAGACGGATCTCCCCACCACCTCGCTTGGAAGCGAAGCGCCTGACGCAAGTCACCCTCTGAGACTTAAGGTTCCTTACAAGTTCATCTTCTGACAGTTCTGCCAAAGCTTGATCTTTGATTACGCCTCTTGACGAATTCATAGTTTTGTGGGGTGTGACTTCCACAGGAGTGTCTCGATGGAAGAGAGCCCCAGTAGCCCGCTGGAGTGTGCCCGAGTACGGCACTCCACCAGCAAGTCACCAGACCTGAGGCGCTGGGCGTCAGGCCTGCCAACACGGCTCCTGAGGGTCTCCCCCACCAGAAAAGGATGCAGCTTGGTAACTGGTTTCTCCTTCATCTTGCTATGGACAATGAGGAAGCGAGGCCATACGGCCGACGCCTGAGGCGTCGCTTCCTCACAGTCTGAATCACTGTCATGTTCAAATTCGGTGTCTATATGCCGTTTCTGTGCTAGTTTTGGTTTTTTTTTGTTTTATCCATATTATATTAGTAGAGATATTCATCCCCCGGGGGTCCCCGCCCGCCACCGAGCCCAACAAGGGAAAGTGCAACTGTCGGCGGGTCTCCAGCCGACGCACAATGGAGACTGCCCGAAAGATATACTCAAGGGGGTAAGCCCGATTGAACCGTTTGAGCCACCGCCTTCTATCACACCGTTGAATGCAGGGGAATACTGGCGTAAAGCACCTAATCAGCAGCAAAGGCTATAGCATGGTGCTCCGTATAGCAACCCGCATGTCAACAGTGGGATAGGGCTCAACGTGACAAGAGCCGATTGACTAGGCCGGTACGACTAGCCTCCCGTTTAGGCAGAAGTCAAGGCCAAAGTGGAGTGTTTCAGCCACCAGGATCCTCTTCTCCCCCGACACGGGTCTCCAAGCACGGCAAACACTTGGGATCCAAAGGACCAAAAAGTCACGAGTATTTTTAAGGACCAATCCAACATGGTACGACCTGGGTTAGCACAGCTCCTTAAAAACCGGACCAGTGAAAAGGCTGAACAACATATCTGTTGACATCAAGTCCTAATCCTGGACAAAGATGGCACCCGTCTGCTAGCCCACTCAGTCAGGGACTGAGCGGACTACCCACCTACACCACGTGGAGGCCGGTGCCGGGTAGGCGGAGACGGATCGACCATGATAATTCAAGAGGATAATTATCATGGTCGATCAGTTGCAGCGTGCCTGAACTGATCAGTCTTCGGGGCGTACTCCATAGGCAATACATAGTACATAGTTGTTATGCAGCCGTGGGTTTAAACGGGTTAAAACTGACCAGAACCAGAACGTTTCGATCGATGAATGAAGAAAAGTGTAAATTCAATAATGACAGCCGATATTGGTCAGCTCCAGTGTTGTGTCAGCGCTGCCGCTCTATGAATAACGAACCAGCACACATTTCTAGACTGTGTAGTCGATCCATATTGCTGTCTTCATTGTTCGTGCGCGCCATCATAATGATACTGAAACTGCTGGCTTCCGTACCGCAACTGATAACGATGCCGACACAAAGGGGGAGGGAGCACACGGCTGGAGTTGGGTGACCGCATTTTTCAGCAACCACAGGAAGCGGAGGCGAGCCTGCAAGAGGCACCCACTCTCATGGGTCCATGCGTACGCAGGGGCTTATGAAAATGTATGTCTCTTGTCTGAAAGGGTCGATCTCATTTAGATCTTTCCATTACGGCTCCAGAGAGCAAGAACGTGATCAGGTTCCAGTTCAGTGCGTTGAAGATAAGGGCCTCAGGGCTCGGAAGACCCATACGCGCCCAACTGATCTTCATCTCTCAGAAATTATCACAGAGTTCCATGCGATACTGTCACATTGGTATTAGGCCAGACAACTGAACTGCCATATAACTTAAAAACCGAAACCAGCATTGAAAACACAGATACTAATCTCAGCAACCTTTGCAGGCTGAACAAGAATATGTCTCTTGGTGGTTTTATTTTGTACACGTATTACATGGACGGAGGAGATCAACGTATCTGTGACCCAACAACTATTGCGTGCTTAAGGGACCCTAGACCGAGATCACTGGTTTTGAATCCGGTCAACTTTCTCCTTCAGAAACAGAACTAAACCAGAACTCTCTCTCTCTCTCTCTCTCTCGCTCTCTCTCTCTCTTGGCTTGACTTCACGAACGAAGATTCTATAGGGGTTGCCCACGACCATTGCAGGCATGTTCGTGGCTGCGGAGGCCAATCCGGGACAGGCAGGTTCGACCGCAGTGGCTGCAGGGGAAGGTATGGCCAGGGTTCTGAGTTACGACAACTCTGTTTTTTCTCCTGCGCCGCTTGTCCTTAAGGTTAGCTCTGCGAGAGTCCTCAAAGGAGACAGCTGCCTTGTAAATTGTGGAGCGCCAGATGTCGCGGTCCGCAGCAAGCGAAGACCACTGGCGGAGGTCGATTTGGCAGGCACTAAGTGACTTCTTGAGACTGTCTTTGTATCTCTTCTTTGGTGCCCCTCTGTCTCTGTGTCCAGTGGCGAGCTCGCCGAACAGGGTGATCTTGGGTAGGCGATGATCCTCCATCCTGGAGACGTGCCCCGCCCAGCGAAGCTGTGTCCGCAGCAGCAAAGCCTCGATGCTCACAGTTTCCGCCTGTTCAAGGACCTCGACGTTGGTGACATAGTCACTCCAGTGAATGTCGAGGATGGTACGCATGCAGCGCTGGTGGAAGCGTTCGAGTAGGAGTAGTTGGCTGCTGTAGAGGGCCCAGGACTCGGAACCATACAGCAGGGTGGTGAGGACGACTATGCCTACCATAAAAAGGGATACATTCCTATGAGCCCCTGCAACATGCAAGGGTTCAGTCATGGCACACTGGTTGTCTCCCTCGATTTTACCGCTGATCAGCGGTAGCGAATGGAGGGAGACAACCAGTGTGTGGGGTTCATGTGTCACCGCCAATACCTTACGAGACTCTAGACCCAAACCACAACACACAAACCCAAGTTACTTTCTCTATGTACTGATTAGACACAGAACTAAATGAGAGTTATCCATACCACCAAAAGACATTGATTCTCATGAGCCCTGCAAGCGTTTGGACTCACGACAATCTATGCCTTTTGCAGGTACACTTATTTGGCTTCTGCAATTTTCCGTTCTGGGATAGCAGATTGACCAAGGCAGAGCCAACAGCCTCCAGTGTTATGCGCCCACTAATGACAGTGACGAGGAAGAGAAACAAGAGTTTTACAACCGACTCCAGAGTGCTGTGGACAAATGTGCGGAGTGAGACATCACCATCGTCATGGGCGATTTTAATGCCAAAATAGGGGAGGACAACACCGGATACGAAGAGGTGATGGGGAGACAGGGACTAGGGGAGATGAGTGAGAACGGGGAGAGGTTTGTAGACTTTTGTGCTCTCAACAGACTTGTCATTGGAGGCAGCATCTTCCCATACAGAAGAATACACAAAGCAAAGTGGGTCTCACCTGACCATACTACAGAGAATTAAAATAGACCATATCTGCATTAGCAAGAAATTTAGAAGATCCCTTCAAGATGTTCGAGTGAGGAGGGGAGCAGATGTCGCCTCAGACCACCATCTGCTTACCTTAAGAATAAAGCTCAAGTTAAAGAAAAGCCGCACAGAGACAACAAGAAGACAGCGCTATAATGTAGGCCTCCTGAGAGAGACTGGAGTGCGAGAAGAGTTCAAACTGGTGCTGTCCAACCGGTTTCAAGCGCTACAGGAGCTAGTAAATGAAGAAGAGGCGGTCACCACAGAGCAGCAGTGGAAGGCAGTTAGAGAGGCGCTGAACTCAACCTGCAAAGACACTGTAGGGTTCAGGAAACACCATCACAAAGACTGGCTGTCGGCACAGACCTTGAAGAAGATAGAAGTGAGGAAGCAGAAGAAAGCAGTTGTCAACAACAGTCGCACGAGAGCAGCCAAAGCAAGGGCACGGGAGGAATACTCGGAAGCCAACCGAGAAGTGAAGAGGAGTATCAGGGCAGACAAGAGGGCCTACACAGACAGCCTGGCCACAGAGGCAGAAAAGGCAGCAGGCAGCGGCAACGTGAAACAGCTCTACATTACCAGAAGATTGTCGGACAAGTATGGCCATACAGAAAGAACAGTAAAAGACAAAAAAGGCAAGCCTATTGCAGACAGAGCAGACCAACGACAGATGGGCTGAGTATTTTGAAGAGTTACTGAACAGACCCACCCCACCCGACCCTCCAGACATCCAGCCAGCAGAGACTGACCTACCCATCAGCTGTGACAGACCCAGCCGGGAAGAGATCAGAAGAGCAGTGGCATTTTTGAAGAACGGCAAAGCAGCAGGGCCAGATGGCATCCCAGCGGAGGCTCTGAAAGCAGACCTAGAGACAACAGTAGAGCTGCTGTACCCACTGTTTGGAAAGATCTGGGAAGAGGAGGTGATGCCGGCTGACTGGAAGGAGGGGTACCTACTCAAGCTTCCCAAGAAAGGCGACCTAAGCAAGTGTTCCAACTACAGAGGAATCACCTTGCTGTCAGTACCAGAAAAGGTCTTCAACAGGATCATCCTGGAGAGAATGAAGAACTCCGTCGACCCCCAGCTGAGAGACCAGCAAGCAGGATTCAGGAAAAACCGATCATGTACAGACCAGATCGCCACTCTCCGCATCATCGTGGAACAGTCTCTGGAGCGCTGCTCCCCGCTGTACGTCAACTTTGTGGATTACGAGAAAGCATTTGACAGCGTGGACCGAGAGACTTTGTGGAAACTCCTACGAAACTACGGTGTACCCACAAAGCTCGTCTGCCTGACCAAGAACAGCTACGACGGCATGACATGTCGCGTGATCCACGAAGGGCAGTTCACCAGGGAGCTTCAGGTCAGAACCGGCGTCAGGCAGAGGTGTTTGCTGTCTCCGTTCCTCTTCCTGCTGGCCATAGACTGTCATGAAGAGGACCACTGAGCAGAGATGAAGCAGAATACAGTGGACACTGTGGACACAGCTTGACGACCTCGATTTTGCAGACCACTTGGCTTTACTGTCCCACACACATCAACAATGCAGGACAAGACCACGAGGCTTGCTGACATCTCGTTCCAAGTGGGCCTCACCATCCACAAACAGAAAACAAAGACAATGAGGGAAGAACCAGTCTTGCTTGCTGGCACCCCGTTGGAGGAGGTGGAGTCCTTCACCTATCTCGGGAGCATCATCGACAAAAAAGGCGGCACTGATGCAGATGTCAGAGCACGAATCGGTAAAGCCAGAGCAGCCTTTCTCCAGTTGAAAAAAGTGTGGAGTTCTAGAGAGCTGTCACAATACACCAAAGCTCGGATTTTCAACTCAAATGTAAAAGCAGTTCTCCTATATGGAGCAGAGACTTGGAGGTTGACAAAAACCACAGTCAACAGAGTACAGATCTTTATAAACAGTTGCCTTAGAAGAATCTTGAAAATCCACTGGCCAGAGAAGATCAGCAACGTCAGACTCTGGGAGAGAGCAGAGCAGATAGCAGAAGAGAATGAAATTGGGCGAAGAAGATGGGGATGGATTGGTCACAGTCTGAGAAAGCCAGTTTCCAGTATTACTAGGCAGGTATTGTCATGGAACCCCCAGGGAAAGAGGAAAAGAGTCAGACCGAGAAACACCTGGCGTCGAGACCTCCAAGCAGACATCAAGAGACTGGGAACCACCTGGAATAAAATAGAAGGAAAAGCACAGGACAGGAGTCGCTGGAGGTCTCTCGTCGACGGCCTATACCCTGGGAGGGGTGACATGCGTAAGTAAAGTAAGTAAGAGCCAACAGCCGACACTTCAAAGACAAGAACAAGAACAAGAAGAACAAGAACAACGTTTATTGTAGAGGGGCCCATTGGAGCCAAAGGACTCGGACTTAACTATCACGTATATCATTCTTTAAGCTCCTTCAGTCCACACGGAATTTTGCACTTTTCTGTCGGCAGTAAGTCAGTTCTATTGGTGTTCACCGCGCGGCGTCTTTGTTCGTGGCGTCCCGTCTGTATTATTCCTGTGACCGCCCATGATTTTCGCGTGGTCCGTGGTTCCGTGCGGTCTTGTAGCGTCTCCGACGGTCCGGGGCGTGAAAAAGAAGAGAGAGGAGGTACGTAGTATCAATGCTGTATGGTCGTTACGTTTCTCTCCCTTATGGAGAAGCAGTCAAATACGAACTTTGCTAGAGTGCATTGTGCATCCTTCCTGGCTAGACGCCGTGAGATGGCCTTAGTCGCCTGCTCGGCGTTAAACCCAAATAACTAACTAACTCCCTGGCTAGTAGTTGGCTTGGCTTATGGCAGTCTGTACTTAAAGCTAGCGGAGTTCTGAGCTAATTATATAAGCTACAATCGTCTAGCATGTGTATTTCGTCCTCTGCTACTCCACACGCGCGACGTAGTCTATGTTCCCGGGGTGTGTTTGTATACCTGCCTCTTTCTACTTCTAGCATGTGGGCACTTATTCGTAACTTGGTGAGGGCTTGTTTGTGTTCTCGTATTTTTGTGTGCATAAGGTAGCTTTGTATTTCGTATTTATCAGTTGCTTTGTTATAGAATGTCAGTCTAGATGTGTTGCTCCGCTTAATTCTGTTCCAGCATCTAGTGTATTGCTCTTCTAGTTTTCTATGGAGGGCTGTTTTAAGTGAGGCTCCCCTGAATGTAATACATAGTTCTTGTATAGCGCTGTTCTCCAGGAAAACACTGGACTCACTGCGCATGCACAACAGCACACCCTTTCTCTCTTAGACACACACGCACAATTATACACTACTTTAAACCACCCCATCCCTTCCCCACACCTTACATTCACTTCCTCTGGGATTAGAATAGGTGGAAGTCAGTCAACAGTTAGCTAAATATGAGCTAAGTGTTAAATGCCCGACAAAAAAGAAAAGTCTTTAAGTGAGCCTTCAACTGTGACAATGTGGGCAGATTCCGCATTTCCGTTGGCAGCGAGTTCCACACACTTGGGGCGAAAAAGGTGAAAGAACGCTCCCCGACAGTTTTCATGTTAAGCTTCGGGATTTTTAACAGCTTTTCACTGGAGGAACGGAGGGTGCGTGATGGCTGATAGGCAGACAGCTTGGCAGAGAGGTACGGCGGGAGAGATCCGTCAAAATGCCGATAGGCGAAAATTGCAATTTTGTACTGGCAACGGAACTGATTTGACGGGCAGCCAGTGCAGCTGCTTCAGTAAAGGCATAACGTGGTCTCTCTTTCTTTTCTTCAAGATGAGACGCGCCGCATTGTTTTGAATCATCTGCAAGCGTGAAATCTGATCCGCCGGTAAACCTGCCAGTACAGAATTGCAATAATCGAGCCTGGAAGTAATGAATGTGCACTGGTTATACCAAACGTGGCGAAAGCCCAGTGAGCAGAGAAGTTGTCTTGTAAAAGCAACCCACGGGGCGGTGGTCTCGAGCTGTTCGTGATACGCCTGTTTGAGGTAGGAGGTGCTATCAGAGTTTAGCTTACTTACTTACGCCCATCACCCCCCCCCCCCCCCCCCCCCCCTGGGGCATAGGCCGCCGACAAGGTCCCTCCAGCCGTCTCTGTCCTGGGCGAGTCTCTCCAGCTGTTCCATCAGAGTTTAGCATGTGAAGCCAAAAACTTATCACTTGGACCGATACTCTGATGCTCACAGGGAACTGTCCGATCTCAGCTAGGGCCGGAATATTCATAGCTTTTTTGTGGATGCCTAAGATAGACTTAACAAATTTCAGTTGAATGCACTCGTGAGGCATTTGTCCCTTCATGTAGTCATCTAAGAGGTGACTCAGGTCACTGTCAATACTATTTGCCTTTAGTGTGAAAGGGAACCACACTTCTGATGCATATGTTGCGACAGGGACCACTAGAGAGTCAAACAGTTGCATTATCGTTTTAGTATGTAGGTTTTGTTTGTATAGTGAGCGTTTAATGGTATGAGCGGCTTTGCTGGCTTGTCTCCCTAGGTGGTCTTGCGCTGATTTAAAGCTGCCTTTGTTATTAAACATTACTCTTAGGTACTTGTATGTATCCACAGTTTCTATTAAATCGTTTCCATACCTAAATACGATGGGTACTTTTGGTGCTGCTCGTGCGAATGCGATTATCTTTGTTTTGTTTTTATTGACAGTCAGGCCCCAGTCAGTCTTCACAGTATTTATGTAGTTTTGGATTTTAGTTCGAAGTTGCCTGGATTTCTATGGATTTCTATTTACTGCGTTGAGCAGAGATTTCAGGTCCTTTCTCATTCCTATGCAGTCTTGACTGAACAATTTCTTTGTTGTCTTTTTCCTCCTGTGTTTACGGAGAGAACCGGGCCGCGGTTTCTGTCTCAATGACAGCTCCGCGGCCCCAATCAACGCCTTTGAGAGACATTGTACCATGTCCTCTACTTTATCAAGACAGGAACCGTAACTCGTGTTGGGAGGGGTAATTTATGGCGCCTGCCAGGCTCATGATGATGAGCGGTGACGCAACGGTGATGTCCCATAGTCTCTCCGGAGGGGCCAGTGGTCATGCGCAGGTGTGAGGGTTCTGTTGTAGACTCAACCCTGGATAACCTCGTCCGCTGGGAGTATGGATGTAACTTTGACCAACTATAGATCCTCATGAGCCCCCGCATTTCCGGGGGCTTATGATGATCTATGTCTCTTGTAGGTTAGTAGGCGTCTAAGGAAGAAACAGGAGGTCTGTGTTGGCTGTCTGTTGCGATTTCAGTGCATTATTTCTCGGCAAGAGGCACAGATTCTTCATAAGCCCCTGAAGCTGCAGGGGCTTATGAAGATCTATGCTTCTTGTCGGCAGAGATAGGCACGATCTATACATATCTGCTCCTCAAAGGGAGAAACTAACATTTAATCCTGCGACTGTCCGTGGCGACTGTCTGTGTGTTGCGAGTGGTGTCTGACAATTAAGAGTAACAGGCCGGAAATTATGATGGACACATTTCAGTGATTGCGTTGGCTTCTCTTTCTCGCCTTAGCCGTCCATCTGCCGGTCTAACCTCTCTCTCAATTACGTGCGGAGTAAAATTGGTGAATTCGTGTCCAGCCAAACGTACAGATTGAGAATGATAACACCTAATACCAATTTTGATACATTTAATTGACACTGAAATGATCATTCCTGACCCCCATTCTGCGCCGCTCCCGCTCTACCCAGAGAAGGCAAAAGACAATAAGTCCATTTTTTTTCTTTCGAAAGGGAGATTTTAACTGCATTATAATGAAAATCTCATTGCTTGGCGTTAAACGCAACTAACTCACTCACTGTCTTTTTCAGTCACAATGAACGGACTTCGGTTCATTTGCCGTGACATGGTAGCGTTCATCGGGATTTTCTTTCCGACTTCTCGATCGTTCACATGCAAGTCTGCGAATTTTTTCAGCATAATTATGCTGTTTGGGATTTTTTTCATTCATTATATCCAGCTTATTTTCCCACTGGCACCGAAGTGATCGGGGACTAACATTTTAACTTTGGTTAACAACACGACAGAGAAGAAATTTTCATTCTATTATTATTATTTATAAGATATACCACTCTGTCTTCACGTTTATATACCCAACAACGGCCCTTATATGAAGGAGCAATGTACAATTTATTTTCATATTTTAAGTAAATTGCACATTGCTCCTTCATATAAGGGCCGTTTGGGACTGTTGATTCACTTCTAAATTGACGTTTGAGTTTGGGGCGGGGGGGGGGGGGGGGGGGGGGGAAGGGGGGAGAGAGAGAGGGAAAACTGAGCATGATAGACAGGGTGTGCCCCGGGACAGCTGTATGGTCACTTTCAGCCGTACGGTCGACAAAGACCAGCATACATTATCACAACTTGGAGCAAAGTCACACCTGATGATGTCTATATAAGGCTGATTTAGATTGTTCAGCCGCTATGGAAAATGTACCCAAACGATCCTGTCAAAATGCGCTAGTCTGTGCTTTTGGACTTACGGCTGTCAAGCCGTAAGGTCCAAAATCACAGACCAGCACACATGACATGATTTTGTCGCCACGACCAAGAGCAATGTCACACCGGATGAACTGGCTGCGTAAGAGTGACTGATTAACGTCAACACCTACTTGTCAGGTGACCCAACATACACTTGACAAAGACAACAACGGTTGTTGGACACACACCGGAAACCCAATGAAAGGTGTGCTGGTCTGTGATTTTGGACCTTACGGCTTTTAGTCGTAAGGTCCAAAATCACAGACCAGCACGCAGTCATTACCGATAGTTGGCCGGGCCGTAAGGCACATCGCGTGGGTCCTTCGACAAGAAAATGTTCCTATTCTGTTCGTGTGCACGTGTACCTTACCCACGTCGGAAAACTCCCCCTGACAAAGACAATTTATCTTGTTCAAGTGAAGCGCTGGTACGACTAGGGGACTGTCAGTGTGAAAAGTCAGAGTGGTCCCCGAGGCCAGGTGGAATCGGGGTCAAACTGACGTATGCCGTGTCAGTCGTCCCAGCTGACGTCAGACTGACACAGCAACAACCAATTCCTCAATGAATCAATGTGCAATCTCGCTGCTCGACGGCTCACGGACCTTTGCGCTACAGGCTAAGAACCGATAAAGACAAATTCAGAGATCAGCACACATTAAACATTCCAGAAGGTCAGATGACCCCCTCCCCGGCTCCCCTTCCGCCCCAAACACACACACCCGCATAATATACACGACCAACACTACAGCTACCTCGCGCTGGGACCATATGGCGTTGAGGCGCGTCCCCTGGGTGGTGGATAGGGGGTCTCTCGTGAGAGGGGTGCACCGACTGAAATAAGGTGCCGTGAACCAACATGGTCTAAGGGAAGGTGACCCCGACAGAAAACCCCTGGTCCTCCTAGTAAGGGGGTTGGGCGTGGGGGTAGCTTCCCCACCCTGCAAAAAAGGAAATAGCTACAAAAACGCCGACGAAAAGACTAACAGTAATTCCTTTCCTGGAGGAGGAAGGTTCTTCTACTAGAAGA
The DNA here is from genome assembly GCA_036245525.1 of Semisulcospira habei. NCBI lineage: Eukaryota > Metazoa > Mollusca > Gastropoda > Semisulcospiridae > Semisulcospira > Semisulcospira habei. The sequence goes on along the minus strand of BTPG01000003.1, from coordinate 117,836,338 downwards.
CTTATGACGTCCTGTGGTGAAAGCCGGAAGTCTTCGGAAGCCACAGGACCGAGCCGCCTCTCTCTATCCAGGGACACAACCATGGGCACATGGAACGTCAAGACCATGTACCAGAGCGGCAAGGCCGCCCAAATAGCAGCGGAAATGCAAAAGTACAACCTTTCCCTAGGCAGGCATTGTCATGGAACCCCCAGGGAAAGAGGAAAAGAGGTAGGCCGAGAAACTCCTGGCGTCGAGACCTCCAAGCTGACATCAAGAGACTGGGAACCACCTGGAGTAGAATCGAAGGAGAAGCACAGGACAGGAGTTGCTGGAGGTCTCTCGTCGACGGCCTATACCCGGGTAGGGGTGACAGGCGTAAGTAAGTAAGTAACACTACAGCTCTTTGAAGTCTGGATATGCTCAGATTTTAGTCACACATTTCACCAGCAACCCCCGCCCCTCCATTTACATCTGTGTTCTTTAAAGCAGACGAGTTGATCGGCGTTCAAGCTAAATGCTAAAGACTCAAACTCTATGATCCCGCAATTACAGACACTCGAACCACTCAATCTGTCTTCTCTCAGTCATACTGATATACAAGAGGTCCCTTGGTTGTAATGTGATTGTAAATGTGATTATAAGAGTAGAGATGGAAATAAAATAGAAAGTAACAGACAGCACGAACTATAGCAGCAGATGCATATATTCTCATGAGCCCCTGCGTTCGCAGAGGCTCATGAGAATGTGTCCCTCTTGCAGATAGGAAGTTTCCTGCCTGCAATTTACTGGTGATCTAATCCTTGCAATGAGCTCTTCGAACTCTGCTGTTCAAGAGACATGATATAGAGATACCTCTTGTAGAAATAGTTTTCCTGTCTGCAAATAACTCGTGATCTAAACCATACAATGAACTCTTCGAGTTCCGCAACTCAGGAGCATCTATACCTCTTGCAGATGAAAGGACCACCTGCAAAATATTCTAGTGATCTAATCCATACAATGAGCTCTTGAGGGACATAACGCCCTCTTGTGTGCAGAATGGAGAGAGTGAAAAAGTCAACAACTCGGGCTTGTTGGACCGACGCCGTGAGAGCAATCATTACAAGGTATGACACTCCAGACACCGGCAATCGTGGGATGTTTCTACACGGTTACAATGATGAGTCTCAAGGGTGCTTAGTGTTTGTGTTTCTGGTCGAACTATACGCATGGCTTTTCCGGCAAGGGGCGGAGATTGAAGGGTTCTTTGCGGACAGCAGTGTTTTAGTTTGTGGTCTAACCGTACTGACGGATTTGTGTGTGTGTGTGTGTGTGTGTGTGTGTGTGTGTGTGTGTGTGTGTGTGTGTGTGTGTGTGTGTGTGTGTGTGTGTGTGTGTTTTCAGACAGGCACACGCCAATAATATTTTGTGTCAGTGTTCACTTGACTTATTCGAGACATGCCATATTCGGATACGCAGCTTGCCGCGTATTCGAATACGGCATGTCTCTGATGTGTTAGACTCTGACCATTCAGTCCTAATACGCTACATGGGTGGACCATGATAGTTGAAGGGTGGTGTCAACTATTTTGGCGCCACTTTTGAACTATTGATCATGGTCGACCAGTGTCCTCCACCTCTTGAGCTGCCGAATACAGTCTTCACAGCAAAACATAAATATTTTGTTATTTCAACCGCACGACTCAATGTGTATAGATAGACATTCTGGGTGGACAAACATCCGGACAGACCAAATAACAGACACCGCTAATTCAACGCACCAAGCTTTAGGTGTATTTGTGTGCGTTGGAGGGGGAGGGGAAATGGGGTATTACAAAAACAACACCGAAAGGCATTGAGCACCGAAATAGCTCAGGCGGTTCAACGTCGGAGCAAGAGAGCGAAGGGAATCGCCGGGTCGTAGGTTTGAGTCCCCGTCCAGGCCCCGGTAGATGGACTCGCAATCCAGGGAAAAAAGACGGGCTTGTTCCATAGCATGTCCGTTGAAATGTCCTGGTAAATCAAAGTAGCACAGTTGCAGTGCGCCTGAATTGATCAGTGTTCAGGTCGTACTCCATAGGCAATAGTTTTCCCTGTCCCCCATAACCCCGCCCGTCAGGGCCGTCCATTATCACTTCGGTGCCGTGGACGTTAAACCCCGAACTAACCAACCAACTGAGCGCCGAGTGGCTTTTAAAAACGTGGACTACCTTAAATGTCATTATCAGCACCTGTGTTCCAGCCCCTCCCTTCCCCTCCCCTAAACATGCCTTTTAACTAATTTACGGTCACTGCCACCATTTTAAACTATCACGCCACAATCGCTATCTTTATTTGGACTATCACGCCCTGAGCTTTCAATAATAATAAATCGTAAAAAGGTCTTAAAGAGTGTCTTGCTGCAGACCAGACACAAATAGCTGGGGTTAAATTAAAACCAGGAAAGCTTTCTCAAGTTAACACTAATTTATGCAGAGGGGTATAGATCCTCACGAGCCCCGCAGGGGCTCTTGAGAATCTATACCCTTCTGCAGATGGCTGTTGTCGGGCTGAATCTATGTGTTTGTAAACGGCTGATCGAGTGGGGAAAAAAAGTCCAGTTCTCAACACAATCGGCCGTCGTGACAAACACCTTCCACAAAGAAGGACCACACGTGTGCGGTCGTAAATCTCATCCGAGAGCGTTTGGGGTCTAATCCGTACGACATTCTCTCTTTCTCTTACGGTGTGCGCGTGCGTGTATGTGTGAGTGTGTGTGTGTGTGTGTGTGTGTGTGTGAGAGAGAGAGAGAGAGAGAGAGAGAGAGAGAGAGAGAGAGAGAGAGAGAGAGAGAGAGAGAGAGAGAGAGAGAGAGAGAGAATGTAGCTTAGCAAGGACAAAATGTAAGTTTTTATCCTTGGAAAATACAGATTCATTGTTAATGTCATTCTCTCTCGCTCTCTCATACCTTTTGCAGGAGATGTCAGTATCGACCGTGATAATTCAAGGGTAGTGCCAGATTAGCTTGGCGCCTTCAGGCGCCAAGCTAATCTGGCACTACCCTTGAATTATCACGGTCGATTTGACTTCTGCTGTTGTGCGTCGGGGCAAAATAGGTGAAATAAAAGCCAAGCGTGAGTTCACTGCTCCCCCCCCCCCCCCCCCCCAATAGCAGCATAGACGCTGACAGGTAACTAACTTTACAACTCGCAGACTTAAGACCAGTGGCGGATACATTTGCTGTCCGTTACAAAATTAAATTTATTGATTTGAGAGCAAACTGAACCTTGCTCAAGTGCGCTAACAATGCTAGGATAGGAACCTAGGAAGGCAAAGGTCGGCGAATCCATTTTCGTGAAAAGCGACATTTGAACACTGTAATACAAGAAAATCTCGCTTTTTGCAACAACAACAACAAAACAAAAAACTGAGATATTGACTTAATCTAGGGTAGACTGGGTCAGTCTTGTTTTATTTTGAAGAAACCAAGGAAATCTAGATACGGAGCTTTAAATCACTAAGCGAATTGTGATTTACTTAGGAACGATTCAACTTCGCTCAGGTGCGTTAACAATGCTAATCTAGAGTGACAAAAGGATAGCGAGTTCATTTTTTGTGAAAAGCGACATTTTCCTTGTAATGCAATGCAAATCTCCTTTTTCGCCAAAAAACAATCTACATACGGACTTAATCTAGGGTAGGACGGGGCAGTCTTGCTTTATTTCAAGAAATCGAGGACATCCAGATATGTAGCTTTAAACCGCGAGGATCAAAGGTGCTGAGTCGGCAGTACAAAACTGCCAGCATGTGGACGTCTCTCTCCTCTACAAAAGGCCGGCATAGATCTTAATAATAATACCAATAATAATACCGTTATTATATAGGCGCTTTTTCTCAATTTTGGGGAAATCGACTCAAAGCGCCGCGCCTGAAACCCAACACACACACTCACGAAACAGACACGGATTTACGCCATTTAAGACAAACACAGTACAAGACAAACGAAGGGCCAGTCAGCTACTGAAGTTACAGAGATTTTTGATCGCTTGTATTTGAAATTTGTAAAGTGGCCTGAGACCGGTACCAAAGTGGGGGGGGGGGGGGGGGGGGGGTGGAAGAACCGGAGTACGCGGAGAAAGAACCCCCGACGGTCCGCCTTCATAGACTCTTACGGGCCACTGTCGTTTCCACTACTGATCCTCGGGCCGGAGGGTGGGGGGGGGGGGGGGGGGTGGGGGGGGGGGGGGGTGGGGGGGGGGGGGTCGTACCCCAGTACTAAAGCAAAGGTCCTCGCTCGGGCTCAAGGGAATCGCCGGGTCGTGGGTTCGAATCCCGTCCCGGCCCCGGTAGCTGCACTCACAATTCAGGGGGAAAAACGGATTTGTTCAATAGCATGTCCGTTGAAAGGTCCTGGTAAATCAAAGTGGCACAGTTGGAGTGCGCCCGAGTTGATCAGTTTTCAGGTCGTACTCCATAGGCGATAGATTTCCCTGTCCCCCATAACCCGCCCGTCAGGGCCGTCCATGGTCACCTCGGTGCTGTGGACGTTAAACCCGAACTAACTAACGGGCTCATGGCGGCCGCAGTGGGCCAGCGCACGGCCGCTGGCCCACTGTGAATGTCATGGGCCCGAAGACCTTTTGCTAGCAGGGACAGAGCTTAAGCTTGCAATATGTAGACCGAAAATGCGATCTAATCCTTCTACAAAACCTGAGGCATCGACCAATATTTCGAGCGCAAGAACATGGATATAATTGGAGCAAGCATAAAGGCTCCAGAAGTTTTTCCCCTTTTGTTTAGAAAATGCTTACAAGTTTGTTTTCGTGTCAGAACACAATCTGGAAAGAAAAAAAAAATCAAATGAAAGTTCAAGGATGTTATATCTGCTGTGTCTGAAAACCAGAACAACGAAAATAACGCGAATAGTTGACAGATGTGTGCTGGTATGTAATTTATAAGCCGTAAGATCCAGAATCACATACCAGCACACATACTGTGCAATTTCAGCTACATGTACTATTGCAAATAGCAATTTAAAAGGTTACTTTTAGTTGCATAATTCCGTTTGATTGATTGTACATTGCTTAACGTCCCGACAGCAACAAGGCTTTCTCAGGACGTGCCTGCACTACTTGTGAAAAAAAAAAAAAAAAAAAAAAAAACCCAGAACATTGAATGTATGTCGCCAGCCGGTCAAATACATTAAATAAACCTATCACATGGGGCCTAAATAAAGCTAAGACCATTTAGCAACACACATCCAATATCAAGAGCTACAGGCAGTGCAGACAGTAGGGAGAGTTTTAAAAAGGCAAATACAGGTGAATGGACAAAGGGTAGACAGAAACACATGCCCCAGAATAGAGAGAAAAACCCACCCTGTGGGGCTGACCAGGGTGACCCTGGGAACTAAAAAATACCTAACCCCACCCAAGTCCCCCAGGGCAGACCCGGGTGGGGTATAATTCCGTTTGAGGATGCCTTCACTGGCTAGTTCAAAAAGTGCAATAAATGTGTGCTTGTCTGCGATTTCACCGGCCAGCACTGTAAATATACACGTACAGTCGCTTTAAGACGACTGCTATTACTTTCCGTCACAATGATCAATGCAAATTGCTTTTCTTTACAGACGCATCTGATCAGCCTAACTCGAGTGGGGTTTATTGATTACATATCTATATATATATGGAACAAAGAAAATTGCAGTTCCTGAAAGCTTGTTAAAAATGGACCCGGATGATCCTGTATCATAACGCAAAGAAACAATTTGTTTTGGAGAGGGGGAAAAGCCACCTTCTCAATCTCCGCTGCTCTGTGCCTTCAGTTCCTACTCGGCAGCGGAAAACGTGATATTATCCAACTGCAAGAGACATAGATCCTCATGAGCCCCCGCAGTTGCGGGGGCTCATGAGGATCTATGACTTTTGCTGACAACACTCTGTATCCATTTTGGGGACGACGGGGTTAACACAGACTTCAGAAACACAACCTGAGACAAAGGAGAGTGAAGGGATTTTTTTAAAAACCCATTACATCCTGAGGCTGATTTTGTAAAACTTTGTCTATTGTCCTATGAAGGTTACATTACAGATCAGGAGATGGATCAACTGTTTTAGTTCAAGGGTGGTGCCAGAATAGCTTGGCGCCTGGGGCGCCAAACTATTCCGGCACCACCCTTGAACTAGTCAAATTTATTTTAATCAATGGGTGTATCAGAATGATAAGGGTTAAAAATGCCAGACGCAGACGAGAAACGACACCCACTGCTAATGGGAGGGGACGTTTGAAAGGATGTGCAGAGAGACTTGCACCAGCACCATTCTCCGTCACACAGCAGGCATCTGCTGTCAGAAATCCATCACAAATCGACAGCGGCAAAGATCCCAGGGCAAGAGCACACCAGCAAAGTTAACACATTGGAGACATGCTGCATTCGGACACGCGACATACAACTGAATGCAACACGTCTCCAATGAGTTAATCCCACGCTCACACTCTCAGCCAGCGTTATTCATCAGTGATGTCCAAGACAAGTCACTGATCCCTGAGAGTCAAAGAAAATTACCGTAATTAGATGACGCAAACCGTACTGGTTGCCTACCTCGATTAGCTGCCGCTGATCAGCGGCAGCGAATCGCGGGAGACAACCAGTGTGGACGCAAACAAAATCTCTCTCTCTCTCTCTCTCTCTCTCTCTCTCACACACACACACACACACACACACACACACACACACACACACACACACACACACACACACACACGAATGCATATTTATTAGTTCGTCAGTTGATACGGCACGCAATATACATGTTAGGTGTCGGTATAACCTTGGGTTACAGCTGACATCTTTGTTCTATGTGACAAGCGTCGAGATGAATTAAAGAAAAAGAAATCAGAGGTAGAAGGAGCTAAACAATACAGGGAAATTAACCAGGATATCAAGAAAAGCATGAAAAAGGCAAAGAATAAGTGGATTGAAGATCAGTGTAAACATGTAGAAGAAAATCTGAACAAAAATAATAGCAAAAAAGCATACCAGCTGGTGAAAGACCTGACCAGTGTAAAACAAGGACGCTTCTCGATCATTCAAGATAGGAAGGGAACTGTCTTACGGAAGACCAAGACATACTGAAGAGATGGACAGAGTACTGCTCAGATTTGTACAACCACCGAGCTGCAGGGGACCCAGGCATACTTGTCAACCCACCCGTGACCAACAATGGCAACTATCCCATCCTCCGAGAAGAAGTAGAGGCTGCAGTGAAGTCGCTGAAAAAAGGGAAGACAGCAGGAGCAGACAACATCCCTGCAGAGCTAGTCCAAGAAGGGGGAGAAGACACGATAAGCGCCTTACTAACAATCTGCAATAAGATCTGGCAGTCAGGGGATTGGACCCAATCACTTATAATAACTCTCCCCAAAAAAGGCAACTTACATCAATGCCAGAACTATCGCACGATCAGTCTTATATCCCACCCAAGCAAAGGCACGTTAAAGATCCTACTGAACAGGCTGAAGCCACAGGCAGAGGAAATCATAGCTGAGGAACAGGCAGGCTTCAGACCAGGGCGCAGCACAACTGAGCAGATCTTCAACCTAAGAGTTCTATGTGAGAGATACCTCCAGCACTAGCAGGACCTCTATCATGTCTTTGTGGATTTTAAGAAAGCGTTTGACAGGGTGTGGCATGCAGCCCTTTGGTCCACCATGAAGCTATACAACATCAATGCCAACCTGATCAAAGTCATAGCAAACCTTTACAACAAGGCCACTAGTGCAGTCTGCTTCAACGGCAAAATAGGAAACTGGTTTAGGACTACAGTTGGAGTCAGACAAGGCTGCTTGCTCTCACCTACTCTTTTCAACATCTTTCTGGAAAGAATCATGACGGACGCTCTGAAAGATCATGAAGGAACTGTCAGTATTGGAGGCAGAACAATCACGAACTTGCGCTTTGCGGACGACATTGATGGCCTTGCAGGAACAGAGAAGGAGCTAGCTCAGCTGGTGGAAAAGCTGGATAGTACAGCCATTGCATATGGGATGGAAATCAGTGCAGAGAAGACCAAACTGATGACCAATAACGCCAGTGGCATTGGCACTGAAATCATGGTTGGAGGCCAAAAACTGGAAACAGTTAAGAAATTCAAATACTTAGGAGCCATTGTGACAGATGAGGGAACACAACCAGAAATACTGTCCAGGATTGCGCAGACAACAGCACTGACAAGATTGAAGACCATATGGAAGGACAGAAACATCACACTCTGCTCCAAGATCAGACTGATGCGCTCCTTAGTCATCTCAGTGTTCTTGTATGCCTGCGAGTCATGGACCCTCACAGCAGACCTTGAAAGGAGGATACAAGCCACTGAAATGAGATGTTTTCGAAGGCTGCTTGGCATCTCATACAGAGATCACATCACAAACGAGGAAGTGGGAAGCAGAATCAGGCAAGCCATCGGGCCCTATGAAGACTTATTAGCCATTGTGAGAAAACGCAAACTGACGTGGTATGGGCATGTCACGCGTTCAGCAGGGCTTGCCAAAACAATCCTGCAAGGCACTGTGCAAGGAGGAAGAAGGAGAGGAAGACAGAGGAAAAGATGGGAGGACAATATCTCAGAGTGGACAGGACTGAAGCTGGGCGATACGCTGAGAATGGCAGAAAACAGAGAGGAATGAGAGCTGGTTGCCAAATCATCAGTGGTGCTCCAACGGTCGGCAAGACTACGGGAGACAGACAGATTGATTGTACACTGCTTAACGTCCCGACAGCAACAAGGCTTTCTCAGGACGTGCCTGCACTGCTTGTGAAAAAAACTAAACAGAACATTGAATGTATGTCGCCAGCCGGTCAAATACGTTAAATAAACGTAACACATGAGGCCTAAATAAAGCTAAGACCATTTAGCAACTTACTTACTTACTTACGCCTGTCACCCCTACCCGGGTATAGGCCGTCGACGAGAGACCTCCAGCAACTCCTGTCCTGTGCTTCTCCTTCGATTCTACTCCAGGTGGTTCCCAGTCTCTTGATGTCTGCTTGGAGGTCTCGACGCCAGGAGTTTCTCGGCCTACCTCTTTTCCTCTTTCCCTGGGGGTTCCATGACAATGCCTGCCTAGTGATACTGGAACCATTTAGCAACACACATCCAATATCAAGAGCTACAGGCAGTGCAGACAGTAGGGAGAATTTTAAAAAGGCAAATACAGGTGAATGGACAAAGGGTAGACAGAAACACATGCCCCAGAATAGAGAGAAAAACCCACCCTGTGGGGCTGACCAGGGTGACCCTGGGAACTAAAAAATACCTAACCCCACCCAAGTCCCCCAGGGCAGACCCGGGTGGGGGGAGACAGACAGACAGACATGTTGATTGTACATTGCTTAACGTCCCGACAGCAACAAGGCTTTCTCAGGACGTGCCTGCACTGCTTGTGAAAAAAAAAAAAAAAACTAAACAGAACATTGAATGTATGTCGCCAGCCGGTCAAATACGTTAAATAAACCTAACACATGGGGCCTAAATAAAGCTAAGACCATTTAGCAACACACATCCAATATCAAGAGCTACAGGCAGTGCAGACAGTAGGGAGAGTTTTAAAAGGGCAAATACAGGTGAATGGACAAAGGGTAGACAGAAACACATGCCCCAGAATAGAGAGAAAAACCCACCCTGTGGGGCTGACCAGGGTGACCCTGGGAACTAAAAAATACCTAACCCCACCCAAGTCCCCCAGGGCAGACCCGGGTGGGGGAGACAGACAGACAGACAGACAGACAGACAGACAGACAGATAGATAGATAGTCGGTATATATTGGTAACGTTAAGTTTGAAAAAATGGTTATTACGACCAAACCGTTAACCAATATCAAATAAAGAATAATGCGCACGGCATCTTGCATCTCTACTGACATAACCGCAGTGGAAGAGGCGTGGTCACACTACATTCCCAGAGGCCTCGCCTTACTTGACCCCCTCACGGTCATGTTTCCCGCGTCTTGCCCAAGGTTGAAAGGGTGTAGACGTATCGCACTCACACTTAAACCTCGTCACTGCCAGTGGACGAAGACTGTTTCCGAAATCTCTGTTAACTCACAGCTAAAAACTCTAGCGGGGCCGTCCAAGGAACTTAGACACAAAGTGGTGTCAGCAAGAGGCATAGATCCTCATGAGCCCCCGCGACTGCGGGGGCTCATGAGGATCTATGCCTTTTGCAGTTGGCTAGTGTTCGGGTTTTTTTTTTTTTTTTTCCCCTCTGCAGCGAAGGGTTGGAATTCCGCCAAAGCCGCCTATCTAAATAGCGTACATTACATTGCATCATTTTGAAACCCGCAAGACGCCAACGCTCTTGTAAGAATGTATGCGGGCCTGTGTAGCAGGTAAAGGCGAAACTAGCCGAGGGCCAAGGCGAGGCAGGCTGACACCGAGGTACGACAGGACACTTACTCCATCTGATAAACGTTTGACAGGAAGGCGCACTAACATTAGCGCCTGAATCCCCAACAACGACCGGAAGGCAGTGTTACCGGGCGGTGATTTACTGCCGTTCAGTCAATGTTTATACTGTCAAGCTGGACATTGGCAGAGAAGGAGTGAAGGCCCCCCCCCCCCCCCCCCCCCCAAAGGGTAATGATGACCGACATTCAAAACGTCTACAAGCGGGAAATTACTTCAGAAGGCAGAAGACTGGAAGTCCATTTTTGTGAAAACTGCGAGTTTCATTTAATACAATGAAAATCTAGCTTTTCACAAACGATGGACTTATTGTCTTTTTTCTTCCTGGGGCAGATATGTCTTAAGGTGATAGATGCTCCACACATGGTCTCTATGGTCAGGTGCCTCCGTAGCGCGTTGGAATCAATAGAAAGAATCTGTGCGTTACTATAACGAGTTCGATTTGTGCGCCATGGAGTGGTACATTGCCCAGTGAGGTTCGTGGTGACACAATGAACGCACTCTACGTAATTACGCTGGCGTCAACGTCATGAAACTCGTCGACCTATGCCAATTTACAAATGCATTTCTCACGAAGACGTGACCAAAGTTGTGCAGATTATACCGGTACTGAACTATTATTTTAACACATTCCAGACGTGCCGCATCCCAATACGCGACACTGAAAAACGCGATCCAATCGCAAGAGACATAGATCCTCATGAGCCCCCGCAGTTGCTGGGGCTCAGGAGGATCTATGCCTCTTGCTGAGACTAATTGGATATCCATGTTCCATGCACGGTTGTGGCTTTTGTTCACCGGGGTTAAACATGACAGCATCAGTACCGCCGTGCGATCCCAAATCACGAAACTGCACACACGAATAACACGTACAGTGACAGTTCAGATACAGGAAGGAATGGATCATCACCGATCATCTACATGGCCATAGGCATTGATCTCTAGCACTTGGGCCCAACTTCAATTTACATCTATACCTAAGTCGAAGGAAGTTGCCACGTTTTCATGCTAAGCGTGGAAAAGGTTGTGGGGTGTTTGATTGATTGATTGTACATTGCTTAACGTCCCGACAGCAACAAGGCTTTCTCAGGACGTGCCTGCACTGCTTGTGAAAAAAAAACTAAACAGAAAATTGAATGTATGTCGCCAGCCGGTCAAATACATTAAATAAACCTACAACATGGGGCATAAATAAAGCTAAGACCATTTAGCAACACACATCCAATATCAAGAGCTACAGGCAGTGCAGACAGTAGGGAGAGTTTTAAAAAGGCAAATACAGATGAATGGACCTCGGGTAGACAGAAACACATGCCCCAGAATAGAGAGAAAAACCCACCCTGTGGGGCTGACCAGGGTGACCCTGGGAACTAAAAAATACCTAACCCCACCCAAGTCCCCCAGGGCAGACCCGGGTGGGGGCTGTGGGGTGTTTGAGCTCGGAGAGGACTGGCGATACTGATCCCCCCGAGGACTGGGAAGGGGCAATGGCCGACAGAGTTTTAGTAATTGGCAAGATGACGATTACTACATGGAAGTCCCCGAATCGGACAGGCCATCTGCAAGAGGAATACATTTCCATCAGAAGAGGCTCATGAAGATCCTTGCCTCAGTCTAGCTGGGATCATTTATATCCGTCATCTCCGTCCGTCTCAGTGGATGCTCTGTCTTCGAAGGTGAACATTCTCTTGTGGCTCTGACAAGCCATATAATAGCTGACGGGTGATTATTTTTTTATAAAATGTGCGCTCGGCACGCTTTCATACTTAAACTAGCAAAACACATGTTAGCATTATGTGCGCGTTGGAAAGCTGGGTAAGACGCGAACAGTTCGATCGATCATTCAATCCACCGATCGATCGATCGATCAATCAATCAAATCAAAAGTGACTAGATATTATAACCGAAAAGGCATAATACCAGAAGCACTCGTAACTCAGTAGATAATATGCCGGAATCACGTGACAAGGCACAGCAACACGTAACTAGATAAGGTACCGGACGGAAAAACTTAAGTACGCAAGCCGCCCGAAGAAACTGTGACATTGCCAACTGACACAAATGTTACATGAGAGTGGACACACAGTGATGAGAGTGACGGATGACTTGACTTTCAAGATTGACTGAAAGGTGGGATTCACATCTGGCAAGCAATGTCTGTCTGTCTCGTGGAAACTAATGACAGCGATTCAGTGACATGAGAAAACAAGGGACGGGCCGCGAACTTTCTTTTCCCAACCGAGTTTCGTAGCGCAAGCTTTACGCATAGTTCTGCCGACAGGCCATACGCGGACACACTGCCGACAGGCAGAACTATGCGTGGAGCTTGGCGTTACGGAACTCGGTTGGGAAAAGAAATTACGCGAGGGCCAGGTCACAAAGACGCAGTATCTATGGCCAAGTATGGCGGGTGATGGCCTGTGGATTTCCAGTACAAAATCACACATATCACCAGCTTGAAAAACGACGTTATTATTATTAAATTATGGTTACGAGGACGGCAGAGACGCTTTAAAAGTTTACACTGAGACATAAATATCCCTTTTTTTCTTTCTTTTTGTTTCAGTGTTGTTGGTCACCTCCCGCCGCCCCCCCCCCCCCCCCCCCCCCCCCCTTTTATTTATTTTTTTTGTTGTTGCCCCACTCCGGCCCCACACTGTTTTTGCCGTCCCACGCCCCCCCCCCCCCCCCTTCCGGACCCATCAAATGTGATAAACCCGTGACGGGAACAAGTGAAACAAATATCCTCCCTTCTCTGCAAAGACCCTCTTCGACTGACGAACACAGAGGTGAATGTACACCGCATCTTACGGGGGCTCATGAGGATCCATGCCTCTTGCGGATGGATGTGTACCACAGGAGGAGCAGGGACAGGCGGGGATGTTCTTTAATCTGGTTCCCGCGTAACCAAGTAGTTTCATATCGGAAAATCCGAAAAGGGGGGGGGGGGGGGGGGAGACCCGCAAATTAAAAACAATTTCCCATGTGGATTATAGGGTTGAACAGTTGGGGGATGATGTGGATGTGTAGGGAAAGGGGGCCTTCGGCCGGGGAGGTAAAAGTGGAAAGAGACCGACTGAGAGTCTGCGGGTCCGTTAAGACTGAGACGGTGAACTGGAAAAGTAACAGTAACTTTTCAGTACACGAAGCTGCATAAGCTACTAACTAAGCTGTTAAGTAAATCTGATACGGACGTGATTCGTGGCGAGATTTTGTTTCCATTCGGGGGCCCCAGACAATCATCGGAGCGAGCGCGTGCGCGCGAGCCGTGAGAGAGAGACTGAGAGAACTGCGGAACTGAAACTTTATTTTGTAAGGATGAAGACAGTAGGCACTGACACAGGCCTTTTTACATGTCTGTCCTTAACATTTTAAACATAACAACAGAAAAGGTAAATGCAAGACAAATGCAATTAAATTTTAAATAAATAATAATAATAATAATATTAATAATAATAAATTAAAGACACACAGACACAAATTCAGTCAGATGCAAGGAGGCACGAGGCGGGCCATAACGCATGATGGCTGTTACTCGAGTGATGCGTTACAATCACACACACACACACACACACACACACACACACACACACACACACACACACACACACACACACACACACACACACACACACACACACACACGAGTAGTGGTAGTTGTCAGTTGTACATTGCTTAACGTCCCGACAGCAACAAGACTTTCTCAGGACGTGTCTGCACTGCTTGTGAAAAAAACAAAACAAACCTAAACATAATATTGAATGTAGTGTCGCCAGCCGGTCTAATACGCTAAATAAAGCTAAGTCCATTTAGCAACACACATCCAATATCAAGAGCTACAGGCAGCACAGACAGTGGGGAGAGTTTAAAAAAGGAAAATACAGGTGAATGGACCAAGGGTAGACAGAAACACACACACCCCAGAATAGAGGGAAAACCCCACCCTGTGGGGCTGACCAAGGTGACCCTAGAAACTAAAAAGTAGTTAACCCAATCGAAGTCCCCCAGGGCAGACCCGGGTGGGGGTACACACACACAAGAGAGAGAGAGAGAGGCCGGAGCTCTAACTTATTCACGTCAAGAAATTATAATAACGTTATATATATGACGCTGAATTAAAATGATTTCATAAACACAAGCTGTGGATACTGACAATGGAGGGGTCTTAAAGTTACAAACAGTTAACATTTTATCTGGCGATATGAACACTTCATACGCACACTTCAATCAGAAGTAGAGCCAGCTGCTACATGTACTACAAAATTCTTAAACGCTTGCTCCAAGTCGGGTTGGCTACACTCACAGGGACCAAACCATCACCCAGTTTTTAATCAGATCCATCAAATGGCCCAATGCGCAAAATGGTCTAATGGTCCAGTCAGCAAAAGGTATTCGGGCCGCGAACGGGCCAACTGCGGCCGACGTCGGCCCGAAACTTTTTTGCTCACTGGCGAGAGGGGAAAAAAAAAAAGGACTAAATTAAATAAAGTCCACTTGTCAGAGGGAGAAAGAGTGGGTGAGTCAGCGTTGGGGTGCCACTCTATCCTGTAATTTTCGGACCCTAATTGCGACCAAGTTCAAGATCCTGCGTCAAGCACTGTACACCCAACTTCTGCAAGAGGCACAGATATTCATGAGCCCCTGCTGTCGCAGGGGCTCATGAATATCTATGCCTCTTGTTGGAAGTAGATGAGGGGGGGGGGAGGGGAGTCCATCAAGGGAGCGAACTGTGCGTCATAGACAAACGATCATAGATTTAATTGGTCTAGAATGAAACTAGCAGATTACCCCCTTTATCGTCTCAGTATGCATTTTCTTGAATTAGATACATTACATCTGCTCCTCTGACGGAAAAGGTCATCACTGAGGTTTTAGCCTGTGACTGACGTCTTGTTTAAATACGCAGTCGAGATAGTTTAAGGATTGTGCCAGAATAGCGCGCTGCCGGCATGGGGCCGTCTGGAATAACAATTCAGTTGCATCAAAGATCAAAGAGGCTTTGGCTGCATGCTGATGTGAAATAAGATACAACGTTCGAAATGACCAAGCGTGAGTACCGGACTACCCCCTAGCAATAAATAAACAAAAAATGAATAAATAAAGTAATACGGCGAGGGGGAATCCCAATGAGCAAAACGCCATCGGGCCGATGTCAGCCGCCGTTGGCCCGATGGCCTTGGCTCATTGGGATAGGACCACACGAAAAAAACAATCTGTTCAAACAGCCCGAATGCAAAGTCATTGCACTTCCCCAATGCGCACGCAATCCCCAAACTGCACGTAACCTCAGCCCCCAGCCCTCTCCCCTCTAACCCTAAGCTGCCAATCTTGTGCGGATTTCTATTGTTTCCTCGACTCGCAGACTCCACGGCTGGCGACAGGCATCAAGTCAAACAATGCACTCCTCTGGAGAACGCCACTCACCTACGCGGAGAGGCACGGATGCTCATACACCCTCGCACGCTGATGAAGTTAACAAGGATCCGGCCGTACACAAGTTCTTTTAGACCAGAGAAAGTCAACAGGCGCTGAAACTACGAAACAGACGGGAGATCTGGTTTTCGAGTACGGGAATCGTGTGTTGACACCTGAAAATTTCTCTGCTGAACATTCACAGCCTGCCAGCAAGAGACACAGATCCTCGTAAGCCCCCTGCAATATACCATGGGCCGTGATAGTCTGTGCCTCTTCAATGTTACTGTTGCGTTCCTACAAAATAGCACTGAGTTGACATGTTAGGGACAAGAGGCATAGATCCTCATGAGCCCCTGCAATTGCAGGGGCAGGGGCTCATGAGGATCTATGCCTCTTGAAGATGGGTTTGACTTCCTGCTATTTGCACAACAGAAATGAGCATGGCAGTCAGATTCCAGAATCCGGAATAGGAACGGTAGGAATGCTGGCTTTAGTAGTATGACTGTCGCCGCGCTTGTGTTTTGTCAATATTTTGTTCCCATAGCCTGGAGTCAGTGTTCTGTTTAGACAAACATTTGAGAGCGTAACCGGCGATAACCATGACAATCAATTTCCCCCACCAACCCCACCCTTGTCCCCCTTTCACTAACGAACGCATACACAGTCACTCATCGGCTATACGCTTGTGACGTCTACCCAAAACAAATCGCTTATGCAAATCAAAACGAACAATAAAGACACGAGTTCAAAACACACAAGTAATCATTTCTCACAGCATTTGAATCACTCCTCCCCATAGCATGACAAACTCCTAGGGCCAGTTGCATGAACGAGCTCTAGTCCTGCACCAGCCACTAAGCGGCAACTGGCCACTGATTCTAGACATTCGGTAGTGGTATAAATTTAATTATGAACTAACACTGAGTGTTTTTATAAAAGGAAGGCTGATATGTTATGAGCAGGTTTCAGATTTAAAATGGGACTCAGTATTTTTTTGTATGTTCCGTTTGGCTACTTTTGTCTCATAACCGTACATTCGTTTTTGCTTTCGAACGGCGTGGTACAATCACGGATCTGTGTGGATCACATGGTTCACTATACTGGCTCAAATGCTCTTTTTTTTTCTAACAGTGTAAACTCTGCTTATACAATGAATGGTAATTAATTGTTACAGCTTGTCCATCATTTCTCCCCAAAGCGTCACAGGACCTGACCCCGCACGTGAAACAGGGGCAGGACCGTGACTACCGTCCACTCTGTGTGTTTCTCCCTTTACCCGTGATCACGTCTTCCACCTTACTTTTTTGCAAGAGGCATAGATCCTTAGCAGCCCCCGCTTCAAGCAGAGGCTCATGAGGATCTACGCCTCTTGCTGGTAACCTTCACGTCTGTGCCGGCTCCAGCCGAAAGGAGGCCATAAAGCGTTCAATCGACGGTGCACAGACTGGTACTCCCTCCATCAAAACGACAGTATTGCCGCGCAAATTTGTTTTATGAAGCATCGCCTCTGTCAAAACGCGGTGCCAAACAGAGCGTTGGGTCACCGGCAAACAGCACAGTCAACGCTAACCACAGATCGGATTCGATACGAGTTTATTATTTTGGACCTCCGCACTGCCAAGGGCCAAGAGGTCCGAGCGCACACGTTTGCTCACACACGAGACTTTTATTAACCCGTACCATACTGAGGCTAAAAGCTTCAAATTTGTACACTGCCATATGCAAGCTACATTATAGACCAGTGGCTTCAGGATATAGACCAGTGGCTTTAGTTCAAGGGTGGTACCTGGCACTACCATTGATCTATTTTAGTCAAACTTATTTCCTACACTGGTGTATTCCGAATGATAAAGGTTAAATGCATTCATCTGTGACATCTGTACTCGGCCTGAAGAGGGGGGGGGGGGGGGGGAGTGCCAGGTTTATATGATAATAGTTTTTTTTATATATATATATACATGTAATGTATATCAATATTAACATAGATATCTGTATTAGTATAGTTGTCACTTTTAGTAATGTTGTCAGTATTAGCATAGCTGTCAGTATTAGTATAGTTCTTAATTCTGCGTGCATGGGTGCCTGTGTGCCTGGGTGTATGTGTGTGCGTATGTCCGTCTTATCTATTTTTTTTATTTTTTACTTCATTTGATATATTTATACGCTCCCGTCCAAACTGGAATTGCCCCTTCGTGGGATAATTAAAGTTTTTTGACTTGACTTGAAGAGAGAATTGGAAGTTGCCTGTCTTGGGCATCGCTTACTGTATGCATGCCAAGCATCTACAGCAGTGCATGCATTGGAACCAACACGTTGTGCGTCCTTCTTTCTACAAGTTGCATACAATGACATATTACATAGCACCGGTGGCCGGTTGCATGAGTGAGTGAGCTTAGTCCTGCGTCAGACACTAAGCAAGGGGGTCCGCTACAACGGTGGTTGGCACACGACTAAACTCACTCTTGCAACTGGCCCCGTGGTCGAATTGCACGTAATGTTTAATACCCAGTACCTGCCTGTCACAATCTCCCTGCAGTACAGATGGACAGTAGGTGAGCAGTTGCCGGCTTGGAAAAGCCTTCCTGCGACCGGAGAACACATTGTGGAAGTAAGCCGCGTATCCGGAGGCGGCGCGTCTCGAATGAGTTAATGCAGATGCAGCCGTCCAGGACTGTAAGATCCAGAGTTACACAGATCTAACTGAATCTGCAAGAGGCACATGTCCACATTAACCTCCGCAGAATGCGACGCACTATGAGGATATATGGTTTCTTGTGCATGGTGTTGGAGTTCAGAAGACGCGTATGTTAAGTGTTTTGTAGAGAGGGCTGTCTCACGCAAAAGGGTGCTAACCTGCTGAAAATGGCAGTAAGATGAATGTTTTCTGCGCTCATGATTCAGAGAAAAGACATCGATAGCTGGACCTGTGCAAAGAAAATCATGCACAACGTAATGTATTTGGATACACGGCTTCACGCCGCGTATCCAGATGCGGCACGTCACGAATGTGTTAACTAAATGATGAATCTAAGCGGCGCTGCTGTTAAATGCATTTTATATAAACGGGATTCCAATCCCCCCCCCCCCTCCCCCACACACACACAAATAAATAAATAATAAAAAAAAAATAACAAATAAAAATAATAAATAAATAAAATAATAATAAATAAAATAAATAAAACATATAAAACATTTGAAAAATGTAAAAAATAAAAATAACAAGAAAGGCTCATGAGTAAGACCGATTTACATATTATGTGTGGCCTTTGTGACAAGGGCTGGCTAAAGCAACAGCAAAATCCATGAAATTTTTGAAAATGTAACACATCTGTCAAACCCCCGTGACCCTTGACCTTTGTGATGAGTCGACTAAATTAGTATACATCCATAGGAAGGTCTTATCATCAGCTATTTTTGTACCAAATTTGTTTGAAAAATTTACAAAAATTTGGGAATACCCACAATTTTATAAAAAATTAGCATTTTAGACACATTTGACAGCCTCTTGTGACCCTTGACCTTTCCAAGGGGTCATCCAAATTAGTATGCATAGATAGGTCTTAACATCCGGTATATCTGTACCAAGTTTGGGTTTGAAGTTGTGAATAGTATTTGAGAAAAAACATCTTTTGTCAAAATATGGCTATTTTTTCACCTATTTCCTGAGTTCTTGTGACCCTTGACCTTTCCGAGTGATCAACCAAATTAGTACGTATAGAAAGGTATTACCATCAGGTATCTTTGTACCTAGTTTGGGTTTGAAGTTGTGAATAGTATTTGAGAAAAAATAAATTATGTCAAAATATAGCTATTTTTTACCTATATCCTGATCCCATGTGACCTTGACCTTTGTGAGAGGTCACTCAAATTGGTATGTTTAGAAAGGTCGTACCACACAGTATCCTTGGGCCAAGTGTGAAGAATGTGGCTTGAATAGTCTCCGAGAAAATGCCAACGTTAAAGTTTACCACGGACGACGGCGGACGGACGACAGACGACGGACAGACGTCCACAGGCCCAAAACATTCTCACTTTTGCTTCGCACGTGAGCCAAAAATGAAATTAAATAAATAAAATAAATTACACAGTGAACTTTGGAAATCAGACAATTTCAGGAGAACACATTTTTTTGCTGTTAAATACGAAGTTTATCATAAGCGAAGTTTACTAAACATAAAAGAAAAACGTGTGGGTACCTCTGAAAACTTATTCTAACATATCTGACTTTCGTTATATCCAATCATGTTATTATTAACTTTTGAGTATAACCGACCTTGTTATAAATAACTTTTGTTATAACCGACCTTGTAAATAACTTTTAACTCATTCAGCCCCGCGATGGCCGTATTTCTCAAAGTTTGGAGGCGTCATCTAATGACTATGCACCAGTTGCAGGAGATGGATCGACCATGATAATTCAAGGGCAGTGCCAGATTAGTTTGGCGCCGACAGGCGCCAAGCTAATCTGGCACTGCCGTTGGATTATCATGGTCGACCCATCCCCTGCTGTAGTGCGTCAGGGCTGAATGGGTTAATATATCCGACCTGGTTATAAGTAACTTTTGTTCGATCTGACCTTGTTACAAAGAACTTTATATTATAACCGACCTTTTCAAAGGTAACTTGCTACAAAGTCACATATAGCTGATGCAATAAAATCCACTATAAATCACCGACACAGAAGAATTCGACCTGATCTAACCAAATAAACAGTCGTCTCTCATAAAGAATCGAGTCTGTCGTGACTTCACTCAAAACTTCATCTCCTAAAACGGTTGATTCAATAATGCAGACCATTTATTCCACTAGGAAAAACAAACTATTATTGCTAAAGTGGCAGAGTCTAAAATCGTTAGTGAGTTTGCAGACGTGCACATAAGCCTCAAAGAAATCACCGTAGACTAAACACGGACGTCGTTGAGTCAGCAAGAGGTACAGATCCTCATGAGCCCCCGCAGCTGCGGGGGCTCATGAGGATCTATGCATCATGTAGATGGGCATTTGTGCTGTGTATAGTAGTGGATAAGTCTACTGAATGATATGACGGGCAGACAGACACAGCGCGACCTACTTTCTACAGCACGTGAAGTCAGTTTACGGTGCCAGTAAAAAACCCTATGTCGACTACGTTGTCTTACTTGGAACTTGGGGGTACAAACGTCTAAGCCACTTTGGTATGATTCTTTCTTTGCTGGCTATTTGTGTGCTGCTCTGTGATTTCAGACTTCACGTCGCAGAAACACAAGAACTAAAGTCAAACAAAAGCAAACCGAACGTCGACTGCAGTTATAGAGCTTAGCGCCGGGCCGCCACATTCGTACTGAGTGATCTCAGATGGACTATGCAGAGGACAAGGAATAGGGAGAAATTGGAGTAGCAACAGTATAATAATGTAATAATAGAACACAATACAAATAATATAACCTGAATAAGTCTGATCCAGTTGTATGTTCACATAAGCGATTTCCGCTTGTTTAAGTGCACTTTCTTCTTCTTTTGGCCGATGGCCAACAAACGCGTAAATAATGCTTAGAGTGTCCATTTATGCCTCCCCCTCCCCTCCCCCCCACCCACTTTTTTTTTTGTTTTTTTTTTGAGGGGGGAGGGGGGTGAGTGCACAAGCAAAGGCAAAATATATTCTATTCATCTATGCCCCAGACGGCGCCCCTGGGTACACTGAAATCAAAGGTCTTGCGAGGCCCTCTGCAGGTTATTGATATACAGTCATTTAATTCCATTTGATTCGCTCGTTAATCTTGCCATTAAGCTGCGAGGCCTGAGCACATCTCGACGGAAATCTATTCTCAAACGGGGACGAACCCCTGACCGGAGCCCCTCCATCTGCAAGAGGCATTGATCCTCATGAGCCCCCGGAATTGCTGGGGCTGATGAGGATCAATGTCTCTTGCTTGCGATGTTCACTATCATGCATATTTGCATTCCTGGCTAAAAGGAAGCCCTGTTGATTCCACGACCAGCAAACTTTTCTTTTTCCCTGGACAGAATAACAGCGAACTATTTCCATTTGTACGAGGCATGGATCCTCATGAGTCTCTGCAAATTGCTGGGGCACATGATGACCTATACCTTATCCTTACATCAAGTTATTTGCGACTGTGTTCCGAAAACAGGGACCGAATTCGTACGAAGGGGCTCTTATAATCCACTTTTGAGGGAGCGAGGGAAATCAGTTATTGAACGATTCTCTATTCGTTGGCATGTCCGTCGAGATAGTCGGGTAAAAAATGTACGTCTGACTGGCTGGATGTTTTTATCAACAAAAATAAGCGAGAACGTGCAGAATTGTCAAGCGATTTCGAAAGAGACATTAATTTTTAGGAAGGTTAAAAAAAAAACAAAAAAAACAAAGAAGCGTTTGAATGAAGGCACGGTCCAAAGCTCTCGTGCTGAATGACTCGTGAAAGTGTTACGATGATTGTGTGGCAAAAGCGTGTAATGTACACACTTATTTGCACTTTGGTTGACAACTGTCAAATTTGTCTGGTTTTCGTTTTGACTTTATTTTTAAAAGTTTGTATATTTGTTTGTTTCACCGATTCATTGATTCATTCGTCAATCAATCTATTCATCCTGCTTCAGAAGCAAGTATCCGTGAATCTAGCATGGAGTCCTGGTTTGTGATGCCACCTTTCGGCTTTAACCAAAAGGTCCATAATCACTGACCAATGCACATATAAATCTATATGGAAGTGGAGTTACTTTTTAAAAAAAAGGTGTCCAGGGCCTCTCTGAAGACCTGTCTTCAATAAAGAGCATCCTTTTGCTACTGCTTGAAGCTAGACGTTCCACGTAAATTTCACCATCACGTACGTCACAGAGCATAATATCGGCCATAGGCTGCGGCACCCATACGCAATACATCATATTAGAATCATAATAGAGCTTTCATATTTTCCTCCCCTAGTTCATGACACCTCCCGCCGCATCTTTAGTACGGGGCTAGTCTGAGGACTAACTCCAGCAACCTTTTTTTTTGTCTTGAGTCGAGATGTGAGTAAAATGGGTCTGGTACCTTTCAGCAAGAGGCATCGATTCTCATGAGCCCCTGAGAATGCAGGGGCTCATGAGACTATATGCCTCTTGGAGGCGGAGGTTCTGGATGAGGCATCCAGTTTTTCTTTGGCCGCGTCGTTTTTCCTCCCTTTTTATGGCGCGCACAATTCAACTGCAAAAGCGTGTATCTGCAAAGAGACATAGATTCTCGTTCACTCTTGCTACTGCAGATGCCAGTGAGGATTCATCCCTCTGTCAGCCTCACTTACATCAGTGCTATTCCTATGTAGAAAGATACAAGGGATGAAGCCTCAGAGTGGACGCTGGTTTATAGCTTTCCGATGGAGTCCTGATTCGATTCTGGGGCTGAAAGTGAGGCACCTCTCTGCAACTAATGTCTGTCAAGCACTCACAGTCAGCTCGATGTACCCCTGTACATTCAGTAATTCACTGTACAGCAAACATCCACTAGGTGCGCAATGTCCACTCACTGAACGTCCTAAGTGCAGCGATTCTGGGCTAAAAGTGAGGCACATCTTAAAGTGCCATTACGCATATATTTGAAGACGCATTTCAGCACCATTTGTGTTTATTATGCCTTGTGGACACACCTAATGAACTTTAAAAACAGTTGTGATACGCAGCAAAAGCACACGCGTAATCGCACTTATTTATTCTGCGCTGCCGCTAGCGTGTCAATCTATTTTTAGCTGTTTCTCGTACTGAAAGCGTTGCATTTCTAGAACGGAGTGGAGTCATTCTCAGATTACTTGATACAAAGACGACGTGTGCTGAACTGGATTTTCCTGTGTCTAAATGAACCATGACTAGACCTGTGTATAGCGTTTCGAAACCATCTGTTACAGAGGTGTACCTTTGAACAATTACGGCGGTAGTGGGCCTTTAACTCATTCGCGGCCAGTCGCATCCGGATGCGCGGCTTATGCCGGGCATCCGGATGCGGCTGCCGCGAATGAAATAACTCAATATGTCATGCATTCACAGTTTGCTCCCTGTGGTAGATTCACTGTACGGCAAACATCCACTAGGCGCACAATACCAACTCACTGAACGTCCAAAGTGCAGCGATTACGGGCCAAACAGTGATGCACATCTCTGCAACTGATGTCTGTCAAGCACTCACAGTTCACTCGATGTGACCACACGCGCCCAGTTGGTTCACTGTACAGCGATCATCCACAAAGTGCATCGTCCGTTCACTAAACGCCGCGCAGCATTTCTGGGCTGTAAAAGAGGAACAATCGTCCTCTTTTCTTCTTCCAGATGAGCGACCGACTTCAATATCCTGAAGAAACTATCCCTTGCTGAGGACCCATGGGGGTGGGGGTGGGGGTGTCAGTGGGTGGGGTGGGGGGCTGCATGCGAAAATACACCAACCCTTATCATTTGGAATACACCAGTGTGTGAAATACGTCATTGACTAAAATAGTTCAAGGGTAGTGCCAGAATAGCTTGGCGCATCTAGGCGCCAAGCTATTCTGGCACCACCCTTGAACCAAAGCCATTGGTCTAGATCCTAATCTTTAAGTACTATAATGTAGCTTGCATATGGCAGTGTACAAATTTGAAGCTTTTAGACTCAGTATGATATGGGTTAAAACTACATAATTCTATGTCTTGATACTGCAGGAGGGAGATGAGTGGGGCAGGACAGGGACGCGAAGTGAGGGTGGGGGTGGGGGTGGGGGAGGGGGGGGGTGAGACACCGGTATTTCAAAACACATCCCAGATCTTGTGTGCATGTGTGAAATTTGCAAACGATTCTAACAATCTGAAAGTTTCGTCGTTAATATATTCTTGCCATTGTATTTATTTGAATGACCTCCATGTAAAAAGATGTAATTTTTTTTAAATTCAGGTCAGGATTCTTGGCAGAAAACGGCTGCAGAAAGAAAAACTCGTGGCTATGTGTAGATGCTAGACAAGATGACACCGTGGTACACTGAAACATTCAGTCACCCAAAAAATAACCGCATAGACATATTAATTGAACCAACAAGAGGCACAGATTCTCATGAGCCCCCGCGAACTGCGGGGGCTCATGAGGATCTGTACCAACAGGATGTCGTTCAACTTCCTGAAGAAGATGGCCATTTATTTTGCTTGTTATTTATCACAGTTTATGGTGCGTACTATGAGATGGGGGGAGCCGAGGGGACTATACCCAGCCAACAAAAGGTCCCCGGGCCGACGTCGGCCGCAGTTGATAACTGCGGCCGACATCGACCCGAGGACTGTTTTGCGCGCCGGGATATGCGTGTTGGATTGGGTCGTAAACAAAATGTCGTCTGATCGTAAGACAGATCATGTCGCCCCCGTACAAGAATAGAGTTGCTCAACTCAAATTACTCCTTCAATACAAAGATGAATGAATTTTTGGTGTGTGTGCGTATGTGTGTTAGCTTGAGGCATTGATTCTCATGAGCCCCTGCGACGCAGGGGCTCATCAGAATCTATGCCCCTTGCAGACGAAAAAGCGTCTGGAGAAGAAACAGAACATGACAGTACGCAGCCATTTTGTCTTCGCTGATTTCGGGTTCCCCTCGGTCCTCCGTACATTAGACTGAACTACCAAAGACCATCTTCTTGCGAGAAAATTACATACATGTCACACAGATCTTCATAAAACGCCGAAAGCCTGCAGGGTTTTATGATGATCTGGGTCCGCGCTTTTGCTGATAAATGTAGGTCGGACCCCATACAAAGCACGCAAGCAATCACCGTACGGTGGGTCCCCACTACAGACTAATAATCAAACTTACGGTGCTTGAGCATTAGGTTTCATCTTTAGCCACAATCATTAAAGGAGTGCTGGTCTGCGGTTTTGGACCTTACGACAGGAAGCCGTAAGGCCCAAAATCACAGACCTGCACACGCAGAGTCCCCTCTATCAAAGATGTAAGTGCGCCTACATACGGGTCCGTTTAGGAGTGCCGATTTACTGAGACAGCACCTTCCGAGGAAGATCTCAGAAGCATTAATCCGCGTACCCGTAGTCGGCACGTCTCGACTGAGTTAATGCAATAATTTAGGATGCTTCTTCGAAGCCGCATATATGCTCCACTGCAAATTCTGTTACAACCAGAATATTACACATGATGGCTGTCAGTGGCTGACAGCATTCGTCTTCATATTCCGATTATCATACTCTGAAGTTAGTCAGTGGGGACACAGTGTCTCAACATGCAAGATAGGCCCATTAACTCATTCAACTCCGACACGCCACGACAAGACATGGATCGAGCGTGATAGTTCAAGGGTTGTGCCAGAATAGCTTGGCGCCTATATGTTTCCGGATGCGTAATACGGTCTTCAGGGGGCAACTTCAAAATTGGGGGATTTCGGTCCTGGAACTTAATGTGTTAACCCCTTCACTTCCAGGAGGCAGGTTGTGCTTTGGAAATCAACGTCAATGAGCTCCAGACGTCAAATGAACGTGGATACACACAGTGGTTTCACAAAGAGACATAAGATCCCCATGAAAATAGCTCTGTTCAGTTACTTACCTTCGTACCGCTGTTCACTCCTAAAGTACCACAATCTCCGGGACGCTCTATCTTTGTTTGTAAAAAGCGGCATTTTCACTGTAATACAATGGAAACCTTGCTTTTCACCCCAAAAATGTACATACTGCCTTTTTCCTTGGGATAGGTGGAAAATTAAAGTGTCTCCTAAATAAAGCCGGTGTCTTTTTTTTGCGCATTCGTCTGCTGCACGTATCGGAAATAAACGTTTCATAACTACGACTTTAACATTAGATGAAATATTGTTGCTCCTTGATAAAACAGCGCTATGGGTGGGTGCGTGGGGGTGGGTGGGTTATAAAGCTTACATTCAAAACATACACACAAAGAAACGATGTTCATAACGACAATCGTTGACTACCAAAAGCACACAGCTTAAACATAAATACAGGCAACGGACGGACATAAGAATTTTAGAAGCAGGCTTCTGACAGAGTCTTCCAGACATACTGTGACGAATGTGTCCCAAATACAAGGGGAAGCACCCCTAATCCAAGAAAAGACAACTTGTACCACAACAACTTACGTCTGATCGAAGAGGTACGGGCAAAAAGCACTTAGTGTAATAGACCTCTAGACTTACTGCAGCAGACAACAAACTATATAAAATATAGAGGGCTCATGAGGATCTATGCCTCTTGCTGGCTCAATCTGTATCCAACATCCCGCCAAACGGGGCAATCAGACTCTTGTGCATTAACTAAGCATATAATTATGAAACAACATTATGAAAGATTTTGTCGCGGGACCAAAATAACTTGCAGGGGCTCATGATGATCAACGCTTCTAGTAGCTGCTCCCATTTACACCCGTTCCCCTCAAGCGAAACAGGGTCCCCGGATGTCACATTATTCACGATGGACGGACCTCGCGGGCCAAACAGGGATATACGGGATAAGTGTTTGAAAGAAGGTTTTTGTGGACCACCATAACTCTATTAGTCTGGCAAAACTGGGATATAGACCACAGGGAGATTGATCTTTTTCTTCTCCCGGGAAAAGGCTTTTAGCTCTTTCGCACCAAGGGCCGACTGCATGAAATGGTCGGCGGACCATACAAGTTTTGGGGTAGTGAATTGGCTATCAGTAAGCGTCGACTTGGATCCTGCTGTTGTACTTGTCAAGCCTCAAAGTGCTACTAGATTGAAGACGAAGAAAACAAGAAGTTTGGAACCATTTGAAGTTTGGAATCCAGCGCGCAGAGGGTCCTCGGGCCGACATCGGCCGCAGTTGACTCGCGCACAGTCGTGCGCGGGCCAACAGCGGCCGACGTCGGCACGAGGATCTCTTGCGCACTGGGAGACAGATAGTTGAGCTCAGTGCAAAGAAGGTCATTCTGAAGTGCGATTCACTTGGACTTAGGTTTTGAAAAGGCTGATAAGGGTTTTGTCCCTCAGTTCAGCTTCATGTTACTCCATCTACTTTCACCGGAGTCTAGTGAAGGATATGTTATAAGAGATGGTGAATTGAAAATAATAGCCCACCATCTACTTTTATAAGAGATAGCGAATTGAGGAAAAAACAACACCTTTCATTTCAGGAATCTTGTTAAAGGTACTAAATAAGCTGATGCAGAAGCGCATTTAACTCATTCTACCCCAACACCGAAATCCCCACATTTTGCCGTTGTCTTCTGAAGACTAGTGTAGTGCAGGACACAGATCGACGATGATAGTTCAAGGGTGATGCCAGAATAGCTTGGCGCCCATAGGCGCCAAGCTATTCTGGCATCACCCTTGAACTATTATGGTCGATCCATATCTTGCTGTGGTGTGTCTGGGGTAGAATGAGTTAACGAGATTATGTTTCTATTCGAGGAGGCCCCACACAACACACGTTTGTGTGCGAAAAGAGAGAGAGAGAGAGTGAGTGAGATGATGCTGATGATGATGTGAATCTTTTTTTTTTTATATCCAGGATAAAGCTATTAGGCAACGCAATGCCTTGTCTTACAAGCTGTCCTGTAAACAAAACAGAACGTAACAGAAAAAGACACACAGCATGCCTCCCCCCCCCCCCCCCCAAAAAAAAAAAAAAAAAAAAAAAAAAAAAAAAAAAAAAAAAAAAAAAATTACGGAAAAAATACAATAATTGAATTATTGAAAGGAGAAAAAAAAAATCGCAATGGAGAATTTGTAACTGCCACCGATGCAAAAAGCAAGGGAAATAAATGAGCATATTGCATTAATAGTATACTCATTTAAGACAGTGTCATAGAATCAGCAGCATCAATAGCGACACCGACAAGACAATAGATGTTCAGTTAGCAAATGTATGGAAAAAGATAAAAATGTTGGACGTGTACGTGTTATCAGCAGTATATGTTTATATGGCGAACTGTGAAGTCACGCTGATTGGAAGTGAGTGTTCAAAGCACGCTTAAAATGGGTTTTACCCGAAAATGATTTATTCTTTAAAGGCAATGAGTTCCAGACAGAACTACCTGAAAATAGAAGGCTTGACTTGTAGATATCTACCCTGGGGCAGGGTAAATGAAGCAAGCCATTCCTCGTATGTAGCTGATGCCTAGGGCTGAAATTAAATAGCATGCACAGATATTCGGGGGCTTGATAATGAAATATTTTGTGCATGAGGTGAGGACGCATTTGTTAAATTTGAGTTGTTCTATTAGTGGAAGCAGGCCAAGGAATTTTTATTTTTTCGTCTGTGGAATTAGGGTTTGAAATAATTATTTTAACTGAACGACGATACAGTGAGTTGGTTTTTTTTAATATGAAGTTCGCTGCTTTCGTCCCACAAAGAGGACGCATAGTCACAGTGGCTTTCAATGTGTGCGTAAAAGAACAATGTACAGCACTTTGTACTAAGAATATGTCTCTAAGTTTAGAGAGCAGAAATACATTCCTGGACAAGGTTTTGCACAAACTGTCAATATGCGGCGACCAGTGGAGCTGGTCGTCAATTACAATTCCCAGTAGGCGGTGCTTGGATACTTGTTCGATAGGTTTATTGTCAAGTGACAGTTTCAGAGGGGCCGGATTTAGCTGATGCTTTTGGCGGGTTGTTATCAACATGATTTTGGTGTCAGAAGTACTGATTAGCATGCGGTTTTGCGTACACCAATCTGACACTTCATCGAGACTTTGCTGAAGGATACTATTTAGCGGTGTTTCACGTTTGTCTGATGCGGTATGCAGCGTTGAATCGTCAGCAAATAGTTCGCATTTTACCTCAGGATTTGATTGATTGATTGATTGATTGATTGATTGTACATTGCTTAACGTCCCGATAGCAACAAGGCTTTCTCAGGGACGTGCCTGCACTGCTTGTGAAAAAAAAAAAAAAAAAACTAAACAGAAAATTGAATGTATGTCGCCAGCCGGTCAAATACGTTAAATAAACCTACATCATGGGGCCTAAATAAAGCTGTGACCATTTAGCAACACACATCCAATATCAAGAGCTACAGGCAGCGCAGACAGTAGGGAGAGTTTTAAAAAGACAAATACAGGTGAATGGACCAAGGGTAGACAGAAACACATGCCCCAGAATAGAAAGGAAACCCACCCTGTGGGGCTGACCAGGGTGACCCTGGGAACTAAAAAGTACCTAACCCCACCCAAGTCCCCCAGGGCAGACCCGGGTGGGGAACCTCAGGATTTGAGATGGAAAGAGGCAGGTCATTGATGAATAAAGAAAATAAAAGAGGCCCTAGGATAGATCCTTGGGGGACTCCGTGCCTTACTATACATTCTTTCAAATACCTTCCGTTCGAGTAAACCTTCTGTCGGCGGATACATAGGCAGGAAGAGAAAAAAAAATATAGAGATCGAATCAAGCTTTTAATAATACTGAAAGTTTCATTAAAAGAATGTTGTGATCGACTAAATCAACTGCTTTGGTTAGGTCCAGAAAAACTGCACCATTTACTTTGGAATTGTTTATTGATGAGAGCCAAGAGTCGACGATGTGAACGAGTGCAGTATGACACGAGTGTTTAGGTCTAAAACCGGACCGAAGAGATATAAGTAGGCGTTGATTCTCCAAGAATTGGAGTAGACGCTTGTGAACATGTATTTCTATTGACTTCGATAACATTGAGAACACTGAAATATGACGGAAACCGTTTGGACTTTTGGGATCATTACATTTGGGAATGGGGACAACTTTAGCATCTTTCATGATTGATTGTACATTGCTTAACGTCCCGACAGCAACAAGGCTTTCTCAGGACGTGCCTGCACTGCTTGTGAAAAAAAAAAAAAAAAACTAAACAGAAAATTGAATGTATGTCGCCAGCCGGTCAAATACGTTAAATAAACCTACATCATGGGGCCTAAATAAAGCTGTGACCATTTAGCAACACACATCCAATATCAAGAGCTACAGGCAGCGCAGACAGTAGGGAGAGTTTTAAAAAGACAAATACAGGTGAATGGACCAAGGGTAGACAGAAACACATGCCCCAGAATAGAAAGGAAACCCACCCTGTGGGGCTGACCAGGGTGACCCTGGGAACTAAAAAGTACCTAACCCCACCCAAGTCCCCCAGGGCAGACCCGGGTGGGGAACCTCAGGATTTGAGATGGAAAGAGGCAGGTCATTGATGAATAAAGAAAATAAAAGAGGCCCTAGGATAGATCCTTGGGGGACTCCGTGCCTTACTATACATTCTTTCAAATACCTTCCGTTCGAGTAAACCTTCTGTCGGCGGATACATAGGCAGGAAGAGAAAAAAAAAAATATAGAGATCGAATCAAGCTTTTAATAATACTGAAAGTTTCATTAAAAGAATGTTGTGATCGACTAAATCAACTGCTTTGGTTAGGTCCAGAAAAACTGCACCATTTACTTTGGAATTGTTTATTGATGAGAGCCAAGAGTCGACGATGTGAACGAGTGCAGTATGACACGAGTGTTTAGGTCTAAAACCGGACCGAAGAGATATAAGTAGGCGTTGATTCTCCAAGAATTGGAGTAGACGCTTGTGAACATGTCTTTCTATTGACTTCGATAACATTGAGAACACTGAAATATGACGGAAACCGTTTGGACTTTTGGGATCTTTACATTTGGGAATGGGGACAACTTTAGCATCTTTCATGGCATCTGGAAAAATACCTTGCTCGATAGAAAGGTTGAATATAAATGTCAAGGTTTCAGCTGTGTATGGAAGGGACAATTTCAGTACCATGTTGTTTATTCCATCCAGGGGACACGATTTACTTGTTTGAGTAGAAATATATTTACCTACTTCAAACACTGTCATAAGAGGTATGGAGAATGACGCACCTGTTGCGGACTCACAGTGTGTGCGCAGTTTATCAGAACAACTGTAAATATCAGTAATAGAGGAAACGACTGTAGAAGGGATTCAGCAATATTTAAAAAGTGGGAATTGAACTCGTCTGGATTTATGCCTGGAGAGGTAGCAGCATTGATGGAACTTTTCTTCTTTGTAAACAAATTGATTGCATTCCGGACACTTCGGGTATCTTTACCCTCTGCGATTACTTTTTCCTCATTTGTTTTCTGGGCTTTTCTAAATAAGGATTTTACAAGATTACCTTGTTTCTTAAAATCTGATATTTTTCTCTGCCGTTTTAAGTCATCTCTTATTTCCATTGCGTGAATGATTTCCTTTGACAACCAAGGCGGACGGGAAGCGTGTTTAACTCTTTTAGTCCTTAGTGGGGCATGTTTATTTAGGACCCAAAGAAATAGCTTGTACCAAAGCGCTAGGGCTTCATTGGGATCATTAGTGTCATAAATAAGGTGAAAGGGCGCGTTTAATAGGTCATGGAGAAAGTCATCTTTGTTGAACTTTTTGTAAGACCTGTATGTGATAGTAGTGTGTTATTTGTGCTGGGGTTTATCACGTTTAACTGAACGATTAAAACAAGTAGGAAAATGATTGGCTACACTCGGCACATGGACTTTTTTTTAAAGCAGGTGTATTTGTAGTGTAGATGTGGTCAATCAATGTGGCGGATGACAAAGAAACTCTATTGGGAGACTGAACCATTTGCTGCAGGCCAAATAATAAGGAGGTGTAATTCCACGCCGTATTACCAGTCTTTAGCAGGTCAATATTAAAACCACCTAGAAGACGTGTCTTTGTTGTTACGTTGTTGCACCTTATCCATCGACTGAGGTGACAAAATCATCATACAATGAGAATGTGGCTGAAGGAGTGCGATAAATAAATCCTATTAGTGTGGGGGAAGACTTGTCACATTTCAAATCAAGGAATAAACTTTCTACGTGTCTAGACTTTAAATCCATGCGGCGGGTAACGTACTGGCGGATATATATATATATATATATATATATATATATATATATATATATATATATATATATATATATATATATATATATATATATATATATATATATGAGAGAGAGAGAGAGAGAGAGAGAGAGAGAGAGAGAGAGAGAGAGAGAGAGAGAGAGAGAGAGAGAGAGAGAGAGAGAGAGAGTACAGTAACAATAGCTACGGCAAATATCCTACAAAGGATGAAGCATGCATTGTATGGCCATTCAAGAAAAAACAATCTCTGCATCTCCCCGCACAGACAAGACAGTTCATTGTCAGTCGCGGACTTAAACCAAAAATGACCCCGGCTCCCTCACTCTAAAGATGTAAATCTGCCCGCAAGAGGTACAGATTCTTATGAACTCCTGCAAATGCAGGGGCTCATAAGAATCTATGCCTCTTGCAGATACAATGCACCGTCTGAGGGATTGCTGCA
The DNA here is from genome assembly GCA_036245525.1 of Semisulcospira habei. Taxonomy (NCBI): domain Eukaryota; kingdom Metazoa; phylum Mollusca; class Gastropoda; family Semisulcospiridae; genus Semisulcospira; species Semisulcospira habei. The sequence continues at coordinate 117,803,243 of BTPG01000003.1, read as the reverse complement.
CACTTTTTCTATATCTTACAAGGGATTTCTGCACATTACAGTTCAATTCAACCTGCATTTCCCTCCGGTTATAAAAACCAATGCCAATTTGAATTCTCCGTCAAATTTAACGGTTTCCTGATTCTGTGTTAGCTTTAACACAATCTGCTCCAGGACCGAAATCCCCCAATTTTGAAGTTTTACCTCTGAAGACTATTACACTTCTGGAAACAGATCGAGAGTGATAGTTCAAGGGTTGTGCCGGAATTGCTTGGCGCCTATGGGCGCTAAGCTATTCTGGCACAGCCCTTGAACTATCATGTTCGATCCATGTCTTGCCGTGACGTGTCGGAGTTGAAGGAGTTAATTCCCAAGTTTTGTGGACGGAGCCAAACCTATCATGGTAATTGTCTAATTTCAACAGAAACGTAACAGACACCAGAGGCTAAATTGAAAATCCCTGCCCGTGTGAGGGTTTTTGTTTGCTTGTTGCTTTTGTTAACTTTAGCCATCGGTTGCAGAGTTACCCAATTACAGAGAATTGAGGAGAGAATGAAAGAAGACGAGAAAACAAACATGGAAATAAAGAACAAGGAAAAACTGGAAAGAACAGGAGGGAGGGAGGGGGGAGAGGACAAGGAGGAGGGGAGGGAGGGGAGGGAGGGAGGGGAGAGAGAGAGAGAGAGAGAGAGAGAGAGAGAGAGAGAGAGAGAGAGAGAGAGAGAGAGAGAGAGAGAGAGAGAGAGAGAGAGAGAGAGAGAGAATATTTCATTTCAAACTTACATCTAATTACCTACAGCTACTCTCAGATCACAACCACCGACAAATTCACCAGTGAAGATCCCAGTAAGCGTTTTACCATCATGCTGACGTCGGTCCGAGGACCCTTTGCTCGACCGAGATCAGACGATCAGTCAAATTAGTCTAATATTAAAGCTGGTATAATTAGTCTAGTCCCCAAGCAAGCATAGGGGCCCGACGATGGTTCTTTGACTAAATGCAAATCCGCTGCGCCACCGCGTGCGCGCCACTAGCTCAGTATTCTGAATTGAGCTAGCGGTGCTGTGCCGCGCAGGCGGTGGCGCAGCGGATTTGCATATGCAAACAAGCTCCTCTCATCTGCAAGAGACACAGATTCTCATGAGCCCCTGCGCTATTTGTGAGCAGTGCTCGATCCTTCTGTAGCGATCATGATACTCCGTGATAGTGCCTGACTAGCTTGCTGACAGGATAAGCTCTGAGCAAATTAGGCACTATCTGCACTATCGTAGTCGATCCGCCTCTTTTTTGTTTTTGTGATGTTTTTGATGGTTATGAACTGAAAGCAAGAAGTTCAGACAATTTGCTGGCGTTCAGTGATGCGGTTTGCGGAATCTTTCTGAAAGTTGCTGTGTCAGTAGCTTTGTGACCGAGTGCATTCTTGTTGTAAACAAACCTGGAAAAACTTATTAATGAACGGTTTTGTCCTCGTTCTTATATAGTAATTTTGTTCTTGTTAATTTCACCGAAAGGAGAGAGGTTACCCGGCACAACCCCACGACCGCATTTCCTAAATTGTGGGGGTGTCACCTACCCATCAGGCGCCAAACTAATCTGGCACTACCCTTAAATCATCACGATCGAGCCATCTCCTGCTGCAGTGCGCTGCGGCTAAATGGATAATTAACTGTTTTGTCTTTGTTCTTCTATATTGATTGTTTTCTTATTAATTTCATTTAGAAGAGAGATGTTAGAAGACTGCCAGTGAAACGGAGAGGAAAATATTCAGTTTCAAAATACTGTGCGGCTGCTGGATAAACTATTTTAGCTCACTGACACTTCATACACACTAATTAGTGATGTCAAACTATTTTCCCCCCACTTGTAGAATTTTAGAAAATGTCAACGACCGCGAGTTGTCACTTTGTCTTTAACACATTTTGCCCTAAGATCTCTATTTTCAAAGCTAGGATTTGCCCCCTGAAGACTACAGTACGGTTTAGGAGAAGACTGAAGACTACAGTACGGTTTAGGAGAAGACTGAAGACTACAGTACGGTTTAGGAGAAGACTGAAGACTACAGTACGGTTTAGGAGAAGACTGAAGACTGAAGACTACAGTACGGTTTAGGAGAAGACTGAAAACTGAAGACTACAGTACGGTTTAGGAGAAGACTGAAGACTGAAGACTACAGTACGGTTTAGGAGAAGACTGAAGACTACAGTACGGTTTAGGAGAAGACTGAAGACTACAGTACGGTTTAGGAGAAGACTGCAGACTGAAGAAGACAGTACGGTTTAGGAGAAGACTGCAGACTGAAGACTACAGTACGGTTTAGGAGAAGACTGCAGACTAAAGACTACAGTACGGTTTAGGAGAAGACTGCAGACTGAAGACTACAGTACGGTTTAGGAGAAGACTGCAGACTACAGTACGGTTTAGGAGAAGACTGCAGACTGAAGACTACAGTACGGTTTAGGAGAAGACTGCAGATTGAAGACTACCGTACGGTTTAGGAGAATACTGAAGACTACAGTACGGTTTAGGAGAAGACTGCAGACTGAAGACTACCGTACGGTTTAGAAGACTGCAGACTAAAGACTACTGTACGGTTTAGGAGACAGACTGACCGTAATATTTCAAGAGTGGTGCCCCTAGGCGCCAAGCTATTCCTGCACCACCCTTGAACTATTATGGTCGATCTATATCTTCTTATATATTGTGTCAGGATTGAGTGGGTTAACCCCTTCATTGCCACTGGCCCTTTGAAACCATGAACACTTTTCCTTTCCACCCAAGGAACACGAGCACAGATCGGGTCTGCAAGAAGCAAAGAACATCACGAGCCCCCGCATTTGCGGGGGCTCATGAGGTTCTTTGTCTCTTGCGGCTGTGCGGTGTTCTCCGCAGTGGAGGAGTTAATGCGCCCTACTTAATCTTATGAAACTGTAGTGTGTCAGAACGACCGTGAGTTTTTAGAACTGCATTTTTTCTTTCTTTTTTTTTAATGTCTGACATGTCAAAATATCGAACAACGACCTCGAGGTTTACAAGCGGACTGACATTATTGGAGAAAACGGGGGAAAACGGCAAAGCGAAAAGAAAATTACACTTTGCGTAAAAAGCAAGTGGAAGCGTTTGTCGGCCTGAACAGTATTGTATTTTCAACGACTGACAAGAATGGTTCATTTTCACTTCATGAATTAAAAATAAAACCCAGTTTGTCGAATGGCATCGCGACTTACAGAACTCACGACTCTGACATTTTGAAACTTTGAAATATACAGTGGAAAAATAAATAAATAATAAACAGTGACAAAATAAATAAATATATAAATAAATCGGAGTGAACAGTAAAAAGCAAATTTGTCGAGCGGAGCGAGAACAGACAATCTGGTTCACTAGACTGCGTGTGCTGGTCTGTGGTTTGAATCTTATGACTCTCCGAAGATTGATTGATTGTACATTGCTTAACGTCCTGACAGCAACAAGACTTTCTCAGGACGTGCCTGCACTGCTTGTGAAAAAAACTAAACAGAATGACTCTCCGAAGAGCCAAATCACCAAAATCAAGGCTCCTTCCACCCAAAGCACTCGGGATTACAAACGAGAAAAGCACAATTTTTCCCAAACCAAAATATTGACATATTCCTTGTGCAATTTAACCTACTTTGTTGCTGGTATGTGATTTCGGACCTTATGGCTTTCAACCGTAATGCCCGAATTCACATACCACCACATATATATAAAGCCATATATTCTCACTCCTCCCCTCAATCACACCAGCTAATCCAAACTTCAACATACACCCCTTTCCTCCTCACCCAACCGAAAAAAATGTCTTTTAAAACGGCCCAAGCGCACAAATTAGGGCTCTTAGGCATCTCTCTTCCTCCCCCCCCCCCCCCCCCCAAAAAAAAAAAAAAAAAAAAAAAAAAAAAAAAAAAAAAAAAAACAAACAACAACCAAAAAAACAATCCGTACGTCAAATCTCATCTCCCCAGCCTCCCGAAAAAAGGCAAAAAAAAAAAATGTTTTTTTTCAACGGTCCGAGCGCACAAATTGGGGCACTCTTAGGCATATCTTCTCACACTCTTCCCTAAAGCACATCCGATTATCCAAACTCTAACCCCCCCCCCCCCCCCCCCGCATCTCCCCTGAAAAATAAGAAAAATGTCTTTTTGAGCGACCAAAGCACCCAAATTAGGGCGTCTTCCCCCGGACAGGCTCGGGCCGAAGAAAAGCGAGAGAAAAGTCTTTTCCAGTGTCCGAAAGCACAGATCAATGCGCCCATGATGAGCCAAATAGGAGTCATCAGTCATCCTCGATCCCGCGACTATAAACGATGCAAAGATTAGAGAGCGGAGGAGAGTGTTAGTCGATGAGCATTAGTTTTTCACGGGCGATGTGCCGAGGGGTGAAGATCGCAAGCTGTAGCCCCGATGAGCTTCCTCGATGTGAGATACACAGATGACGAATTAGCATAAATGCTCTTTGCTCCTTGCAGGGGCTCATGAGGACATATGCCTCTTGCTGATGAATGGAGAATACCAAATTATGATGTAATCTCTGCTAGGAAGACATACTTCAGAACCTGTTGTGAGCGACCACTCGCATGAGAGATCACCTGTCATTAAAGACCATCAGTTAGGTGGCTACAGCCACCTAACTGAAGGTCTTTAACCCATTCAGCCCTGACGCCCTACAGCAGGAGATGGGTCGACCATGATAAATCAAGGGTAGTGCCAGATTAGCTTGGTGCCTGTCGGCGCCAAGCTAATCTGGCACTGCCCTTAAATTATCATGGTCGATCCATCTCCTGCAACTGGTGCATAGTCATTAGATGACGCCTCTAAAAGTACGGCCGCCGGACTGAATGAGTTATTGACTGGGCCCTACATGATGGTCTTTGGCGACAAGTGACACGTTTTGCCGTGGGCTCATGAGAGAGCACCTGGCCTTTTTCCTTGCAATAAGTCGGTTTCTACTGCATATCCATTTGGAGAAAGAATCACTATGTGTGTGCTGCTCTATTAGTTTGGATCTTGCGACTCTACGTCACGAGGTCCAGAATCACAGACCGGCATTCACGGACCTCTAACGACACTAAGATGTCGATTGATAAAGACGAGTCTTCTCCCTAGTGAAGAACCACTTAGTTTAATTATCCGCAAATCTGCTTAACGCTGTGGTAAAAACGCAAATAACCAATTAATTGGAAAAAGCAATCAACTGTAAAGAACGGACAAAATGTTCATTGATATGCATCATAATGAGTCATAAATGTGTCAGAGCAGAAAACAATGATGTTCAGAGTTATTGAAGACAAATACCTTAAATCAAGACAATAATTTCAGTATCTTTTAAATGGTCAGCTCGATTAATCCCCGTGTCGATGGACATCACATGCATCCATCGACACGGACTCGGACGTTCTTTGGACACAACCAAGGGAGAAAAAAAAATCTGAATCTGAACAATTAACAAAACCAGTTCATGAACAGGACACTCAAGCCGCCTAAACAGTCCGCTTTTTTCCCCCCAAGTCCATCTAATTAAATAATTTCGCTTGAGCTGTCGAATTAGCACCAGGGCCTGTCGCAGTCGTAGCAGATTCAAACAGCGTCAAAAACTCTCCAGCAGACGACCCAAAACCGGCGCCAAAATCGGAATCACTAGCATCTTTATGACGAATGAATGAGGAGGACGAGTCTGAAGCGGATAATTTCTGATGTGGAGAAGAAAAAAAAGTGTGCTGGTCTGTGATTTTGGACCTTACGGCCGGAGGCCGTAAGGTCCAAAATCACAGACCAGCACACACACGTATAGATTACTTATTGACGTGACGTCTTTTTATCGTCTGAATTCATAGACTGTCATGGGCTGTACTGTCTCTTTTCCCTTGCTGGCAAGTGCAACACTTTGTACCTATTTCTCCCGCGAGGAAGTCAAAAGCCTTCCGGGAGAGCAGACGAGAGTTTTACTGGACTGTTAACACCTTCACTGCCGCGAATTAAAAAAAAAAACAAAAACAACTGAACACGATCCAGCTGCAAGAGATACAGATCCTCGTGGGCCCCCGGCAGTGGCGGGGATCAAAAGGACCTATGGCGCCTCTTCCTGACACCACTTCATATCCATCTTCGCTGAACTAACGATTTCAGAAACACAATCTGCGACCGCGGTCGGTGAAGGGGTTAAGCAGCGAATCTGTTCCATATGCGAGAGGCATGGATATTCATGGTCTCCCCAATGTGCGGAGGCACGCGGAAAAACTATATTCTTGATGCGACAGTGTCAATCGGCGCGGGTTCAAAGAATAAGGGATTTCCAGAGGGACCTCTCTTCGATGGCATCGTTTGTGAACATTGGGGGTATCGGCACATCTTCTGCATCCGCTAAAAGCATAGATCTTCATGAGCTCTGTAGTTGGGCTGAGGAAAATCATGATGATCTATACCTCTGGCTGCGACAATTTCGATCTCGGTTTCTGAGACTACGGAGACTGGCTAGGGTCCTATCTAGGATAGGTGTGAAATGAGTGACAAGAAAAATGCATTTGGAGTGTCCTTTCGCTTGGGATGGCTGACAGCGGTTCCTTCGGGTTTCTGGGTTTGGAAACAGCCTTAGGCTTAAACCCCATGTGATTTCCTCTGTCTGAGAAGCAATCATGGAAATTACATGGTCGATCTTTACGAGCAAGATGTTCAGAATTTCGTCAATGACCGACCCCCCCCCCCCCCCCCCCCCCCAACCTCCAGACGACGAGAATCTTTTTTTCCCCCTGTAGAGATGAAATACATAAGTTACAGAGGCAATGCAAGAGATATTCACAGACCTGACCTTTCAAGCAAGAGGTATAGATTTTCATGAGCCCCTGCGAATGCAGGGGCTCATGAGAATCCCTGCCTCTTGCAGATGGCAGACTGTAGAGTCACATTTCGAAAACGCAGACACAGCGTGCGAAAATGAAAAACTGTGCTGCAAAGAAAATTAGGACCGTGTCTAACTTTTCTGGAAGTGGCAATTTCAGCCAAATCGTGAGGTTTCATGAAAGGTTGGAATTAGTGTCAGGATCAGTAAACGCACACCGGGTCCCGCTGACAATTGAAATAAGGCGAAAAACTGCTCGACAACTTTTTCAATGGGCAACGATATCTTACGGCATTTTTGCGTCTTATATTTCAGTGATGCAATTGAAACGATGTACGCAGCCAACATGATCAAAACATTTGGGTGGTGGTGGTGGTGATTTGAGGGTATTTTATACCTCCACGTACGTGCGCATAGGTAGATTCCTAAGTTTTCAAAGTCCAAAGGTACCCGTATAGTAGGTTTCGGCAGGGATTCTATAGAATCCCTGCTTTCGGTTAGTTTCCACAACATTAACTCTTTGCCTACGGATGTCCGGCGACTTCAGCCGCCGCGAGATTACTTTCACTAGAACATTATCGGCTGCGAGATCCGTCCAGCGCGCGCGTGTGTGTATGTGTGTGTGTGTGTGTGTGTGTGTGTGTGTGTGTGTGTGTGTGTATGTGCACACCAAACCACTCAAATGGGTTACTTTCTTTACCATCCTTATGCAAAATGGGTGTGTGTAAAATTCTGGGTGACCAAGTCAGGCACCCATTTTTTCTGAGGGTTGTTTCTGCATTATCTTTCATTCAAAAGTCAGAAAAAAATATCAAAATAGGATGTCCCCATTTCGCCAGATTTACTTCATGTTGTGTTTTGGCGATGCCCTGGGCCTGTGTGTTGACACGGAAGCGGAGTGTTTTCAGATCAACTTGATGATGATCGCTGATTGGTTAGCACAACGCCGATGAACGGAGTTGTTTCCCTTGCCCTTCCTAAAACGTCGTCTTTCGTCCCCAACAGTTGGCCATTTTTCAGCGTTTGCAGAGGTACTTTATGCAATATTTCTTAGTTAAGAGCATGCCCAAATGTACTTGTTCAGTGCAGTTATTTAACTGAGAGATGCCTCCAATCCCCGATACCCGTTTGGCCCAGAAAAATAAGGCGTCTGCTTTAGCCGTGGCTCGGTCCGTGTCTTCCTCTCTCTGACCATTGAGTCTTGTAGTAAATGATAATAGAACCCCACGATTTTAACAAAAGCTTTCTTCTTCAATGAAAGGAATTCGTTCAATAACCCCATTACAAGGTCAATCTGCCACGCGATTTTGTTTCTTTTTTTTTCTGACATGTGTGATTGTCAATGATCGAAAAGTAACTTCACACATGCATGCACAGTATCAGTTGACTTTAAAAAAAAAAGAAAGAAAATGGCGCCAGATTTCAATCCTCGTTTGCAAAACTGCCTCGCTATTCGAAGAACAAACGTCCACAAACAGGTCTTTCAGAATGTGCAACTGAATTGTCGCTTTTTACTGTATTACCAGTTTTTAGTTCTCAGGATCACCCTGGTCAGCCCCACAGGGTGGGGTTTTCTCTCTATTCTGGGGCATGTGTTTCTGTCTACCCTTTGTCCATTTACCTGTATTTGCCTTTTTAAAACTCTCCCTACTGTCTGCACTGCCTGTAGCTCTTGATATTGGATGTGTGTTGCTAAATGGTCTTAGCTTTATTTAGGCCCCATGTGTTAGGTTTATTTAACGTATTTGACCGGCTGGCGACATACATGGCAATGTTCTGTTTAGGTGTTTTTTTCACAAGAAGTGCAGGCACATCCTGAGAAAGCCTTGTTGCTGTCGGGACGTTAAGCAATGTACAATCAATCTGATTCAAAATGTCAATTGGTTTACATGGTTGTATTGGACATGTTTGCAGCAACACCGTTTTGGTCACACCGGCTCAGGACTTTCTGCACACACCCAGCGCCGGATGGCAGCAGGATGTCCAAACCCATCGGGATCTATGGAAGTGGACAAGCATGCCCCTTCCTGGCACATGACCAAGGCCCATGGCCAAATTAGTCAGCTGCAGCATCATGGCCCCCCAGCCTCTGCCACAGAGGGTGCGTCTGTTAGGAGGGTGCATGGACGGCAGCGGAATGCTCCCAATTACAAACTGGTAAGTAAAGTGATTCTATGATCATCTTCATTTTATTGGCTGGCGTGCGTGCGAAGCAAAAGTGAGTTTATGTTCTGGGCCACTGGTCGTCCGTCCGTCGTCCATGGTAAACTTTAACTCATTCTACCCCAACACCAAAGGATTTTGCCTCTGTCCTCTCAAGACCGCATTGCAGCGCAGGACACAGATCGACCATGATAGTTCAAGGGTGATGCCAGAATAGCTTGGCGCCCGTAGGCGCCAAGCTATTCTGGCATCACCTTTGAACTATCATGGTCGATCCTTATCTTGTTGTGGTGTGTCTGGGGGTAGAATGAGTTAACGGTGGCATTTTCTCGGAGACTATTCAAGCCACATTCTTCAAGCTTGGCCCAAGGATACTTTGTGGCAAGACCTTTTTAAACATGCCAATTTGAGTGACCTCTCTCAAAGGGTCACGCAGGGTTGACAAATGTGTTAAAACTGCTTGCATTTTCAAAAAACGTGGATTTTGCTGCTGCAGAAGCCAGCTCTCGTCACCGAGGTCACACATATGTAAATCGATCATACACGGGATTACTCTTTTTATTCTTGTGCAAGGCCCCTTAAACCAAAATTGGGCTGTTTCTGTCCTAATGCAGCTTTGGTTTCAATCTTTCTTTCTTTCTTTCTCCAGTTGGCAAATGGCGCCTGGGATGGACCCGAGACTGAGAGTAGTGCCAGCGCATCACAATACGAGGGCAGTGATGATGAGGAGTTTGTTCCTGGCTCGAGCTCACCGGATTCAGAGGGTGTGCCGGCATCAATTGCTGGGATCTCTGACATAGACAGTATTGTATCGACTATGTTAGATTTCATCAAAGTGGCAGGTTCAGGGTGGCCAGGTGTCGGTGACCCTAGTACCAGCAAGGTGCAGTGTGCGTTAGGGGGTGGCAATGAGAATGTGGATAGGCAGAATGATTGTACATTGCTTAACGTCCCGACAGCAACAAGGCTTTCTCAGGACGTGCCTGCACTGCTTGTGAAAAAAAAAACTAAACAGAAAATTGAATGTATGTCGCCAGCCGGTCAAATACGTTAAATAAACCTACAACATGGGGCCTAAATAAAGCTAAGACCATTTAGCAACACACATCCAACATCAAGAGCTACAGGCAGTGCAGACAGTTGGGAGAGTTTTAGAAAGACAAATACAGGTGAATGGACCAAGGGTAGACAGAAACACATGCCCCAGAATAGAAAGGAAACCCACCCTGTGGGGCTGACCAGGGTGACCCTGGGAACTAAAAAGTACCTAACCCCACCCAAGTCCCCCAGGGCAGACCCAGGTGGGGATGGATAGGCAGAAGGAACATGATGCTGGAAAGAGTGGGGAAAGAGCACTTACAGAAGAAACAGGTGTGGACGTGTCGTAGAGAGGGAAAGGAAAGTACAAATGGGACAAGAAACATGCATGCAAATTGTGTGGGAAGCTTGTCTTGAAAATGAGCACGCACTTACAAGATGTCCATGCAGATGAGGCAGATGTTGCTAAAATTTTGTCGATGAAAAAAGGGACCAAGCAGAGACGTCGAGCATGGATCAGACTACAAGATGAGGGTGATTACATGCATAACGTTGCTGTTCTTGAAAACAAATCCGGATGTTTGATTCCTAAGTATCGCACCAAAACTAGTAAGGTAGACGACCTTCTCGCCTGTAGCCATTGCAAAGGGCTCTATCAAAAAAAGCTGATCTCTGTACACTCAAAACGTTGCTGTCAGAAGCCAGGAGGGTTTCAGATCACTCAGCGAGGGGACGCGGCGCGCCGTGGTCGGCTAATGCTTCCAATACCCTTAGACGTTGAATTTTCCTTCTATCACAAGGTCTTGGCCAGCCAGAGAGATGATGAGATAAGCCGTCTCATCAGAACTGACCCCTTGCTTCTTGAGTATGGAAAGAGATTATTTGACCGCAGGGACATTGAAGAACACACGGCTGGACAAATCAGCTCCAGGATGCGGGAGTTAGGGAGACTATTAAAGATTATCAGAGTGAGGTCAGAAATGAAAATCGCAAGTTTAAATGCTGTGATCAATTCAGCTAGCTTTGATCATGTTGTCCTGGCTGTAAAAGAGCTAGCAGATTTGATGAGGACACACATCAGTTCAAAAAAGGCAATCTCGCAATGCGCATAGGCCATGCTTTGAAAAAGTGTTCACAGATCAGTCACAGGCATCCAAACAGCTTGGGCAGGGTTCAGACGACAGGTGGCGACAGGAGCTCTCTGAGGCGCAGCGGTTTGACTCTGTCTTCAACGGGGACTGGTATGATTGTGTGTCCGCTACAGCAGCCCAGTCGGTCGGGAAAATGACCATGAACAAACCCAAGCTGATCCCATCATGTGAAGATGTGAGGAAGGTCCAACAGCTTCTTGAGACAAGGATGGTTTCGGAAGATTATCCAACAGTGGTTAAAGCAACTCTTTGTGCTGTATCACTTTTCAACCGAAAACGAGGGGGAGAAGTTCAGAGAATGAAGGTGTCAGACTTCCAGAAAGCTAAGATTGGATCGATCACCAATCAAGATATCTTGAAAGGTCTCACAGAGGTTGAGAAGAAAATGGTGAATCATTTTCAGCGAGTGGAAATCAGAGGCAAGTTTAATAGGAGTGTTCCCGTTTTGCTGACGAAGAAGATGATGACAACTGTGGACAGAATCCTTCAAATGAGGCAATCAGTGCCAGCTCTCACTGATTCCCAGTACATCTTTGCCACACCTTCTGGTCAGAGGCCTTACAGAGGCCATGATGTTCTGAAGGCCCATGCCCTAGAAGCAGGGGTGTCATACCCAGCCATGTTCACATTTACTCAGTTACGGAAGCAGGTTGCAACTTTGGCTCAGTCAATGGCCATCTCGGAGTTAGACCAGGATCAGCTGGCAGATTTCCTTGGCCATGATATTCGGATACATCGCCTTATCTACCGCCAACCTCAAGACGTCCTTCAAAAGGCAAAAGTGGCAAAGATTCTTCTGTCAGTTAACAATGGAATGACAGATTTTGAGAGTTGCATTAGAGCTGAGCTGGGCGATGATGAAGAGATTGACTTTGACAATGAAGACACATCAGAAACTGGCAGAGAGGTCTCAGGGGGAACAGCACCTGTGAATGAAGCAAGTAGCAAGTCAACAACACAGGAATCGATGAGTATGACGAAGAAAAGACGTCCAGAGCCTGATGACAATCTAGATAGTTTTGATGATGACAGTACTGCGTCAGCTCCTGTTCGAAAGAAACCTAGATTTACAAGGAAACCATGGGGGGAAGCTGAAGAGAAAGCTGTTCAAACTCGTTTCAAGACACACCTCGTCATGAACAAACTTCCTGGAAAGGCCGAGATACAGCACGCAATGGCAGAAGAGCCCGTACTTAGACATAGGCGCTGGACAAACATTAAAGATTACGTCCGCAACAGACTGAAAAGTTTACAAAAGAAATGAATTGAAGTTCCCAGCCACTCGCGGCATTTTCGGTTTCATACAGATTTATTACAAGAGTGTTATTATTGGGGTGGTTTCAGCATGTATAGCCTGCTTTTTTTTATCTGATGGACGCCTGGATCATTTTGTATACTGTATAACCTTTGGATTTGCAAAACGAAACAGCCGGCTGGGGACAAAAGACAATAATAAGATAAGATAAGAAAACCATTGACAACGTAAAGATTGATTACAAGAGTGTTATTAGGGGGGGGGGGGGGGGGGGGGGGGGGCTGGATCATTTTGTAATATACTGCATACCATTTTTAAAACTCTGCATATGGAAGAATGGTTGGTTTGTTGGGGACGAAAGACAATAATAAAGGCTGAAGTTTCAAGTGATTTCTTATGTTGTCAGTTAATTAATTAATGTCAGTGTTCTGTTCTGTCATTTTAACTCATTCTACCCCAAGACCGGAATCCCCAAATGTTGAAGTCGTCTTCAGAAGACTGCGTTGCAGTGCAGGACACAGATCCACCATGATAGTTCAAGGGTGATGCCAGAATAGCTTGGCGCCCATAGGCGCCAAGCTATTCTGGCATCACCCTTGAACTATCGTGGTGGATCTTTATTTTGCTCTGGTGTGTCTGGGGTAGAATAAGTTAAGTGTTAGTTTCTTCGTCTGGGTCTTTTTCTATCTTTCATATTTTTCCACACTTTTTGACCCGCATCATACTGAGGCTAAAAGCTTCAAATTTGTTCACTGCCATAATTCTATGCAAGCTACATTACAGTACTTACAGATGAGGACATAGACCAATGGCTTTAGTTCAAGGGTGGTGCCACAATAGCTTGGCGCCTAGAGGCACCAAGCTATTCTGGCACTAACCCTTGGACTATTTCAGTCACACTTGTTGCACACACTGGTGTATTCTGAATGATAAGGGTTAATATTCAAAATGCTCTGTTGCTGTTTGTCTGAAACTCCAGAGTACCCAAAACCAAAAAAAAAGTCCTTTAATTTCCAGAATACATTATGTTGATTCTCACATCAATGCCATGATAAACTGTTTTGCTTCAGAAGGACAAAACGCAGCAATGTTTAAAAGATTTCCTCTGTAAAAATCATAATCGAAAGGTTACGGGCCAGTGTTTATTGAATTTTGCACCATACAATGTTAAAAATGTTAAAGCACACATACACATTAAGTTGGGAAAAAAAAATTAATGTGAAAAAGAAGTATTCCATGAACTTGACCTTACTACAGACGCCTACTGTTGTGAAGACACCCATTTTGACTGTAATGCCAGTTTTTGTGTGTGAGAGGCACCCACATTATTGGTAGAAACCCATTTTTTTCCATCTAGTGGCTCTGTTTCTAGAAAATGTCTATTTTATTTTAAGTTATAGAGGTTAGTTATAAGGTGAGTTCTAAAAATTCGCATCAATTCCAGAGCCCTAGAATAAAGAGAAATATGGGAACCCATTTTGACATAAAATGGTAGGTAACCCACTCTGACGCTTTTGTCTGCGTGTGTGTGTGTGTGTGTGTGTGTGTGTGTGTGTGTGTGTGTGTGTGTGTGTGTGTGTGTGTGTGTGTGTGTGTGTGTGTGTGTGCGGTGCGCGCGCGTTTGTGTGTGCATTGCCAGCTTTAGCGCTGAGCATGTCATTGCAAGCCGCTACCTGGCATGTGCACTAGAAATGAGCTCAGTCATAACAAAATTACTTAGTGCCGGAGCACGTAATACAGAAACGTTCCTTAGTAAGCAAAGAGTTAAAAAAAAAACTGGGGCCAGTTGCATGAGCGAGCTTAGTCCTGCACCAGCCACTACGCAAGGTGCGCCGCTATAGCGGCGCACCATGCGTAGTGGCTGGTGCAGGACTAAGCGGGGCACCTTGCGTAGTGGCTGGTGCAAGACTGAGCTCGCTCATGCAACTGGCCCCTAAGAGAAACCAAATGCACATAATGAAACAATTTCCACACTCACCGACAGGTCGCGGGTTCGGTCTCTGGCGCGGTTATGATTTTTACTCATGTTCTATCCAGGGTCATCCTGAAGGTGCACATCATGTAGTTCGTTGGACAGTGTGTGACCGCCCCTTCCATGCCACTGGGCGACGGTATGTTTTGTTTCTGAAACCTGTGTTCATTCAATGACCAAAAAACCACAACCGTCCAAGGAACATGGATATAAGTTGGTCTCAGCAAGACTGAGATATAGATCTTCATGAGTTCCCGCAGTTGCGGGGGCTTACGAGCATCTACGTCCCTCGCAGTTGGATCGTAACCACTTTTTCTCGGCAGTTAAGGGGTTAAAACACAAGTACGTATCTTCAGGATGCAAACGACTCGGATAATAACACAAACCTTCTCCCCCCCCCCCCCCCCCCCCAACGCATACACCCAAACCCTCTCTTTCAAAAAGCCTCGGAGGTGAGTGTTTCAACTCGCGTCAGTCCTTTGGCGCCAGCAGGACTGATTTTAACTAGGGACAATAATTAAGTTTCTGGCCTGATAGTGTGCTGATCTGTGCGTTTGAACCTCATGGCTCCATGGCGTAAGGTCCAATATACAGACCATGCGAACTGAATATAATGCTAATTTATGAAGACTCCACAATAAAAAAAAAAAAACAACCTCAAACGTGAAGACACTGTTACAGACTTGAGCAAGGAGAAAACTTTCTCCAAGACGTTTCGTCCAAAATGTCAAGACTATCTAGAATACTTTGACCAAACTTAACTTTACACCAAAGTATTTTATGGAGCATTCGTATTAAGAGTGAAATTTCTTTCTTTCTTTTAAAGTGTGGCCGATTTCCAAACTGTTTTCGACCACACTTTGAAACTCCACTGAAGTTAGTTAGACCCTGTCAGACTCAAAGAATCCTGGCAGACTCCATCAAACTCAGAGAATTGTGGTCTAAAGTGAAACGGTGGGAAAGCATCGCACGTATGCACCGTATCCATCCCGTCTTGAATGTAACAGCAAGGCTTCCAAGCACGAACCAGTCCCTGAACTACCCTCTTTCATCTGCACTTCTGTAATCATAAAACGAAGGATCTATGCCTCCTGAGGAGACATACATCCTTCGTTTTAAGATTACAGAATACATAGATTAGATCATCATTAACACAAACCGACTCTAGGGGTTCATTTGAATCTATGTCAAAGTGTAGCTGGATTGGGTTCGCTGTGACAGTGCTCTATGAAGAAGTATCGTCTCATCTCTGCCCAGTGGTGGTAAAAAACCAGCAATTCCATTTTGTGAAAAGCGAGATTGTTATTTTTGATGCGATGAAATCTCGCTTTTCACACAAATGGACTTGCTGTCTTTTGTCCAGGTCTGGACTGTCATGAAAAGCCTCCGTCAAAAGAAAACCGATATAAAGTATACTATTTGTGCCACCCAGCGTGGTATGCAGGAGCACATGAAGAGCAGTGCCTCTTGCAGGAGGAGCAAAATTCCCGGTGTGAGTGTCCAGTGCATGAAAGTCGTCTGCTAGCCGCTCCCTCCCACTTCCTGTCACCCATCTTGGAACTGTCAGGACCAATTTTGGAAAATCCCCTCCCTTTGCCGGCGTCACTTCCGACATCCATGGCAGCCATTTATACAGCGAGGTGAAATATTCACTTTTTGGATCCAGTCACTGGTCTAACCCCCACTAAAAGCGTACTCTTTCTTAGAAGTAAAAGAGGGAGATACCAGTACGAGCAAGAGCTACAGATTCTCCTAAACATCTTCATCAGTCGGTATGATCTGCTTCAGCCGTTCGACAATGAACCTCTACAATTCTAATACGACGGTGGCCAGAAAATTTCTGTCATGGCCAGCAGACGACAATTTTATTCGGACACTCTGACAGCAAACCCCCTTCAAATGAAACAATCACATACCTCCTCCCAGCATAAAAGGTCATGTGAATCAACGCGTGTTACTGTCATAGAACAGTCTCATTTATACCTGTAAGAGGTCACCGAAATTTTAATGGCCAGCCAGCAAACGACATTTTTTCTGTGGACATTCTAACATAAACTCCTCCAGTGGAAGCATAGATCCACATCATTTCTGGTAGTCCGACAGAGTTCATACCTATGGAACAGACCGATTGATACCTTTTTACCTCATCCCGAGGAGTCATCGTCGTTCATCTTTTTGCCTGATTTAACAACCGTGGCTAGCAGACAACATTTTTTTGGACACTTATTTTACTTCTTTCTTTTTTTCTGTGAAGAAGCCTTGCCACACACAATAAGACCTAATGGCGAGCGGACTGGAGAGAGCACTTAGACATCATGATTTCTCTGCTTTTAAGGCTCGGCGACTTCAGGTTTAATCGCTCAGAATGACGGATACAATGCAGATCTAATTGTCTCAAGTCAGATCTCTGAATGCTCCCACACGGGGCCTCAGCCTGCCTTTTACGTCTGCAAGAGGCATGGATTCTCATGAGCCCCTGCATTGGCAGGGGCTCATTGGGATCTATGCCTCTTGCTGCCAGACATTAGACTCGTTTACATCCTTAGAACGAGGAAATGTTAAGGCTTAATTCTGCAGCTAACATGTATCCAAAAGAGTTTTCGCTGTTGCACTTCACATCAGTATACCAGAGGGAAAAAGACGAAGAAGAAGAAAGAGAAAATTATTAACCCATTCAGCCCTGACGCACTACAGAAGGAGATGGGTCGACCATGATAATTCAAGGGTAGTGCCAGATTAGCCCTTGAATTATCATGGTCGATTCATCTCCTGCAACTGGCGCATAGTCATTAGATGACGCCTCCAACATTTGGGAAATACGGCCGTCGGGCTGAATGAATTAAAAACCCTATCTCTGCAACTGACATGCACTGAAAAGAACTTTCGCAGCTGCACTCACAAGAGACAACAAAATTGGACCCCCCCCCCCCCCCCTCAAACTTTACAATTCAAAATGAGGCACAAAATCGGCATCTTGGCCTTGACAATAATAACACACGAATTACGGGGTAACCTCATGTCAATATTAATGTCACGAAATGCCCGTTCAAATAATAATGATTGTACATTGCTTAACGTCCCGACAGCAACAAGGCTTTCTCAGGACGTGCCTGCACTGCTTGTGAAAAAAAAAAAAAAAAACAGAAAATTGAATGTATGTCGCCAGCCGGTCAAATACGTTAAATAAACCTACAACATGGGGCCTAAATAAAGCTAAGACCATTTAGCAACACACATCCAATATCAAGAACTACAGGCAGTGCAGACAGTAGGGAGAGTTTTAAAAAGGCAAATACAGGTGAATGGACAAAGGGTAGACAGAAACACATGCCCCAGAATAGAGAGAAAAACCCACCCTGTGGGGCTGACCAGGGTGACCCTGGGAACTAAAAAATACCTAACCCAACCCAAGTCCCCCAAGGCAGACCCGGGTGGGGTGTTCAAATAATAAGCAAAATAGGGAAAAACAAAACTAAACAAAAACAACACCAACAACCGTCATTCACGCTTAATTGTCAAGGTCAGTCAAAGTCCCAACTCCCCTATGTCGCTTAGATCTCATTTCTTTTAAACCATTCAGCCCTGAAGCACAACAGGAGATGGGTCGACCATGATCATTCAAGGGTAGTGCCAGATTAGCTTGGCGCCTGTCGGCGCCAAGCTAATCTGTCTCTACCCTAGAATTATCATGGTCGATCCATCTCCTGCAACAGGTGCATAGTCTTTAGATGACGCCTCCAAAATTTCGGAAATACGTGCGTCGGGCTGAACGAGCTAAGAAAAAACGACACAGAACCTGCCAACAGGTCAGCCCTCCGCAGACAAAAGACAAAAAAAACGTTTGTGAAATTACAATGAAAATCTCGCTGTTTATAACAAGATGCGGATTTCATTCCAAAGTCTACCGTATTTATTTGGAGCTCAGATGAGTTTATCTTTTAGGAACATTCAGAGTTGTTCATATTTTTAGGCTTATTATGCTGATCCATTTCCCTCCTCTCAAAGCCAACCTCTGATCAACACACAAGTCGGCGCACACAAATAAAGACGGACACACGGCGCTTCCCGTAATTAGTACGCTCTGTGGGCTCGTGTAGCGACAGGAATCCATCTCCTTCTACTCTAAAAAACACCCTCTGATTCACACACACTGGCACACAGAAAAATAGACGGACACACGGCGATTCCCGCCATTTGTAAACTCTGTGGTCTGGCGTAGCATAGCTATTTTGAAAAACAACAGCACGAGCAGCGAAATGACGTCACTTCAAGCTTCGCGTCATGGCATCAGTAGTCCCACGACGCCGTATTGATAGTGACGACTCGATGCTATACGTCACTCATCGCAGTACTAACTTTTCACGTATCAGAGAATTAACTTTGTAATTTTCTTGCTGATTTTCACGCATAGGGCTTACAGGTCACAATTTGATCTAATCCTACCCCAGGGCCGGGACAAACAGCAGGCTTATGCAAACACTGTTTATGAAATATCATGAGAAGATAGTTGTTGGGGTTTTTTTCTCTTAAAAAAAAAATTAAAGTGATGTTGGTTGTTTTACATATGACTCCGAAAAAGTGGTGCAGAAAACTGATTTTCACACCTAGGGCATACAGGTCACAATTGACCTAATCGTATCCGACAGCCGACACAAACTGCCGGGTAATCTTATGTAAATACAGTATACGAAAAATCATGCGATTATTACTGAGAAGATTGGTTGTTGTTTTTTTTTTTTTTTTTTTTTTTTTTTTGGGGGGGGGGGTTATTTGGGGATATTTTTTTCGTAAAAAAGACTCAATTGTTTTATGATTAACCCATATAATTCGTGAAATTAACCCCAAAAGCGTTAAAATATATTTTTTTCGAAAAATTTTTAAATATCAGTCAAAAGGTTCTAGAGGTACAATGCTGGTTAACGAATTCATTCAATATGTCCCGTTTATCAAGCTATAAACAAAATATCTAGAAACAAATAAGAAAAATTACGGACTCCAGTGTGGATCAACCGGTTTTTGTGAAACGGCCATTTTCTCGCCAATGAGTGTCTTAATCAAAACATCGAAGAAAAAGGTCCCGAGATTATTCTTTAGGGACAATATCCTAAAATTTCAAGCTTGTCCGTCCTCAAACGCGGGCTCTAGTCGCTGTCACACACACACACACACACACACACACACACACACACACACACACACACACACACACACACACACACACACACACACACACACACACACACACACGGCGCTTTGGTGCCAAAAAGACGTTCTCTAGCAAGGTTTGCGTAGCTATACGTGACGTCATTTTTATCTTGTTACTTCTTTGTCATAATTTCTGCCCCGCACGCCAAAAACGTCATGTGCATGCTCCGGAATGCGCTCCGACCGGCCCCATTTCAAAGTCTACAGTAATTTTAATACTGTAGACAAAAATGAACTTGATGTATTTTGCCTTCATATGGCAGAGGTATCTGCGTCTAAAAATCAAGTGTTCTTGTTGAAACTTATAAAACTGCCTATGTTTTATTGAGAACGAAGAAATGTGTTTGTTCTATTGCGAATGCTGGGGGTAGAGGCATCTTTACTGCACGTGGCATTCACTGATATGCAAAACTTGAGAGGGCCAAGAAGAAATGCACCGACAGCAAAATAAATAGTACACCATGAAAAGTTAGCACGAAAGAAATAAGTAGATGTTCAATCAGTCAGTCACAATCAGAAAATCTTAATCGGCTTTCAATGAAGGAAACATAGAGGCGCACCCCCACCCCTCACCCCACTCAAAAAATAAATTATTAAAAAAAAAAATCACAGCTCTCTCCGCACGTGTTTCCCACATAATCTTTCTGTGCGAATTGATATAACTAACGTCTGCTTCCAGAAACATGGCATCCGTGCCACATGACATCAAAAAGTGCAATATGAGAGAGAGAGAGAGAGAGAGAGAGAGAGAGAGAGAGAGAGAGAGAGAGAGAGAGAGAGAGAGAGAGAGAGAGAGAGAGAGGAGATGATGATGATGATGATGATGATACGTTTTTGTTCAGGATAAAAGTTTCAGGTATAGCAATGCCTATCTTCCAAACTGTTCTGCTACTCTACATACATATATAATTATAGATCAGAGGATACAGTAAAAAATTAAACATATAATATAAGTAAATAAAATATTTTAAAAATTAAAACAAACAAAACAAACACATTTTGAATTGTGATACAGTCTTCAGATGAACAAGCAGAATAAGAAATAAAAGCGAAACCGACATGTGAATGCAGACAGTCGAGCTATTACATAGTCTGCAGCAACAGTAGAAGATTATCCAGTGATAGTAAACTTGTCACTAACTATACGAATAATAGTAGAGGGAGAAGCAGAGAGAGAGAGAGAGAGAGAGAGAGAGAGAGAGAGAGAGAGAGAGAGAGAGAGAGAGAGAGAGAGAGCGAGAGAGAGAGAGAGAGAGAGAATTTTTTTTTGTTTTTGTTTCGGACCACACTGGTTGTCTCCCTCGATTAGCTGCCGATGATCAGTGGCAGCGAATCGAGGGAGACAACCAGTCACTGTGAGTACGGTTTGCGTCATCTAATTACGGTAATTTTCTTTGACCCTGGGATCAGTGACTGTCTTGGACATCACTGATGAATAACGCTGGTACCTTCCTTCAACGAAAACAACATCCAAATCTACACATCTGCAAGAGGCAGAGATCCTCATGTGCCCCCACAAGTTGCAGGGGCTCATGAGGATCTATGCCTCTTGCTGGTTTTATTATCTGTCTTACGAGCAAAGTCAACAGAACCTTTTTTTTTTTTTCAAAAATAATAAATGTATCCTGCAAAGAATGGGGGAGTACACCGAGTTGAATAGTCAAACCATGGTGACCACCTCTTGGAGGTTCCAATTGGGCCGATACGCTGCAATCTCCAAGAGCCGTTTACTGCAGGGACACCTGAAAGTCTATGTCTCTTCATGAGCGAAGGGTTCATTTTCGGGGGAGAAAAAAGTTCAGCAATGAGGATTCCTTCTTCATCTCAACTCTGCAGTGACAGCCAAATAGCTGTGCTTGAATGTGAATGACCCTAACTCCACAGAAAAAAGAAACTTGATGTCTTCTTACAGAACAAGATGCGATCAAGAATAAAGGGAACAGAAATAGATTGTGCAGACATGTAAATCCGCCAGATTGCAGGCACAACGCGGCAATAGGAAACTGCGTTAAGTCGGAGATTCACAACGTCAACTTGTGTACTTGACAGTGAAAAGACAAGAAAAGAAAATCGCATTCTGAGCCTTTAACTCATTCAGCCCCGACACACCACAGCAAGATGTTGATCGACCATGATTGTTCAAGGGTGGTGCCAGAACAGTTTGGCGCCAAGCTATTCTGGCACTAGCCTTGAACTATTATGGTTGCTCCGTCTCCTGGATTGTGATACAGCCGCTTCAGATGACCACTCCAAAATGTTAGGATTTCGACCTTGAGACACAATGGGTTAATCATTTCTGCCTCGTTTTTGCAGTAATACGGCAGCATTTTATTTATAAGTGAAACTCACGCTGAAAAATGATGTAACTTTCAAAACAACAGTTATTTTTACCACTGACGACACAAACCTGCAATTACCGGTAAAAGCGGGAAAGTTTTTTTTTTAATTTCTTAATTTAAAAAAAATTCTTTCTTTATTTATTTAACCGGGCATCGGATTTGTCAGTGGACAATTTTTTAATTAATTAATTAATTAATTAATTAATTTATTTATTTTAGGGGGGGGGGGGGGGAGCTGAATAAAACATCGACGTCTTGGTCCGTAATTTTGAACCTTACGCACTCAATCCATTAAGTAAAAAATCAGACTAGCACATACATGTATAATGATTAGCTGGTCATCGTTTGTGGGTTTGCGGTGTGGATTTGGAAGATATAGTGCGCACAAGCTAGGGTCACACAAAGGGAGGGAGGGAGGGAGAGTAGTTGAGAGAGAGAGAGAGAGAGAGAGAGAGAGAGAGAGAGAATGGCCCGTAGGGGTGGGTGGGGGGGGGGGGGGTGGGTGGGTGGGGGGGTTGGGGAGGCGCAGCTGAACGAATCCAGTTAACGATTTCAACTGTATCACTCGATTTCTGTGTCAAAGATTAAATGTTTCTGTAATCCCCAGAAGTAATAAAATATTCCCCGACACCACTGAATTCACTCTGAGAATCCAGCCGATTACAAAATCCATTTATTGTCAATCAAGGCTTAACCCCTCTCTTTGCCGAGGAACACTGAACACCCCCAACTGCAAGAGGTAGAGATCCTCATGAGCGGCGCAGTTGCTGGGGCTCATGAGGATCTATGCCTCATGGTAAAACCACTTTCTATCCATGTTGTATTGTCGGCTGTGGACCTCTCACATTGAATTTCAAAGATTTAACCCATTCAGCCCTGACGCACTACGACAAGAGATGAGTCGACCTGTCGGCGCCAAGCTAAACTGGCACTGCCCTTGAATTACCATGGTCGATCCTTCTCCTGCAACTGGTGCATAGTCTTTAATGACGCCTCCAAAATTTGCGAAATATGGCCGTCGGGCTGAATGAGTTAAAATGCCCAATCTGCGTCCACTGGCATTGAAAAGGTATGTAAGTACGATCAGACATCATAGATACAAGGTTTGAAATCTGAGGCCGACCCCCAACCCTCTCCCATTTCTCTCAATACTGTATTCACTTCTAAATAAAGAAATGTTTTCTTATGGCCTGGCTCCAATCCACAGTTCAAACACTCACTGTTATAGGCACAATGGTTGTCTCCCTCGATTCGCTACCGCTCAGCGTTAGCGAAGCGAGGGAGACAACTAGTGTGTGGTATAAGCAATCACTGATTCATGAGCTAAATCACATACTAATGATGACGTCTTCTGCCGAAGGAGCGCTGGTGTAAGTAATGCCAGACCGAGGCGTAGATCCTCATGAGACCTGGCTGTCTGCCTAATTTGGCTAATTTGGATCTATGCCTCTTGCACATACATGTAAGTGGATTTCTTTTCAGAACTGTGAGCTGAAATGGTACGAATACATGTAACTCAAACAAAAGATCTCTCACAGAGGTCGAACAGACTATCAGGAACAACTGAGCAGCGCAGACTTAACAATACCTACGCCTCTTTCCTACGAACACTCCAAACGAACAAATATACATCTACTTTCGTCATTTGGAAGAGGTCCAAAGATTTCGCAGATATAATCTCTTAAACATCGTCATGGTTTCATCTACATATACAAGTACGAACCATCAAAATTGAAACTTCTGCTGCAAAACGTCTGAGTTGACGATCGACCTATGCCTTTGCACGAACTATCCTTTCTCGTGCGAAGGTATTACTCTTTTTTACTGCTATGTTCCGGAAACAGAGGATGTGATACAGGGCTCGCAGACAGACTTTTCGCAGAAGAAGTGCGGAAGTAAATGATTACCTAGAGTAATTACCGATTGGGGAGACGCGAGACCCCCATTTCTCGAGCTGGATGGTAGACATATAGACATAGCGCCAGCACTCACAAGCACTATTCACTCAGAGCCGTCCGAGCCCTCACCTTTGAGAAGAAGCGATGTTAATGAGACAGCAAGAGGCACAGATTCTCATGAGCCCATGCAGTTGCATGGGCTAATGAGAATCTATGCCTCTTGCAGATGCATACAAATGGTGGAAGAACTGCTTTGTCTGTCGTGGCGTCCACACGCAATCACTAGTATAAAGAGGGTGTATGACTGAGAGGGTAAAAAGAGCACACAGCCAAGAAGAAAAAAAAAAGACTGCATATAATATTATCAGCTGGAAAATCTCTGAAACCATAAAATACTTATTACTTAATTAAGCCGTTATTATTCATTGAGAAGAAAATTGATTGCATATTATCAGCTAAAAAGCCTCTGAAGCCATAAGATACTTAATAAACCCAGAATTGATGAATAATCTACAAAATTAAGACGTCGCCGGAGATGTTAATTAAAACTTAAATAAACGATCACATCCTTTAACTCATCGTTCGAGACGTGCCGCGCATCTGGAGGCGGCACGTCTCGAAGGAGTTAAGAAAGCATTTCCAGGAATAGTAAACACTCCAAAATAGAGAAAAATTTGAGTTTTTAGGTTTTTACAGTTGCTGGCGGTGTTGCTGAGGACGTCGTGGTAGTGATGTCTGTGGCGAAACTTCGCTTTGATATATTTAAGATAAGATAGTTTATTGCCATAATTATGTTTCCATGTACAAAAACAATAAAAACATTGGAATTTGTCTTGACGTCAGTTACTAAGACTAAAATAACACAAACACACACACATCCACACACACACACAAACACACACACACACACACACAGAGAGTAGACTCTAAAATATGATTTTCATGCTAAATACTAAGCAAACACCTCAAAGAAGTTGTGTGCACCTAAACATTTTTTTTGCGCGTTTGTTTGTTAATTTACGAATAAGTGCTATGCTGATAAATCATCCTCTTAGCTATGAGTCCCTAAAAAGGTCAAATGATCAGGACGGTGACCGAACTGTGCCTGTGGTGGCCGCAGAAATGGACAGCGCGCGGGGAGCAGACCGGAAATAGGAGGGCGGCTAGGGGGTGGGGTGACGGTGGACGGAGGTGGAGGTGGGGAGAGAGAGAGAGAGATAGAGAGAGAGAGAGAGAGAGAGAGAGAGAGAGAGAGAGAGAGAGAGAGAGAGAGAGAGAGAGATTGATTGTGCATTGCTTAACGTCCCGACAGCAACAAGGCTTTCTCAGGACGTGCCTGCCTGCTTGTGAAAAAAATAAAAATAAACAGAATATTGAATGTATGTCGCCAGCCGGTCTAATACGTTAAATAAACCTACGACACGGGGCCTAAATAAAGCCAAGACCATTTAGCAACACACATCCAATATCAAGAGCTACAGGCAGCACAGACAGTAGGGAGAGTTTAAAAAAGGAAAATACAGGTGAATGGACCAAGGGTAGACAGAAACACCTGCCCCAGAATAGAGAGGAAAACCCACCCTGTGGGGCTGACCAGGGTGACCCTGGGAACTAAAAAGTAGTTAACCCCACCCAAATCCCCCTGGGCAGACCCGGGTGGGGGGGGGGGAGAGATTGATTGATTGATTGAATGTACATTGCTTAACGTCCCGACAGCAACAAGGCTTTCTCAGGACTGACGTGCCGGAACTGCTTGTGAAAAAAACAACAACAGAATATTGAATGTATGTCGCCAGCCGGTCCAATACGTTAAATTAAACCTACGCCATGGGGCCTAAATAAAGCTAAGACCATTTAGCAACACACATTCAATATGAACAGTGCAGACAGTTGGGAGAGTTTTAAAAAGACAAATACAGGTGAATGGACCAAGGGTAGACAGAAACACATGCCCAAGAATAGAGGGAAAACCCTACCCTGTGGGGCTGACAATGGTGATCCTGGGAACTAAAAAAAAAAGGGGGAGAGAGAGAGAGAGAGAGAGAGAGAGAGAGAGAGAGAGAGAGAGAGAGAGAGAGAGAGAGAGAGAGAGAGAGAGAGAGAGAGAGAGAGAGAGTTTGTACCATTGTAGGTACAAGCTAGGTCTCAGAACTGTCCACTTAAAACACTGGTTGCCTTCCTCTATCCACTGATCGAAGAGACGGCAACCAGTCTGAATCTCACTTAGTCTCTCCATGGCCCGTTTTCGGCAACATACTGGTTGCAACAACATTTATTCCTGAGGACAATGCCACCGAAACAGCCTGCGTGCGACCCCAAGCACCGCGACTCAATTTTTTACTTTACGGTCCCGAAATCTCTCAGTGGACAGACAGACGTATGAGGAACATGTTGTCAGTTAAACCTACATGGCCTCCTCCACAATCTGCAAGAGATGTAAATTACGCCAAACTATAGCTGCACAGGAGACTGACATACAGAATATACTTCATGACAATGCAACTTTTTGCAGAACGATCCGATGGGAGAGATTCAGTCGGTTCTATCGTGTGCAATCCATTCTTCCATTTTCTAGATTGAACACTAGATGGCCTTTCCACCGTACGAATTTGTGCGCTTTCAATGCGACCGGCGAGGCGCAAAGATCCTCATGCGCCCTCGCGAATGCGGAGGCTGATGAGGATCTGCGCCTCTCGCCAGATGGTTGGCATTCCCAGAAGAAAACTATCATGGCTGCTCCAGTGATCAGAATGCGACCCTTGACACTGCGACTAACATCTCCGAAAGATGTTGATATGACCAGCAAAAAGGTCATGACTACTGCTTGAGGATGTCATCTCAGGGGCCCATAGGGATCTATGCCTCTTGCAGCTAGGGGACATTGTCAGCAAGCAAGCGATGGCGGATGGTGATCAGAATGCGGGCCATGCCACCAGGACTGAAGTGGGGAGACTGGCAACAGGAAATGGCCCGTGCCAGCCAAAATCACACCCACATTTCGGATCGCTTAGACGAGTGCCTTTAGAAAAGACCCTTCCCTCTACAAGAGGCACAGATTCTCATGGGCCCCTACTGAAGCAGGGGCTCATGAGAATCTATGCCTCTTGCTGGCGGAGATCGGGCGCTCTCAAAGATCAATAAATTTACAGAATCGGTTTCAGACGGCCATCTGGGTTTTAGTATCAGGCTGTCTCTCAAGAACAAAAGCTAACCTCCTGTGATTTTCTCATTCTAAGCATGCGAACGTGGACGATTTCTGACATAATTATTCTCATGAGAACTTGAAAATGCAGGTACAATTTTGAGTCTATGCTTCTTAACTTGCTGGATTTCTCCCGGCACCTTTGTAAGATTGTCTCAGTGTCTATCTCTGATTTCTGATGGTTTCACTGTGTCCAAAGTATATCAAGGTTGAGCCTGATATTGTTTGCTATGCTGCCCTGAGAAAGCAAAAGACATCAAGTTACCTTTCTCTGAAAAGCGAGAGTTTAATTTGAATACAATGACAACTGATCTTGCTCAACTGGACATATCATCTTTTCTCTTAGTCTCTTAAAGTACCATTACGCATACATCCGAAGACACGTTTCTGCACCATTTGTGTTTGTTATATCTTGTCGACACAGCTAATGTAACAGCAGTTTGGACAGTCAGCAACAGCACATGCGTAATCGCACTTATTTATTCTGTGGACCGTTAGCGTTTCAAACTATTTTTAGCTGTTTCTCGTACTGATAGCACTGTATTTATAGAAATGAGTGGAGTCATTGTCAGGTTACTTGACCTTTTTTAATGCTTCAGTTCGCAAAAAGCTTTAACTGGGGTTCAGTATACATACCCACTTAGACAGTGACCACCCTATTGTGCCACCAAATGCTTTCTTTCGTTCGTTCAAAGCGAAAAGAGGCCACCGGAATCTTGGACTGGACACCATCAAAAGATTGCTTGTGATAGGCGATGGTAGCTGACGTCATAACTATTCTATACGACCTTAGGTCATCTGCATAATTATAACCAATCAGAGGCAAAATAGCGATGAACCAGCGAAGAAAAAAAGAAAGTATCAGTCAACTCGCGCCGGCCGACAATGACAGACTCGGAATTGAAGAGAGGAGGAAGAGAGACAAAATACCCCTAAGTAGAACGGACATCGGACAATGAAAACCAGAGCTTGGCTTGACCGCCCATCCGGAATTTGTCGCTTTCCTGCTATGTGAATCAGTAAGTAATCTACGGTCTTTGTCAATCTTCCTATAGTTCTGCGAGCGCTAGTGATTTTCAGAATTCATGATCTTCAGTAGAATTTATCTCTTACTGATTTCGCAAGATTTTAAACCTGTTTTATAGTTATCATAAAGTTACGAGCTAGTTATCAGATTTTATGCTGCAAAGATCTGAAAACTACGGTGTGTGTCAAAATTGCGGCGGCATCACTGGTCGTGACACGTTTTTGTCTTTGTGGGTCGATTTACAGAGGTAGTGTTTCTGCTGCGATGGTGCATTTGTTGTTCAGTTCCAGTGATACTTTCAGTTATGTAGACTTCGATGTGTGAGATGTGAAATTGCAGTGCAGAAAGTGGGTATAAATACCAATGTTCTGTTTCGTGTTTCCGAGGGATAATGGATCAAAGGTCAAACTAAGCACCGTGGACGCTGGCTCAGTGGTTTTGCGCAGAGACTGAGTCGAACAAGCCACGCCCCACGGCCGTGCACTGACGATGCCGGCACAATCGTTACTAGTAAATACTATCAAGTACTAGCAGGTCAAGCGGAACCGGCATTGTGATTTTGACAGCATAGCGAGTATGGAAAGTTTATTCTACATTCTCGTGGAAAAATTATGTCAAAGGGATGCCGGAGAACATCAGTACACTGACACCGATGATCTCGTGACCTACAGTATTGACCGAGTTCTGCCTTGTGACGTAGTCTAGTAAATATGCACATATTCAAAACGAGGCCGAAGCAGACGATAATCTGTGCTCTCGGGTACAAAAAACAACACACCCTCCAAACGATGAATTTCGACATTTGGCATTGTACCTACATCATAAAGCTCTGAGTTAGTACACAAAGGACCCATACATATACAGTCAGCAGTATCTGTTGCAGACAGTTTTCTGACTGTGCTGAGATGCTTGATCCTAGGCAATATAACTTTAAGACGACGTGTGCTGAACTGAATTCGCCTGTGTCCAAACTGAACCGTATGAACTGTGTGTAGCGTTTCGTAACCGTTTGTTACAGAAGTGTGTCTTTGATCAATTACGGCGGTAGTGGGTCTTTAAACTGTTGTGTCCACTTCTCTTTTTCTAAACTGTATGCTCGATCCCTATCCATCCAATCCCCCCCCCCTCCCCCAAACCATTTTTTTTTTTTTTTTGGTCTCAAGAACACACCTAAACTGTTCAAGCTAGGCAAATAAGGAGGTCTCACTGGCTATGAAGAGCCTTTGCCCCATATTTTAACCCCTTCACTGTCGGAAAAAAAACTAAACATAATCCAACCACAAGAGACATAGATCCTCTTGAGCCCCCCGCAACCGCGGGGGGCTCATGAGGATGTATGTCTCTTGGTGACACCAATATGCATCCACGCTCCCTGGACGGCTGGGTGGGGGGGGGGGGGGTTAGTGAAGGGGTTAAGACGCAAGGAAAAGGGCAGCAACTGTAATACTGTACTATACTTAATTTCTTTGGAGATGCGAGCTGACCTTACGATAAAGTCGTTCAGTAAAGCTAGGATAACCTACGCCTAATTTGGCGGAAAAAAATAATATACGTGTGTGCTGGTCTGTGATTTGGTACGGCATACATTCAAGAGCGTGTGGCCGAGATTCGGTAGGGCCTCGGGCTGTAAGGACAAAAATCAAAGACTCGTAAGGACAAAAATCAAAGACTCTGATTTATGGATTACTCTCAAGTTGCAGACGGAACTCTAAAGAGTGCGTTTGCCTTCTAATCTATCCACCAGGATCTTTAATTTGATGTCGCAGGAGCGGGACCGAAAATGGGGGTAGTAGGGGTATATGGACGGTCTTGATCAAGGAATAGTCACAGCACACACATATATATACAGATAACTGATCCATCTGCAAGAGGCGTAGATCCTCATGAACCTCCGCAAAGTGCGGGGGACTCATGAAGATCTATGCCTCTTGCTGGCGTCACATGCATCGTTCTTTCTCAGGCAGACGGGGTCTGGACAGAACTCCGCAGAGAGTGTTGGACACGGCACCTGGGGCCAGTTGCATGAGCGAGCTTAGTCCTGCACCAGCCACTAAGCAAGGTGCGCCGCTATAGCGGCGCACCTTGCTTAGTAGCTGGTGCAGGACTAACAGATAACTGGACTAGTGGGAGCTGCAAGGATCCATGGCACGCAGGAGTCGATCGCACATATGTAATAGAAAGATACCCGAAGAAGAATGAAACACGTTTTAGAAAGTACAACACAATTTATTAAACTGTCAGGTTACGACGAGCAGTCTATCGTATTTCTGTCTCTTAAGTATTTTGAAAAAGGGTTTTAGCACTTTTTCAAAATACCTCACAGACAGAAAAACAAGAAATGGCAAAGCCCTTATGGCTCACATGTATGACCGATCCACGCATGTTTGACAATAAGTATAGGGATGGCTTCTGCACTAACAAAATCCATGTTTTCTGAAAATTTAATCAGTTTTCACACATCTGTGAACACCCCGTGGCCGGACCTTTACGACGAGTCGACTAAATCTATATATCCCGTAGTCTTGCCGACCGTTGGGGCACCACTGATGACTTGGCAACCAGCAACCCTCCATTCCTCTCTGTTCTCTGCCATTCTCAGCGTATCGCCCAGCTTCAGTCCTGTCCACTCTGAGATATTGTCCTCCCATCTTTTCCTCTGTCTTCCTCTCCTTCGTCCTCCTTGCACAGTGCCTTGCAGGATTGTTTTGGCAAGCCCTGCTGAACGCGTGACATGCCCATACCACTTCAGTTTGCGTTTTCTCACAATGGCTAATAAGTCTTCATAGGGCCTGATGGCTTGCCTGATTCTGCTTCCCACTTCCTCGTTTGTGATGTGATCTCTGTATGAGATGCCAAGCAGCCTTCGAAAACATCTCATTTCAGTGGCTTGTATCCTCCTTTCAAGGTCTGCTGTGAGGGTCCATGACTCGCAGCCATACAAGAACACTGAGATGACTAAGGAGCGCATCAGTCTGACTTTGGAGCAGAGTGTGATGTTTCTGTCCTTCCATATGGTCTTGAATCTTGTCAGTGCTGTTGTTGTCTGCGCAATCATCTGTCACAATGGCTCCTAAGTATTTGAATTTCTTAACTGTTTCCAGTTTTTGGCCTCCAACCATGATTTCAGTGCCAATGCCACTGGCGTTATTGGTCATCAGTTTGGTCTTCTCTGCACTAATTTCCATCCCATATGCAATGGCTGTACTATCCAGCTTTCCCACCAGCTGAGCTAGCTCCTTCTCTGTTCCTGCAAGGCCATCAATGTCGTCCGCAAAGCGCAAGTTCGTGATTGTTCTGCCTCCAATACTGACAGTTCCTTCATGATCTTTCAGAGCGTCCGTCATGATTCTTTCCAGGAAGATGTTGAAAACAGTAGGTGAGAGCAAGCAACCTTGTCTGACTCCAACTGTAGTCCTAAATCAGTTTCCTATTTTTGCCGTTGAAGCAGACTGCGCTAGTGGCCTTGTTGTAAAGGTTTGCTATGACTTTGATCAGGTTGGCATTGATGTTGTATAGCTTCATGGTGAACCATGGACCAAAGGGCCGCATGCCATACCCTGTCAAACGCTTTCTTAAAATCCACAAAGACATGATAAAGGTCCTGCTGGATACATAGGAAGGTATTATATCATCAGCTACCTTTGTGACAAATTTGACTGAAAAGTTTGCAAAAATGTTGATAATAACTACAATTATTGGCATAGTATTCACATTTGTCGACCTCTTGCAACCCTTGACCTTTCGGCGTAATCATCCAAATTAGTATGCATGGATAGGTCTTCCCATCAGGTATCTCTGTAGCAAGTTTGGGTTTGAAGTTGTGAATAGTAATTGAGGAAAAAACATCTTTTGTCAAAACATGGCGATTTTGGACCTATTTCTTGAGCTCTTGTGACCCTTGACCTTTCCGAGTGATCAACCAAATTAGTATGCATAGAAGGTCTTACCATCAGGTATCTCTGTAGCAAGTTTAGGTTTGAAGTTGTGAATAGTAATTGAGAAAAAACATCTTTTGTCAAAATATGGCTATTTTGGACCTATTTCTTGAGCTCTTGTGACCCTTGACCTTTCTGAGGGATCAACCTAATTAGTGTGCGTATAAAGGTCTTACCATCAGGTATCTTTGTACCAAGTTTGGGTTTCAAGTTGTGAATAGTATTTGAGAAAAAATAAATTATGTCCAAAAATACTGAGCTATTTTTGATATATTCCCTGATGCCCTCTGACCTTGACCTTTGTGAGAGGTCACTGAAATTGGCATGTTTAGAAAGGTCTTGCCACAAAGTATCATTGGGTCAAGTTTGAAGACTGTAGCTTGAATAGTCTCCGAGAAAATGCCAACGTTAAAGTTTACCACGGACGACGGCGGACTAACGACAGACGGACGGCCACTGGCTCAGAACATAGACTCACTTTTGCTTCGCACGTGAGCCGACAATAGACTACTCCGCTTATTAGGATTGATTGTACATTGCTTAACGTCTCGACAGCAACAAGGCTTTCTCAGGACGTGCCTGCACTGCTTGTGAAAAAAACCAAAACAGAACATTGAATGTATGTCGCCAGTCGGTCAAATACGTTAAATAAACCTAACACATGGGGCCTAAATAAAGCTAAGACCATTTAGCAACACACATCCAATAGGCAGTGCAGACAGTAGGGAGAGTCATGTTTTAAAAAGGCAAATACAGGTGAATGGACAAAGGGTAGACAGAAACACATGCCCCAGAATAGAAAGGAAACCCACCCTGTTGGGCTGACCAGGGTGACCCTGGGAACTAAAAAAATACCTAACCCCACCCAAGTCCCCCAGGGCAGACCCGGGTGGGGTCCGCTTATTAGGGGAAGAGAATAATGCAACTGTTTTGTTAGTATCCCAAAGAATACATCACTTATCTCAAAGAATGCATTCGGTATACCTTTCAAAAATGCAGACCCAGTTTTGCAGTCATTGAGATTCCAAAATATCTTTCAGAGATGATAACCAGATTCCGCATTACCACTAAAACGCTAATTCCACAAAGAAATCGCAAGCCCTAAACTCTCATCCCGGGGCGTCGGAACTAGGATACGGTACCTCTATTAACCCTTGTCATTCGGAATATACCAGTGTGTGAAATAAGTTTGACTAAAATAGTTCAAGGATAGTGCCAGAATAGCTTGGCATCTCTAGGCGCCAAGCTATTCTGGCATCACCCTTGATCTAAAGCAATTGGTCTATATCCTTATCTGTAAGTACTATAATAAAGCTTGCATATGGCAGTGTACAAATTTGAAGCTTTTAGCCTCAGTATGATATGATTTAAAATGAGAACGATCTTTGAATGCAAGAACCTCATATATTCTCATAAGCTCCTGCGGCTGCAGAAGGTCATGAGAATCTATGCCTTTTGCAGACAGAGGTGGAATAAGTACCTCAAAGAGTTTTGAAGTAGGTTAGTTCCGATTCCTTACTTTTTTTGCAAATTGAATTTCTGGAAGAAGTGAGGGTTCAAGGCATTGACATTTATCGGTGTAGGAGAAGAGGGCAAATCAGACCTCACCCAAAGAGTTTCCTTCCCGGCGTAATGGAACTACACTGCATAGCTCTGAAGTTGACTACCCCGCCCCCCCCCCCCTCCCCCCCCACTTCCCAGGGGAAATACCCAATCTTTTCCCCACACCCCAAATTAACTCCTTATTGTGGCAGTAAGTGCAGAGCTGGCCGGGTTGCATGACTCGAGCGAGCTTAGTCCTGCACCAGCCACTAAGCCGAAGGTGCGCCGCAATAGCGGCGCACCTTGCTTAGTGGCTGGTGCAGGACAAAGCTTGCTCATGCAACTGGCCCCTGGCCCTTTGCACTTATCCCTGCAACACACGATCAGCAATAGTGGCGTAAGATTTACTGTGTAGTGAAAGAGACAGGAAGGTGGAAAGTCGACAACAAGAGGGCCGGACGGCGCCAGACCCATTTCCTTCATACGCTTTGACTTTCCAAACACGTCGCTACTTGTAAAGACCGTGTATGCTGGCCGCTAGAGCCGTAAGGTCAAAAATCACAGATCAGCACACGTGTCAGCTGAACACAGTTGTGTCACGAAAGTTAAACGTACACTGGTTGTCTCCCTCGACTCGGTACCGCTGCTGCGGTACCAGATCGAGGGACAGATAAACAGCCCGACTTCCACTGACCCACTTAACTCTACAGCCACATTACCCAACGTTTTGAGGCCAGTGTCACCTACTATGTACCAGCTGCAGGAGATGGATCGACCATGATAATTCAAGGGTAGTGCCAGATTAGCGTGGCGCCGACAGGCGCCAAGCTAATCTGGCACTACCTTTGAATTATCATGGTTGATCCATCTCCTGCTATACAGCGTTGGGGTTAAATGGGTTAATTAACCACACATGTTCTCTGGCGAGGAGTGCATGCATAATTTGGTGACCCCTAAGCCGTCATTTAGGCTCTATTGACTGCTGTGCCCCTCAAACGTAAAATGTGCACAAATCGTCGACAAACTACGGGATTAAACCAGAGAGCGATTCAAGTCAAGTAATCGACGAAAGGAAATCCAGACCCAAAAGATGCTTGCACAACGTGTAAAATATAAATACCCAACAATGAAAGGAAAACGCTTAGAAAGGGAAAGTACAACACGATCTATAGGCACTAGCTACAGGAAACGTGAGATCAATCGGGTGTAATAGCTCGATCAAGTAGCGTTTTTAAAAGCCGGGGTCTCTTCAGGTCCGCGTTGAATTTGAGCATGACAGCCCAAGGGTAGTATCTATCAGCTCGGGCGCGTATTCAGACACTATATCCTTCATCTTCATCTGTTTCGATCGGTAGATTTATTCCATATTGTTTGCGCTGAATAATAAATATCACGGCACCTCACAGGTTCACGCCTTCACCAGAAGCCAAACTTTTCAGGTATCATCCTTGAAGCAGAGAATTTTTAAAAAAAAAATTAACAAGAAAGGCAAAGCCGTTATGGCTCACGTGTATGACAGATCCACGCATGTCTGACAATAAGTAAAGGGATGGCTTGCGCACCAATAAAATCCATGTTTTCTCAAAATTTAATCAGTTTCACACATCTGTGAAACCCCTGTGACCCCTGACTTTTGCGATGAGTCGACTGAATTAGTATACATGTGAAAGTCTTATCATCAGCTACCTTTGTGCCAAATTTGATTGAAAAGTTTGCAGAAATGTTGATAATAACTACAATTTTATCAAAAATTGGCACTTTACACATATTTGTCGACCTTATGTGACCCTGACCTTTTCCGTGGGGACATCCAAATTAGTATGCATAGATCGGTCTTACCATCAGGTATCTCTGTAGCAAGTTTGGGTTTGAAGTTGTTAATAGTAATTCAGAAAAAAAAACATTTCTTGTCAAAATATGTCTATTTTAGACCTGTTTTCTGAGCTCTTGTGACCCTTGACCTTTCCGAAGGGTCATATAAATTAGTATGCATAGATAGGTCTTACCATCTGGTATCTCTGTAGCAAGTTTAGGTTTGAAGTTGTGAATAGTATTTGAGAAAAAAATTCTTTTGTCAAAATATGGCTATTCTGGACCTTTTTCCTAAACTCTTGTGACCCTTGACCTTACCGAGGGATCAACCAAATTAGTATGCATAGAAAGGTCTTATCATCAGGTATCTTTGTACCAAGTTTGGGTCTGAAGTTGTGAATAGTAATTGAGAACAAGAAAGGCAAAGCCATATTGGCTCACGTGTATGGCCGATTTACATGTGTGACCTTTGTGACAAGGGCTGGCTTCTGCAGCAGCAAAATCCAGGTTTTCTGAAAATGTGAGCATTTTTCACACATCTGTCAACCCCCCGTGACCCTTGACCTTTGTGATGAGTCGACTAAATAAGTATGCATAGGAAGGTCTTATCATCAGCTACAGTCTTTGTATCAAATTTGGTTGAAAAATTTGCAAAAATTTGGGAATACCTACGATTTTATCGAAAAATCAACATTTTACACACACATTTGCCAGCCTCTTGTGACCCTTGACCTATCCAAGGAATCATCCAAATTAGTATGCATAGATGG
Organism: Semisulcospira habei; assembly: GCA_036245525.1. Classification (NCBI taxonomy): domain Eukaryota; kingdom Metazoa; phylum Mollusca; class Gastropoda; family Semisulcospiridae; genus Semisulcospira; species Semisulcospira habei. The sequence continues at coordinate 117,767,103 of BTPG01000003.1, read as the reverse complement.
GGCATACCATCAGGTATCTCTATACCAAATTTGGGTTTTAAGTTGTGAATAGTATTTGAGAAAAAAACATCTTTTGTCAAAATATGGCTATTTTAGACCTATTTCCTGAGCTCTCGTGACCCTCGACCTTTTAGAGGGATCACCCAAATTAGTGTGCATGGAAAGGTCTTCCCATTAGGTATCTCTGCAGCAATTTGGGTTTAAAGTTGTGAATAGTATTTGAGAAAAAACATCTTTTTCTCAAAATATGGCTATTTCGGACCTATATCCTGAGCCCTTGTGACCCTTGACCTTTCTGAGGGGTCATCCAAATTACTATGCATAGATAGGTCTTAACATCAGGTTACTTACTTACTTACGCCTGTCACCCCTACCCGGGTATAGGCCGTCGACGAGAGACCTCCAGCAACTCCTGTCCTGTGCTTCTCCTTCGATTCTACTCCAGGTGGTTCCCAGTCTCTTGGTGTCAGCTTGGAGGTCTCGACGCCAGGAGTTTCTCGGCCTACCTCTTTTCCTCTTTCCCTGGGGGTTCCATGACAATGCCTGCCTAGTGATACTGGATTAACATCAGGTATCTCTCTACAAAGTTTGGGTTTGAAGTTATGAATAGTATTTGAGGAAAAAAACATCTTTTGTCAAAGTATGGCTATTTTTCACCTATTTCCTGAGCTCTTGTGACCCTTGACCTTTCTGAGGGATCAACCAAATTAGTACGTATAGAAAGGTCTTACCATCAGGTATCTTTGTACCAAGTTTGGGTTTGAAGTTGTGAAAGGTATTTGAGAAAAAATAAATTATGTCGAAATATAGCTATTTCTGACATATTTCCTGATCCCCTGTGACCTTAACCTTTGTGAGAGGTCACTCAAATTAGTATGTTTAGAAAGGTCTTGTCACAAAGTATCCTTGGGCCAAGTTTGAAGAATGTGGCTTTTCTCCGAGAAAATGCCAACGTTAAAGTTTACCACGGACGACGGCGGCCGGAGGACAGACGACGGATGGACGACCACTGGCCCAAAACATTGACTCACTTTTGCTTCGCACGTGAGCCAAAAAACGTCTTTTGTCAAAATATGGCTATTTTTACCTATTTCCTGAGCTCTTGTGACCCTTGACCTTTCCGAGGGGTCAACCAAATTAGTATGCATAAAAAGGTCTTACCATCAGGTATCTTTGCACCAAGTTTGGGTTTGAAGTTGTGAATAGTATTTGAGAAAAAAATAAATTTGTGAAAATATAGCGATTATTGATTATTTCCTGATCCCATGTGACCTTGACCTTTGTGAGAGGTCACTTAAATTGGTATGTTTAGAAAGGTCTTGCCACAAAGTATCCTTGGGCCAAGTTTGAAGACCGTAGCTTTAATAGTCTCCGAGAAAATGCCAACGTTAAAGTTTTTACCACGGACGACGGACGACAGACGACGGACGACGGCGGACGGACGGACGACCACTGGCCACACGTGAGCAAAAATAAAAAAAATCAGTCCAAAAAGGTACAGATATCGTGTAAAATGACAAAAATGAAACATGTTTAGAAAAGAAAAGTATAACTCCGTTAATTGTTTTCGGGTTATAAGCCGAATTTTGTTTTTTAAACTAAAAGACTGTGTTGTACTTGTACTTTCTCAGCGTGTTTTATGTTGGGTATTTCTAAATCAGTCTTACACAGTTGAGACCGGAAGCGAAAGAGTTGCAGGAGGAAAAAACGGCCTGTTAACGATCCTAACGGCCTGCGGGTCCGAGACTCTGTCCAGACTCCTAATCTGCCACCACCGTCCTAAGTGGGCCACTAAACCAGCGTAAATTGAAGGCCTGATGATACTCCCGCCCTGAGGAACAGCAATCTATAAATCCGCAAGAGACACCGATCCTCTTGAGCCCCCGCAATTGCGGGGGCCCATGATGATCTGTGCTTCTTGTTAATAGGATATGACGTTTTACTGGAGTTTTAAGCAAACATCATCCCGCCAAATCTCGTCTGCAAGCCACGCTTTATCTCGTTAGCGTTGACTGCAGGCCGGCCTTCGATCATTTCTTTATTGGATTTATTGCGGGCGCAGCTATTTGCAGCGTCGTAATTTCGGCGTAATCGCTGGACTAAAGCCTGATAACGTCCTCAGTCTAAGGGACAAGGTAGTAAATAGGGATGATCTTTATAAAATTATCGCCATGAGACGCGGCCAAGCGCACTGAGAGCCACGGTACTGTTAAGCATCTAAGATGGTGGTCGGTGAGGCTAATTTTCAGAACTGAAACGTCAATAACTTCTATTGTGTCAGAAAAAAATATTTAAATGGGTCTTGTTTTCGTAAGAAAAACACACATGTTATGCGGCCAACCTTTTAAAGGTGCAAGGACTGATGTGGACCTATGCAACGCAGATTAAAGGGGTTCGCCTAGGGATATTGGACGCAATCATTAGGGGACCGATCAAACGATTCTTGGTGGCGAAAGTGTGGCGAAAGGGTCAAGACCAGCCAAAATCAGTCTGCAAGAGGTATAGATCCTCATGAGCCCCTGCGACCGCAGGGGCTCATGAGAATCTATGCCTCTTGCTCGCAGGCATCGATCCAATGTACATTAAACTCTGAGAAAGTGAAAAGGCCTGAAACTAAGGCAGGTACAGACGTGTCGTATATATCTTTGGAAGGTGGCGTAGAAACAATTTGTAGGCCCTTTACCGTTGACTTCGCGCAACCTGTTTGCAGTTCTCACAAAAGATTAAACAGCAACAAAGTTCGTATTGTCACAATAAATCTACGACATCAATGAGTAACCCAACGTGTAAACAGTGCCGGTGGTTTCATGCGTAAGTTAAGGCTTCATTCGACACTGACTGACAATCCAGACCAAAAAGGTGACTGCCAAGCGTGTAAAATGCAAAGAAGTACCCAACGGAGAAAGAAACACGCTTAGAAAAGACAGTTAATAATAATAATAATAATTACGGTATTTATAATGCGCTTATCTTATAATAATTATAACTCTAAGCGCGCACTCACAACTCGCGCACGCATGCGCACGCTTTAGACAATGACACACGTACCACAAATAGTGAAATACATTACATCAGTCAGATTGGGGTGGGGAGTGTGGTGGTATAGTGCTAGAACTGTTGAAAGAGGTGAGTTTTGAGGGCGGACTGGAAGGAGGAGAGTGTTTCTGACGGAGATAGAGAGTGGGAGAGTGTTCCAGGTGGATGGACCGTATACTGAGAAGTAGAGAAGGCCGAAAGTGCTGAGTTACAACACAATTTATTAATATTTCGGGTAAATACCTTTTTTTCAAAATAGGCAAACAAACGAATAGAGAGATCAGTCGCTACTTATCCAAGTTCATTTACCGCTGAAGGAAGGTGGCAACTCAATTTTTTTTTATTTTGAAAAAGTGTATTTACCTGAAATATTAATAAATCGTGTGGTAACTGTCTTTTCTAAGAGCAGAAATTTACTAAACGCTGAAAATGTCATGAATGAAAAAAAAAAAAAAAAAAAAAGGAGGGGGGGGGGGGGGGGGCGAGAAATCAATGAACTAGCAGTTGAGCTGCCCATCAAGTGTATGTATTCATGGCTGTTTGGTTGGTTGGTTGGTTGGTTGGTTAGTTCTGGGATTAACGTCCGAAGTGACAGTGATAGTGGACGGCCCTGACGGGCGGGATATGGGGGACAGGGAAATCAATTGCCTATGGAGTACGACCTGAACACTGATCAATTCAGGCGCACTGCAACTGTGCCACTTTGATTTACCAGGACCTTTCAACGGACATGCTATGGAACAAGCCCGTCTTTCATGGCTGTGCGGGCGGGACTGAGTAACATACATGTGTGTGTGTGTGTGTGTGTGTGTGTGTGTGTGTGTGTGTGTGTGTGTGTGTGTGTGTGTGTGTGTGCAGGCATTTAGATGCTGGACTTACGGGTGTAAGCCATAAGGTTAACTCATTCGCGCCCAGCCGCATCCGGATGCGCGGCATAAGCCGCGCATCCGGATGCGGCTGGCCGCGAATAAGTTAAAACATCATAGATTAGCATGAAACTGACTACTTTGCTGTCCCGAAAGTCAAAACAATGACTACTACACATAGGAGTAGTGTGTATGTGGAAGTACTCCCCACCGCCGAGTCAGACCCACTCGGCGAGTTAGCCAAAAGCACGCATCTATTCCAATGCGATGCTTATTAGCATCTCATTTGAATAGAAGTGTACTCAGTTGTGGCCAGCTCGCCGAGGGGGGGGGGGGGGGGGGGCTATCGGGGGAGTAATCCCGTGCGTGAGTTGGAGAACAGATGGGCGTGTACAGGCAGACGGGCAGGCCATAAGTGTTTGCCTCGGAGTCTGACATTTACAGATATATAGTCAGAATCCGGGTTTACGGTAACCGGATTCTGACCATTCGGTCTTAATATCTGTAAATACCAATCTCTACATAAAGCCCTAAGGTCTAAAATGACAGAGCAGCACAGAAGAAAAGAAAACAGCAAGCAGGTGAGTCACTTTTGGTATACGCATAATCAACACTTGTTGTCTCCCTCGCTTGCTGCGCTGATCAGCGCAGCAATCGAGGGAGACAACCAGTGTGCCCGTAACTTGATCCAGCGACCTGACGAAACGCGTCTCAGTGCTCTCCCAACTGAACTAAAGTTTACAAATCCCAGAAACCGGAATCTCGATAACTGGCCCCCGAAAATAATCCTGTGACCTTATGAAACTCGTCCCAAAGCTCCCTAAACCGATGTACGGTACAAATCCGGGAAATCGGAATCCTGTAACTGATCTTGTGTGGTGTCAAGCAAGATTACCCTTTGTATGGTCACTCTGAAATCACAAACAACATAATAGGTACGATAACTGAGTAAGCATCTACGTTTGTTGTTTTTCTAAGCTTCAGACCTGCTTCAGACAATTTATAGGATTAACTCGTTCGCGGCTGGCCGCGAATGAGTTAATAGTCCACAATATCTACTCCACAAATGTTCTTACTATGCCTTCCAATATAACGGAAGTCTGAGTGGACTAACTTGTGAAGCCTTGTTTCGCCCGATGAAAGAATCGTCTGCTCTTCTTCTCCTTTGTACGTAACAAAGTTTAAGCCATATCACACAGCTTCAAATTTGTTCGCTGCCATTACATTATAGTACTTACAGATAAGGATACAGACCAATGGCTTTAGTTCAAGGGTGGTGCCAGAATAGCTTGGCGCCTAAAGGCGCCAAGCTATTCTGGCACCACCCTTGAACTATTTTAGTCAAACTTATTTCACACACTGGTGTGTTCCGAATGATAAGGGTTAACAGACTCGCGCCACGGGCAGTAACTGAGTAAGTCGAAAACCTCGGTTACGCATGTCAACTCACGTGAATTGTGAAAAGACGGGTGGAAGGTCTTAGTTGCTCCAAGACAACACTGACAGCCCCTTATACCTGCAAACTTTGTTAGCAAACAAAGCCTGACCTGGACCTGTTTGTCAGTTACGTGAGTGGGCTTATCCCTGCCGCCAGCCACTATGCAAGGTGCTCCGCCATAGCGGAGCACCATGCTTGAGCGGCTGGCGCAGGACTAGGCTCACTCAAGCAACTGGCCCCAGATCGCTTTTAAGCTGTTTTGGTGGTAATTTTACACTAGGCGTTTCCTAAAATCTCAAATAAACCGCAATGACGTGAAAAACAATGAAGTAGACGCAATAAACTTGAGTTAGCATTTAGATGTTTCAGTATTTTTTAACCCATTTAGCCCTGACGCACTACAGCAGGAGATGGGTCGACCATGATAATTCAAGGGTAGTGCCAGATTAGCTTGGCGCCTGTCGGCGCCAAGCTAATCTGGCGCTGCCCTTGAATTATCATGGTCGATCCATCTCCTGCAACTGCTGCATAGTCATTAGATGACTCCTCCAAAATTTGGGAAATACGGCCGTCGGGCTGAATGAGTTAATGTTTGATGGTAACATTACACCACACGTTCCCGACGGTCGCAAAGAAACAACACGGGCGTGAGAAACAAAACAATAGCAAATGTTCCACCGAACGGATTTTACAACCATTCTCGCTAAATCTTCCAGCGCCGTTACGACGAATCTAATACCTGAAGAAGTCGTCATCACCCAAACAGAACATTTTACCATCTTCTTCTTCGTCAACCCCCAGTCTACAAGAGGCACACATCCTCAATGAGCCCCCCGTAGAGTGGTGGGAGGGGGGGGGGAGAAGGCTTATTAGGATCTATGCTTCTTGCGATAGACATTACTCCTGTTATTCTCGAACAGAAAGCAAAGTTATCAAATTTAAAAAAAAAATAAAAAATCATTTTTGTTGTTGACAAAATCGCTCATCTGTGGAAGGAATAGATCTTTAAAGGCTACCGCAGGCTTCGCGGGTTCATTCAGGATTCATGTTTCTTGCTTGACCCATTTATATCCTTCTGTTTCAACCGTCGGTCGTCAGTCGCAGCCGGATTTTGCACACAACGCATGCAATGAGTTCAGCATTGCACAAGACTAATGTAGTTTGCAGGCAGTTTGGCACTTCAGATACCATCCGTGGGGTTAGAAAAAAAAAAAAATCTCTTGGCTTAAACGAAACGCAGATGTAAATGTATATGTTAACTGCATGCCAGGCTCCAAGCATAAAATTCGCATACGCCCTTCCAGGCTGCAATGGAGCATTAGAATCAACGTCTTTTGCTGCTGCATGAGGTACACATGAAGCGGTGCCGCGGCACACGAACTAAATGTATCTTCGAAGCAGACACCTTAAGGATATACCCACTATCAAACGACGAACGAACCATGCCTGTGTCTATTCGGCGAACAATGATGAAACAATAGGCATAGATGCTCATGAGCCCCCGCGTTGCGGGGGCTCATGAGGATCTATGCCTATTGCAGATGAGTAACACTCGCTGATGTATCACGTATCCGTAATACTAATGTAGCGAAGAGTTCGGCAGTTTAGAGATACACGTAAACTCGTGTAAGATGGATCAGTCTGAGATGAAGACCACCTGTCATGTTGCACAAAATGGATGAAGGAAGGCTTTACCTTTTAGTTACACTGTGGAAGATCAAAGCGTCTTGCCTAAATCGCGGCGTATCTCACTGATAAACGGACGACTTGTAAAGGTTTAGCGGATGGTTCACTCGTGGGTGTACAAGACTGTCGAAATATCAAACTGTCTGTAGCATATATTAGTGAAATTTTATGACATCCGTTTTCACTGACCCTCCAAAATACGGCGAAAGAGAAGCCATGAATTCACTGACTATAAATATTTGAGTTCTTGTACCAGCCTACAGTATGCCGGCTCGGCCGCATGTAAGGGTTATTCTGATTTGAAGGTATCAAGACAAGTATGTCAGTGAACAGAAACAGATTTTACAGAAAGTGAAATTAATTCTACACAAATAAGAGTTATTATGAAACCATAGTTGTAAGCAAGTAAACTAGACCGCTAGCGTCCACTTAAAGTACACAGCGCATGCAACAAAGCAGAAACAGCCTCGCTTGATCGCCACGATCACAGCCCGGCGCACGCGGCGTCAGTGTCTTACGGTTAATCCTTATCATTCGGAATACACCAGTGAGTGAAATAAGTTTGACTAAAATAATTCAAGGGTAGTGTCAGAATAGCTTGGCGCCTAGAGGAGCCAAGCTATTCTGGCACCATCCTTGAACTAAAGCCATTGGTCTATATCCTTATCTGTAGGTACTATAATGTAGCTTGCATATGGCAGTGTACAAATTTGAAGCTTTTAGCCTCAGTGTGATATGGGTTAAATCAAGGTGAAACTAAGACCACTGTTTGCGTGAACTTCGTGCATTTTCTGACATACTTCTGGTTCAGGAATAGCTCCTAGCACAAATCTGAGGCAAGCACTGATCAAATCCAGCTGTTCTGGGCACGAACACCGCTAAAGAGTCTATTACCGTTATTGCGGAGGCGTACTGAGGTTTTAATAGAGAGCAGTAAACAGGATGCAATTTCTCAATCTGAGGATGTCCCTTTGGCTGTCTGTAGCAATTTTATGTCAAGGTGATTCCTGCAAGAATCAAGAATTACTCAGGGTTAAAAAAAAACGATACACACGCAAGCATTAGAAGCTCACTGAGATTCTCATGAGCCCTGAAAAATCGCAGAGATTAATGAAAATTTAGGCCACTGGCACTAAATGGGCCAGCTCCTCCGTCAAAATCTATGCCTCTTACAGATGGAACAAAATGGCTACATTTTAGCTGCGCCTTGCGGAAAGCAATAAAAACTTGTAGTTCCCAAATCAGGCAGTCACTAATGCTGCAGAGGCTCATAAGAATCAATGCCCCTTTCAGAGTGAAAGGAATGGCTATCGAAATAACGGTACAGCATCATATCGGCGCCTTACGGAGAGCGGTAAACTGTACTGAGTTGCTAAACCATGTAGCCGTTTAATGAGTTAATCCATAACACGCGCGTCGCTCATTTACCTGTAGTCTACAGAGAGGGGTAATAGGTACGGCAGATAACACTGTGCATACTGGAGCGTTTTCCTTACACCGGTACAATACTGATCGACGATTTTATTTATATATTCTGCTTTGTGATTTTAGAGCTTACGACTGACAGCCGTAAGGTCCAAAATCACAGAGCAGCACAATATTATGGCGTACCCAATCCTAGGATCTGTCGTTTCGGACACACTATCCTGGGGGAAACTATCCAGGGGAACATTAACTATAATTTATACAACTCAAATGTTTTTTCCCGACCATGTTGTTCAAGTCTGTCTCAATTCACGTGCTGGGATAAAGGTTGTGCTATCTCCGCTACCACATACATAACGATCAACCACTGGGGTGGGGTAAATTAAGAGCGACCCAACTGTGTCACTACACCACTCCGGGAGAGAAAAGAATATCTGTCGACCCTGATGTTAAAACATTTTGAAAAAGTCGTATTATAAATAAATTAAGTTACGTCTGACCTACCACTAAGCAAAATAAATCACTTGTGCTCAGTTCGGTTGATAAAATACTCGCTAATGCTCGCATTTTATCGGTCGAACTGAGTACTGGTGACTTACTTTTCCTCAAGGGAGTTCAGGCATAATCTAACCTGTACATCTGTGTAACTTAAAAAGGACCAGTGTTCCTGAAGGATGTGTGACATTGTTGCCAAAGACGGGATCTCATCTGAATGAGGAACTTCATTGTAAAATACGCCAGCATGAGTCTTCATGAGCCGCAACTTGCGGGGGCTCATGAAGATCTGCCTCTTGCACTGACGACCCTGCCAAACAGAAAAGACTGACCTATGCTTATCACGCCTGAAACCAAGGAAAAGACCAAAGAGTCTATAATGAAAACGCTTCATTTAAGACCCGTATCCATTCTATTCTACAAGCACACTTCCTGCAGAAAGCGATCCATGGCTCCGGTGAACCAATTCTCACACCTCGTTACACGCAGGTAACTCAGTAACGGTGTAACTAGCCACGCGCGGTCAGGTAGACGGCTGGCCATACCGTACATCAGTATGACAAATGTACCATACGTTAATGGACTCGGATGCAGCAAGAGAAATAGCTCTTCATAAGCGCCCGCAAATTGAAGATGGGTAGTGTTCATTATATAGCGCTGTAAACAGCAAGAGGCAAACAGTTTCATGAGTTCTGGCGACCTGGATAGAAGCGCTTGTGATACAGAGTAGAGGCTGGGATTTGGAGAATATCTGGGAGAAATAGTCAGTCCGTACTGGTGTCGGAGCGTGATTCAATTCAATTCATTCATGATACGCTCCTTCGTTCATTTATTTATTCATTAATTGATTCATTCACTCAATTAACGCATTCATTCAGCGGAATAAAAAAACAACTGTCCTCGTGACGCGAGTTACGGTCGGAACCTCATCAAGATCGTACTCCTGGACTGACACTCTTTGTTACGTTTACGTTTTTCAGGCTAAAAGGACCCTCAACGCACCAAACATCGTACGCATCATGCATTTCCATACAGTGATTTATTTGTGTTTTACATTCTCTGCTTGTAACGTCAGCCACATGTGACCAATTACCATTCGTGGGAGGCTAAATACTTACTCATCCACCCTCTTGTAACAGCCAGAGGCACAGATTCTCACGAGCCACCGCGACTGCAGGGGCTCATGAGAATCTATGCCTCTCGCCAAATCCACCCCCAACTCAAGTTCTTCCTTAGAATTTCCGATCCCCCTTAGTCGACGTAACTTAAATTGACGACATAACGATCACTCAACCAGACCAGTTCTTCAGCAAGAGGGCATGGATCCTCATGAGCCCCTGCAGTTGCAGGGGCTCATGAGGATCCATGCCCTCTTGCGGGATGCAGACTGGCTCCAGTGGTTCGAGAAATCGAGGGCGTCGTGTGGAGATTGGCCGTCAGATTGCAATAGCATAATAAACAGTGTCTGGGTAATGTTCGGCGTAGGAAGGCTCGTGCCGTCGTTATATGAGAAGAAACATAAACACATGGTTAGGTAATTTGTGTAAGGAGAAGATATTACGTGCGGAAGGAGATGCGGTTAAAATATATACTGAGGAGCAAAAGAAATGCAACATTTTCGGAATCGTCGGAAACAAATCAGTGTTTCCGACGATTCCAAAAAAGTCGCAATTCTTTTGCTCCTCAGTAGATAAGCTAACCGAAACAAGAGTATCGCTGATGGTTTAGAAGGTATGGAAGACATCAGAGTGTAACTTGTACAGAAATTTGCAAAGCCAACCTTATCGTGTGGCGGGCGGTCTGTGATGCTGGATCTTGTGGCTCAAGGCAGTAACATTATGATCCCCCACAATCGCAGGCTAGCACACACTATGCGCAAATGCTGAGGAAGGTTCTTCCATAAAATTGACGTTCCCAGTGTCAACTATGCAAGTAATCTTGGTACTTGTTTCAAATTTAATGTGTGTACACAATACAGGAAATATTAGTTTAACTCATTCGCGACGTGCAGCATCCGGATACGCTGCGTGATACCGCGTATCCGGATGCAGCACGCCGCGAGCGAGTTACATTTTTCAGCAAATTCATGGGGGAATAACATCTCCACCCGATAAAAAAAAGATAATATTAGTCATGCACCACATATACATTTACAGCAACCCCCCCCCCTCCCCCACACACCCACCTTTTGTGTGTGTGTGTGTGTGTGTGTGTGTGTGTGTGTGTGTGTGTGTGTGTGTGTGTGTGTGTGTGTGTGTGTGTGTGTGTGTGAACTTGAACGAATTCATCTTAAAGCAAACTGAACGATGGCTGAACTCAAAAACCACAAAAAAGGATGATAATTTGATCAACAAAGCGGAAGTGTGTTTACGTACCAGGCTTCAGCAGTCACTGTTAACTTTACCCACCCCAAAGCCAATATAACCACGGGCCAGCCCACCGCAGGAATAACACGAACGGTACGAAGACCTTTTCCCTCTTCAAAGCCCGTTTGATTAAATAAATATTACAAAATGGCTCACACAGGGAGATGTAATATATCGTCATGATCAACCATAAAATACACGCACGTGCCGTTTTTCTCTTCAAATTTTCAAATTTAGCCACTGGTCAAAAAGATAACATAATAGTGAAGATGAAACAGTTCACATCAGCTTTCGCCAGAATTTAACATGTATGTGGAAGTCAGACGAAAATTCATTTGCAATGTTCCATAGGCATCTCCTACACGTCATTTAACTCTTAACTCATACCACACTGAGGCTAACAGGTTCAAATTTGTACACTGCCATATGCAAGCTACATTATAGTACTTGCAGATAAGGATATAGCCCATTGGCTTTAGTTCAAGGATGGTGCCAGAATAGCTTGGCGCCTAGAGGCGCCAAGCTATTCTGGCACCACCCTTGAACTATTTTAGTCAAACTTATTTCGCACAACGAACGATAAGGGTTAAACTCCCAGGCCTACATGTCTTCCATTGGATAGAATGGAAGCATTTAAGTTTGGGAGTTTAAGAGTTAAACGGTAGCTGCGGCAGACACACTTACCACTACCTTTGAGCTACTCTACGTCCACCCGTCCCCTCGTATCAAAATGTGTGACTATGAGAAAGGCACTGCCGCTCAACTTTGATTCAGTTGGACCTAAACCTGAAAGGCGTGTTGCCCCTCAATTGTTCAAGGGCGTTCCGCATAAACCTTTTATTGAAAGCACGTCATCGTTTTGAGTTTACAAAAAAAAAAAAAAAAGGTTGTACCTTGGGCGGTTTGTCAGCATTACTAAGATGAACAAAAAACCACTCACCCACTCAGTCTCAGCGCCATCTGCAAGAGACACAGATTCGCATGAGCCCCTGCAGTAGCAGGGTGCTCAGGTCAATCTATGCCTCTTGCAGGCATTGATCTACACCATTTATTCAATAATAAATAAGTACCCTGCCCCGTGAATGGAATGTGTAAAGAAATAAGCGTGTTACGTTCGTCACAATCACGGGACATGACTTGCGGAACAGAGTAGATCAAAAGAGTTCAAACAAGCGGCCCGACGTAGGCAATACGCTTACATCTAGAAGATGCGAAGATTTTCATTAAACCCTCCAACGTCCAACGGTGAGTCTGGCGTGGGAAGGGCGCGCCTTACTTGTTAACCCCATTCGCTGCCGAGATAAACAGATTGATTGATTGATTTACATTGCTTAACGTCCCGATAGCAACAAGGCTTTCTCAGGACGTGCCTGCACTGCTTGTGAAAAAAAAAATAAACAGAACATTGAATGTATGTCGCCAGCCGGTCAAATACATTAAATAAACCTAACAGATGGGGCCTAAATAAAGCTAAGACCATTTAGCAACACACATCCAATATCAAGAGCTACAGGCAGTACAGACAGTAGGGAGAGATTTAAAAAGGCAAATACAGGTGAATGGACAAAGGGTAGACAGAAACACATGCCCCAGAATAGAGAGAAAAACCCACCCTGCGGGGCTGACCAGGGTGACCCTGGGAACTAAAAAATACCTAACCCCACCCAAGTCCCCCAGGGCAGACCCGGGTGGGGCCGAGATAAACAGGGCACGATCCAACCGCAAGAGGCATAGATCCTCGTGAGCCCCCGCAATTGCGGGGGCCCACGAGGATCTATGCCGCTTGCTGATACCACTTTGAGTCCACGTTCCTGGGACGGTTGAATTAACCAAGACTGCAGAGACAGAATCGGCGTCCAATGCAGCGAAAGGGTTAAACCGGTGTCAGCGTCACGTGACAAAATAAGAGAAGACGGACAAAGGGCAAAATGTCCAAGTACACGCAAACCTGGTGTTCCTGACATCGGACTACCGAGACCTGCGGAGGAATTTTATAGAAGAGGCGGCTGAGGCAAAAAGGTTAAAGGACTAGGCTGGTGCGAGTGAAATTTGATGCGATCACTGAGGCCAGTGCATGCCATATGTGTGTGAAGGAAAGCGGCCTCTTTCACAGATAACTTGTGTCAGAATGCTTGAATACTGGATATGGGTATGCTAGCTGGTAAAAAAAACTTGAAAATGAAAGTGAAATCACATCGACCGGTCTAAAACGTTACACCTGAAGCGTCAAGTTATAAGGCAGGACGTGGCAAAACCCTATTTTAAATCTCATCGGCATTACATCTATTTTGTGGAAAACTTGCCAATCGTGTTACATCTATTTTGTGGAAAACTTGCCAATCATGCTAACTATTTGACTGAACATGGCATAATCGTGTCCCAGGCTGCTAGCGCCAGATGCGCGAGCAACTGAATAGGGAAAAGGCAATGGAATGCCAAACTCGACAGAAAACACCTGTACATTGTTCTGTACACCTCAGTCCAAAGCGGCACACCGCCACAGGTGTACAGCACACCTTAGTAGTACATCACCGTTAACGGCACATGCTTATGATGTGTGATGATTTCCATCACCAGAGGAAAGGAGAGGCACTTGTGCACTTGGCGACTGTTACAAATGATCTGGCGTCTACCAGCAAGAGGTATAGATTCTCATGAGCCCATGCGAATTCAGTGGCTCATGAGAATCTACGCTTCTTGCAGGTGAAAAGGGCTCAGTGCGGCGAAAATCTACGAAGTTCACCGACCTCTTCCTCAGTGTATGTGAAATCTCTGTGGACTGCATAGATAAACAAGCATGAATGTTTTATTCTAAATCTACTCAGCTAACCCTTTCAGCCCCAAGGTCCCATTTCTCCAATGTTGGAGGTGTTGCCTAACGACTATGTACCAGTTGAGGGAGATGGTTTGATCATGATAATTCAAGGGTAGTGCCAGATGAGTTTGGCCCTTCATGCGCCAAGCTCATCTGGCACTACCCTTGAATTATCATGATCAATCCATCTCCTGCTGCAGGGTCGCGGCGCTAAAAGGGTCAGTTAAACTTCAGCACTGGCACACGACAGCGAAAGACAGATTGAGTACGATGATCCAAGGAGAGCGGCCGGCAGATCAGACGGCAATACCAACCATGTTTTGATTCCGATAATATTAACTCGTTCGAAACCTGCCGCATCCGGATACGCGGCATACGACCGTGCATCCGGACGCGGCACGACACGAGTGTGTTAACTGCAGCCGTGGCACACTACAGTGGGGCGTCAAACGTGAGGTGGGTGCTTAAAATGGAGCAAGCAAAGTTCGATGGCAGTTGGTGACTGTTCACCCTTTCAGTCCTGATACGCACCAACAAGAGACACATTAGACCATGACAGTTCAAGGGTGGTGCCAGAACAGCTGGGCGCCCATGGGCCCCAAGCTGTCATGGCACCACCCTTGAACTATCATGGTCAGTCTATCGCCTTAATTGAAATGTAGCTTTCACAGGACTGACAACTCACTCATATGAAACATATCAACCTCAGAATGTAATGGGTTAGGTGGGCTAAGGAGGGGGGGGGGGGGTTAAGCGTTTGTGTACTAAAGATGTAGGCGTATTTACGCGCCTCTGGGAGTCGGGGGCGGAGGGATGTTGACTAGTATACTTGATGGAAAGGCTGTCAACTTGTCATATACACACATCCGTCACATACAAGCAGTCGTAAAGGAGGACGGGGGCGGGTCTAGGGTTGGGCGCAGGACGGCGGCTGTCATGTCATTATAGGTATACACTATTAGACCAGCTTATCCGATCTGTGATTTGAAATTGGCGTAGTTGTTTTTATTGTCCAGAAATCGGTTTAGAGATACTTCGAAGTTACTAGGTGAATGAACTCATTGACCCAGTCCACTCTGTCATCAAGAATCACATATTCTCGCGAGCTCCTCCGGCCTGAAGGACGTCATTAAATTCTGAAGGAATATTGTAGAAGGAACGAAAACTGTATAAGCCCCCCCCCCCCTCCCCACCCCACGTTGATACCAGTTACGTTATTCGTGCTGAATTCATCCTGATGGGTCGTTTAGTTTCCCAAAGGTCGTGCCAACAACGTTATTCTGTAAATTGTGTCATTTGGTCCATCACCATCCGCGAATATCTGAAACAATAGAAATGTTTTCTTCTCCTATCGTATAGACAACGGCATGGTCACAGGGTGTTCGCCATCGTTTATGAGAATATAAATCTCTTTGCTTTCCCAACTATGAATGTGTTCTTTTTTTTACGAAGAAGTCACAATTAATTTACGATGTCTGTGGCAAAAACTTCATCCACGGGGTCTTTGGTTTTAAATCACCATCGTTCAGCGTTACAGTCTCTCACCCCCCCCCCCCCCCCTTTTCTCATCTGCAAGAGGCATAGATTTTCACGCAGGGGCCCATGAGAATCTATACCTCTTGCATGTTCAGTTGCAACCTTATTTACATCTTTGCTCTTCAGACCGTGGAAGTCTAAGGACTTTAAACCGATAGTGATCATGATTGTCCAACCACAAATTTCGGGCTTAACCCGCCTTATGCAGGTCCTCTTTAAAAAAAAAAAAAAAAAAAGAAAGAAAAAAAAAGTACTTTATGGCCCGTAGAGGATTTTCGTGCAGTCCAATTTATTGATCAAATTTCGCCCTAAGACGCCCCAAGAGGACGTGGAGGGTAATAAAGGGCGACAAACGTGTTAAAGAGAGAGGTATTACCGGCCTTGGTTCACGGAACAATGATGACAAAGTGGCTACAAGGGGACTTAAGCTGCCGGCAATGAGCATCGCGTCCCTTGAGCTTAGATCTAGCGCCGGAAGAGTCGCTGACGGAAGAGTTAGCCTCCTCCATGGCAGTCAGGTGCGTGGTGCAGGTGGGCACCGATGACATGGCTCTGTACGAGGCAAACAAGAATGATCGAAGGCAGTGCATATCGGAAAGTATGATAGTAAATAAGTTGACACTTTGATTGCCGCGAAAAAGCGGAACACGGTTCAACTGAAAGAGACATTAATCATCATGAGCCCCCGCATTTGCGGGGGCTCATGAGGATCTATGCCTCTTGCTGACGCCTCATTCACTCCCGTAGTATGTAGTCCAAATAAACACAGACTTGTAAAATACCGCCTCCACCCCACCCCCAGGTAAAAGTGTGGTTAATTAGCAAAGTGATTTGAGGAAAAAACGACTCAACCCTTGTGACTAACGCTCCCGTAATAGGCTCCTAAGGTTCAGTCATAATCGGGTCAACGTGCTTCTGTCTTCGGAGTAAATGGCACACGTTGGGAGAACAGACTTTTTACAGTATTAGTACCACCACCACCGTCTGTTCCCTACGAGAATACAGGTATAAATGGCCAGGAGTGTTGCAAACAAAAGGCTCAGATTTTCATGTCCCCCGCAATTGCAGGATTTTAAGATATATCTATGCTTCTTGCAGATCCTCTACGACAGTATGGCTCAAACCACAAACCGCCTGTTCTTTTCCAGAAAATAGGCGTACATGCTGTGAAATCTTTGAGAGCAAGAGGCAAAGATTACCATGAGCCCCTGAAGGCTGCAGGGACTCATGAGGATCAATGCCTCTTGCAGACGGGTGTTGTTCCCCGTCGTAATATAAGTACCCAGACAGCAAATGAAACAGATTACCGTAGGGACGTCGACGGCCGTCTGCTGACCAATGAAATTAACCAACTTTCCAAGTACACTGTCAATTGTCTGTTTCCGTAAAGCTTTGGAGTTCACTGTGCCTATCCTGTGTTCGAGAGACAAATTAGATTAACCCTCATGTGCACGCAGCCAAAGGCGCTGTAAACAGTACCGGTGTCTTCGTGCACAAGGGGGTTAACCCATTTAACCCCGACTGAGCCAGCATTTCCTAAATTCCAGAGGTGTCATCTAACGACTAAGTACCAAGAGCAGGCGATGGTTCGACCGTGATAATTCAAGGGTGGTGCCAGATTAGCTTGGCGCCTTCAGGCGCCAAGCTAATCTGGCACCACCCTTGAATTATCACGGTCGAACCATCGCCTGCTGTAAAAGCGTTTGGGTTAATCAATACTGTGAGTTATATTTCGGACGAATTTCAATCTCAATGTGGGAACCGTCTAAAATGTCCGGTAAAATATACTTATCCGATGTCTCGGTGACAAATGGAATTAATTAAGTCTCCACTTACACCGTCAATTGTCTTTTCGGTACGCTTTGACGAACAAAGTGGGGCTCAAGACGGCTTAGTGGACTCGCCACAAATGTTCGGTAAAATGTGCTTATTTAGTGTCTGCCTGCCCGATGACATTAATTAACTCACCCGTCAGACTCTCAGTGCTGACCTGCGCCGGCCAAGGTAGAGATTTTAGACATGTCTTTGTCCCAGAGGGGATATTCTTGTTGAGGTAAAAGGATTATTAAGAATCATAATCTTAAAAAAAAAAAAAAGAAGACCACAAATAAGACGATACCAAATATAAATACTATATACATCACATTCTAACGGCATATCACATAAAACACGTAAGCTAATGAATGTAAATATCGCATTCATTTTTATTTTTTATTTTTATTTTTTACTACAAAGTGGTCAAATGTTACCCAATACGCGACTATTGAGTGAAAATGTCCCGAAAGACGTAGTATTAATCAGCGCGAGTTTTACCGACTACTTACAATGAGCAGTTCAGTTGCACCACTATTCTCAAGTTTTGTGGGTATTTTTTTAACCCCATTTAGTCCCGACGCCCTACGGCAGGAGACAGATCGACCATGATAATTCAAGGGTAGTGCCAGATTAGCTTGGCGCCAGCAGGTGCCAAGCCAATCTGGCACTACCCTTGAATTATCATGGTGGATCTATCTCCTGCACGAGGTACACAGTCGTTATGTGACACATGAGTCCGGAGTTGGAAAATGCGGCCACGGGGTCAAACGGGGTTGAACTGAATTTCCTATGGCTGCTTGAAAAGTCACCCCAAAAATAGACATGAATATTCAGCACATGTATCTCGCAGATTGTCAATTCGTTTTCATCATCGAAAACTGTCTTTCCGGAAGAATTTCAACAAACAAAATAAGCCTCCTTTGTCTCGTTATGTACCCCAGGAAAGTTGAGTGGGGCTTCGGGGCTTTGGGAGGGGGGTGGAAGGAGGGGGGGGGGGTGTAGTCGTGTTGGTTGGTGAGGGCAGCAGAACATAACACTATATCAGAGGGGGGTCAGATCTAAGAATTCTTCCCAGAATACCGATGCCACGAACAGGACACCGCACTCACAGTACAACACGACACCACACAGTCCTACCACTCCCTCTCGGCCGCGCCAGCCTGTATCGCCTTGTAATTAGCTCTGTGGTGATAAGGGGCAACGACTTCGGTCATCTGGCCGGGAAGCAAGAAGTCCTCGGGCTGACGTCGGCCACAGTTGGCCCGCGCACGGCCGTGCGCGGGCCAACTGTGGCCGATGTCGGCCCAAGGACTTTTGGCCCGTGGGTAATGACTTCGGCCATGCCAGGGTCCCGAACCTTGGTCCTTCGATGATAACGCTGCGCCATGAAGTCTTTATGGCAAGACACACGGCGGAATGTATCCATCTGCGAGGCTGAGAGGGACACTGATGTGCCTTCGCCGAGAGGAGGGGACTTTTCAAGATTTATACCTCGCAGAGACACACTTCAATCTTGTCCTTCTGTAGGCATATGTCATATAATAATAATAATAATAATAATAATAATAATAATAATAATAATAATAATAATAATAATAATAATAATATAACTCTTTTATAGCGCAATATCCCCACAAAGAAAGGCTCAGAGCGCTTTACATCTAGATAATCTAACTAACTGAAATTAACTAAGATACCGACAACATAGTACAAAAACGCAATCATTCATAGGTCCAAATGCACACTGACAAACGTACTAAAATAATAAGCATAACATTTCATAACATATGAGATTCCGTGTACGCGGTATGACTAACCATATGATTGTATAACAGACTGACGGCAAAAGAAAACCCCACAAAAACAACAAAACAGGCGGGGAACAAGATCACATTTAAAAAAAAAAATAACAAAAATAACAAAAAAACAAACAAACAAACAAAAAAACACATACTTGTTATTACCTCTTCGTATATCATCCAACATCAATCATGTGACAACAATCCATCCCCATCCATCTTTACATGCAGGGGCGCATATGTGGGGGTGGGGGATTAAATTCTAGCGCCCGCTTCCTCCCCCCCCCCACCCAACAAAAATATATTTAAAATGTTATAACAACCCCCCCCCCCTCCCCGGAATTTTGAACCATAAGGAAGGTCTGGCGCGGCGGAAGAGACCCGTCGTGTCAGGTTGAAGGTGCCAAACAAAATATTTGGACCCTCACCCCCTCCCGCAGATAGTTCCGCCCCTGACATGGAGGTAAAGAAACAAAGGCAGGTTTCCACAGGGAGGTTGCAAGTGATGAGGGAACTTCTCTCTCTCTAAATATAGCTCAAATAGTATCTGTTAACACGTTTAACCATCACCCGCCATAAACAAATTACTTTTTAGAATATATCCAACGTGTCAACGTGGGGGTGATGGCTAAAAACCGTCTATCTAAACTAGGTGAACACACGTGTAAGCACCACGCATAATAAACAAACCATCTTTCAGAATCTATTCACCGTATCGGTGAAGCCCAAGAATGACCAAGTATCACTCATTTGTGAGAATCCGCTCATTAGGTGTCACCCCAAGTGGTGGAAGTGCCATTGAGAGCCCGCTTAAGCTTCTTACGTTTACTGAAGCTGTGCCATCAAAGGATAAGTAAGGTCGGGTCTCTCTATTCATCAATGAAAGCTCATGAGAGAAGTATGAGAAGTGACAACAGAGGTAAGTGCTCGTAGCAAGAGGCCTGGATCCTCATCAGCCCCCGCTTTCGCGGGGGCCGATGAGGATCTAGGCCTCTTGCAAAAGAGCTACATCAACAGCAAAAAGCAGCAAGGCTTGGCGACGATCTATGTCTACAATGAGCGTCTTCTGGGTCTGGTTAGAATGAAACACAATCAAATAAATGTGACCAACAAAAGGCACAGACCACTCATGTCCCCCTGCCAATGCGCGAGCTCATGCCAATCTACTATTTCAGCGGATGGGGAGGACACAGACTTTTCTACTGGTCGTTTATCACTGAGCATTATGATGTGTGGACTAAAGGGCTTAGAGCCCGTCTTGACCCCTTGAATAAAGAACTCCAGTGAGGAAGGCTTGAATCGTTAAGTCCTGCTTGTAATGAGTAATGACCGTCGGTGGACAACGGCATCAGAGTCTGTTAACCTCTTCGAGATGTGCCGCATCCAGATACGCGGCATAAGGCCGCGTATCCAGATGCGGCATCTCTCGAATATGTTAATAGGGGTGTCAGTTTCAGTTTCAGCCAACTTAATAAAATTTCAAATACAAAAAACGATTTCCAAATACCGTCACATCAGTAGCTCGCTTGAGCTTGCCCTTAGCACCACGTGAATGCTCTGTGTTTACGTACAGTGTGTGAGTGAATGCGCGTGATTCACGTGAGCGTGCTTGTTGGGTTCAGTTCGCGGCTACGTTCTCTGCATTGAGTTATATTATAAATATGAGAAATGCGCCATATAAATACCATGTAATAATAATATATCCCGGTCTTTCCCGTGGAGTTTTGACAGTGAATCACCCACTGAACATTTTTTAGCTCTTTTAAGACACAAATAAGGGATAACCATAACCATGTATGTAGATATTGTTCAAGAATAAGAATCAAACGCATTATCACACTGGTCGTCTCCCTCGCTCATCGAGCGGCTGCGACTCGAGGGAGACAACCAGTGTGTCATATTACACGTACATTCGGGATACAGTAAATTCACGACAGTTCGACTTCGCCCATATCGCTTCAAAGATTTCCCACACTCCCTCCCTTGCTTGCAGCGATTTTAATTTCGACGTCACTCAAGCAGAACTGTGCACTTACTGAGTCAAATGGCCACTACGGAGAAGCGTTTATCAGCCATAATGCACCATCACAAAATCAGGAGATATCCCACTATCTCACCATCCGTGAAAGGACAGTTTGGAAGAGAGGTATTTCAATGCCTAAAACTTTAACCTAATAAACGTTTCATCATCATCATTCGTTTCAAACAGCAAATATCGCCTAATGTCTTAAATTAAACGCCCACATTCGTAAACAGCATTCGTGAACAGGATGTAGGATGTAAATTTGTTAAATGGCCACCTCAATCTGGTTAGCAAATGTTAAACTTAAATGTATTCAACTTAATACAACTGAGAGGCACTGAATGGTAGGTAATACAGAAAGTGAAATTCGTTCCGGTAGCAATACACGCCTACATTCCCCATCCACCCCCACGCCCCTTCCCCCTCCAGTCGACGCAACAGCCGGGAACCGCAATTAAAACGTTGCTTCACTCCAAATGTCAGCACAGAGCTCATCAGTTCCGACTGCAAAAAGCAAAGATCCTCATAAGCCTTTTGCAAGCTGCAGGCGCTCATGAGGATCTGAGCTTCTCATTGCTGGCACGATTCCGCCCCCAAGTGTTTCCCACAGGGAGAAGACAGGTATTTTTTCCACCTGCGACTGAGCGGTCCTTGATAAGATTTTTCAGATAAGCGGCACCTGGCCAAATAGAGAGATGAGAAGACGGATTAAACTTTGCGAGCAATCTTTCAAGAAACTCCAAACAACTGCAAGAGGCACAGATCCTCATGAACCCCGCTGGCGCGGGGGCTCATGAGGATCTGTGACTCTTGCCTACAACAATTTAGATCTGTATTCCCGGAGGACGTCTTCGAGTGTTTCTCCTATGGTTGGGAAGGATGTATATGGGTCATAGATGCAGGGACAGGTGAAGGGAATGAGGGGCTGGGGGTTCATACGAGAGTACTATTTTACGTTCATGGCGGGGAAAACTGGACACTTATTCCCGTCAAAGACAACGAAAGTGTTCTTTACGTCTGTCTTCCAATGAGTGGATTGTGATTTAAAGAAGTCATTACCTGAGATAACCAAACCAGTGAGCAAACTAGCACCAGAAATAGTATAGTATAAAGTCTCTGATGACACCGACGATTTCTGTTCGCATGAAGCACAGTCCCTCAGTGTTTGCAGCAAACTGTACAATCATTCACTCTGATCCAACTTTGTACACTAAGATCATGCAGCTTTTATCTTTATCATACTACAACTTTGCGAGGGTGGTATGGGTGATGGGTGGGTGGGGCGAGAGAATGGGGGCGTGCAGGGTTGGGGTAAGGGGGTGGGGGGTGGGTGGGTGGGGCGGGTGATCAAATGGGGTGGGTGGGTGGGTGGGCGGGGCGGGTGGTCAAATGGGGTGAGGGTACGGTGGTGGGAGTATCAAAGTAATAACACTACATAATTTAGATGAAGACGAAACACTGGTTATACAGAAAACACTGGCTATTTCCTGCATTTTGACATCTTACATCGCCTTTCAACTTTCCTATAAATAGCAAAATAGCTTTACATTCACAGTACAATCTAGTTTTCTCAACCCCTCAGACAGAAATTTCGCACAATGAAGCTGACTGGTTAAAACTTTTTCCGAAATGATCTTTTAAAAAAATTAAAATAAAATACTGCGAGAATGATAACTTTTGCAACCCCGTATGATAAACATCAAACAGAATGAAACAGTTATAAATGCGCCTGTTCTAAATAAGGTAGTTACGAAAAGGAAACAGTGATTTTCTCTGTGCAGCAAAGTGACACAGAAAGATAACAAACTGTGCTAATCTCGGTGGAAAAGACCCTAAAATAGCGCAGGCTAAATCCCACGGTGTTATGCACCAATTACCTCATTTAGATGAGGAACATAAAGCTAAATCAAGCAAGCAAGAGGCTTAGATCTTCATGAGCCCCCGTAAGAAGTAAAGTAGATCAAAAAAAAAAAAAAAAAAAAGAAAGAAAATCAGTCGCTCCTTCTGAGCGAAAACCAAGGACCTCACCTGAATATGAAATACAGATCTAAACTGTGTCAGTCATGGGTATAAATCTTCATGAACCCCCGCAACTTGCGGGGGCTCGTTTAGATCTGTGCCTCTTGCAGGTGGACTGAGGCGAAGTGGATTTTCGCTCCAAAGGGAGGAAACCGCTCGTTTGTGCGAGTGAATGAGGGATTAAAGCACAGGTGAAACGAATAAAGCTTGTCTTTGGGACCTGCCACACCAGAGGAAGAGTTGTCTGCTCTTCGAAAGAGAAGCTGGGATCGACTTCGGCATATTTGGGCGTAGACACACAATTAGCCTGGGCGTGTAAAAATATGTGCTGGTCCGGTTGTGATTTTGGACGTTACGGCTCTCAGCCGAGCTGGTCCAAAATCAAATACCAGCACACTGTAAAGCAAGAACAATCAATTGATCGATCAATTAATAAAAAAATAAATAAATAATACGCAAGGAAATAAATAAATAAATAAATACATTTTTAAACAATAAATCATCGACAAAAACAACATGATTAGTGTTTCAAACAAAGAAACCCTGACAATCTTCAACAAAAAAAAAGCGTCTATTTCTGTCTAATAAAAAGACACTGAAGTTGTGTCGATTTTGACTGACCTACGTTTCCTGCCAATTACGAACAGCATTCGGTAAACAACAACAACAACAACAACAAAAGAAAGAAAAAAAACAAACAAAAAAAAAACACATTTGTATCCTCGGTAGATTTATGTTCAAGCTGACTGAACTTAGGTCGAAATATAGCGAAGATAACCTCTATAGCCTCGCAGAGTTGTCTTCTCCAGAGAAAGAAGTCACGTGCCCCTGAGAGAAGAGTTCTCTGTTCATGCCTTAAGCGAAAGCCACTTACCTTTAAGGGGCATAGATCCCCATAGGCATCTGTAGTTGCAGGTACAACAGAAATATCAAGGAGTTGTTTACATCGGTGTTTCTAGTCACGGGATGTTTACAGAGCTCTCTGAGCGGATGCTGTTCGTCAGTGAGAGGTTGGGTTGTCTGCTCGTATCACCGACTAAACTTTCACTCGGCAGATATGAACCTAAAGCAAACTTATTTCCAACGTCTAATGTGGAATGAGAAGTAGAAACGACCACTCATGTAACAGCAAGAGGCATAGATTCTCATGAGCCCCTGCGAATGCACGGGCTCATGAGAATCTATGTCTCTTGCATGAGGCAGAACCTGGAAACTGACACAACCCTCCAGCGCAAATCATTCACCTCCATGGTCTGAGAAAAAAAATCTGAGGTAAATAAATATGACCCGTCGATAGATGCAACAGGCATAGATTCTCATGAGCCCATGCGGATGCATGGGCTCATGAAAATCTATGCCTCTTGCAGATGGAAGGAGTTTGATGAGGCGTCTGTAGACAAGGCATGCCTGCTCATTATCTAACTCTCAGCAAATCAGCCTCGCGAGGGGGAATGATTACTTCACTTCCAAGTGAGGAGAAAGAAAACAAGAAATAATAACTGAGGGAGCGGTGGAAGAAGCATTTACTGCTTCAGATTCAGATAATACGGATAGGATGAAAATGCCCCTGTTTGTGCCCCATTTTCCCCTCAGTTTTAACCTTGACTGGAAAACTAAATTAAATCGCTGAGAACTGCCTTGTTCAGACGTGCATGTGCATCTTCAGTCTCCTTTGAATCAGATTTTTTTTTCTCTCTCTGTATGACTGTCCAGTCGGTACTACTGTCTGAAGGTCTGTGACTTTTGAGCTAACGGCTGTACGACCGTAAGGGCCAAAGTCATAGACCAGCTGACACACGGTGCTAGAATTGAGTATGAGCTGTTATATAATATGTGCTCTTTCTCAAGAGCAGTTTTCAGAGGGCGAAAAGTATTACTTGCCATCAAAGACCATGATTTAGGTAGCTACAGCCACCTAAAAGATGATCTTAACTCATTCAGCCCCACGCACGTATTTTAACAAATTTAACGACTATGCACCATTTGCAAGAGATGGATCGACCATGATAATTCAAGGGTAGTGCCAGATTAGTTTGGCGCCGACACTACCCTTGAATTATCACGGTCGACCCATCTCCTGCTCTAGTGCCTCAGGGCTGAATGGGTTAAATGGCAGGCGATCTATCATAGAAGGGTGTTCGCTCAAAACTGACAGGTTCTGCCGTTTGGAAGGTAAGAAAAGACAGAGGTAGCTAATCACAAGCTTCGCACCCTCAGAAAGCCACCACTCAAAAACCTAGCTACGACTGATTGGCACAGCCACACAAACCTCAACATGTCTTCTTTCATCAGATTTCAAGATCAAAGGCAACCTGGCACTTTCTCTGGCCTCCTGAATCATCCAACCTCAAGTCGCAACAGTAGACACATAATCCTTTCAAAAACGAACATTTTCTGGAAGTGGCGGCATAGATCATCGTGAGCCCCCGCATCCACGAACAGAAGGAGGCACAGATCATGAACAGGATCAGGAATTTATTTAAGGTCTTTTCACACATTGGTGATATTAGACCATATATATATATATATATATATATATATATATATATATATATATATATATATATATATATATATATATATATATATATATATATATATATATATATATATATATATATATATATATATATATATATATATATATATATATCAACCAAACACACAACTTATGAATATCAAAGAATAGCAATAATTAACATCCAACCACACACACAAATTACTTATTATAATAGTTTACCCACCAGACTATGAATTATTATATTAGAATGGCAATATTTCTATGTAAGATGTCATACAAATTTTCTGCTAAGTGATCAACTGTTATGTTATTTTTTTTCAACAGATTCATTGTAATAGGACACTCACAGATTATGTGTTTAACAGAGATGGGGCTTAAGCACTCGCATTTGATGTCTTTTGCGAATTTTGTTTTCCAAGAATTTAGTCTTAACTTGTATATCAATGAAGCCGTTTTTCTTGAACAAGGTGGAACATGATAAGTATATTTCATATCATCTTTGTGAAAAAAACTGTTTAGCACAGAGTACATTTCATGTAGAGATAATTGCATATTATTACAAACTGCTGAGTTTTCTCTATTTATAGCTCCCTTTTTTGCTTGTCTGTCACAAATTTCATTCCAATAAATTCCGCAGTGTGAGGGTATCCAAAGAAAATCGATCCCTATTTCTCTGGACATAATACAGCTCATAATATGTTTTATTTCATATACTAAGTCTTTTCTAGTGTTACAATCCCAGCTTTTTAGACTATATAGGACAGATTTAGAATCGACACAAATCAAAATGTTAAATATATCATAAGGTAGAAGTTGAATAAAATTTAGTGCCATGAGAATCGCATACAGTTCAGACGTAAATATAGAAAATCCTTTACCGAGATAAAAAGATTTCTTCACTTTGAGATCTGGAATAACAAAGCCTGCACCACAATCTGAAGAATCTAAAACAGACCCATCTGTGAAAATTTTCAAATGTTTAAAATAATTATGTTGTCTGTAATTTTTCTTTCACTAAATTTGTAAAACGTTCACATCCTCATCTTTTTTCAACTCTGTGTAATCTATATCGAAAGTAGCATTAATATGTTCCCACGGAGGTATAGTAGGAGTTACTGGTAAAACGGGAATAGACTTGATATCTATATTGCGGTGTTCTATAGCATCTTTGACATAATTACGTATAGGTAAAAGATACGAGATTGTTTGCGCTCTCTTCGGGAAATCCAAACCTGCGTCTAAAAATATGTCTTCTCGTACTGAATTTTTGACGGACAGGCTTCGGACAATGTATTTCGCAGTTGATAATTTACGTTGGTCAGATAAAGACAGAATACCTGCTTCTTTGTAGGTTTTTACAGTAATAGTATGAACTGGCACTCCAAGGGCTAATGTAACTGCTTTACTGTCAATGCTGTGCAGCTTCTGTAGAAGTGTAGCTGGGGCAGTAAAGTAGACTTCCTGACCATAGATAAGTGTTGATCGAACTAAAGATGTACCAAGGTGTAAAACAGTTTTTATGTCCTGACTCCATGGTTGTGAGTTTATAATTTTTAACAAGTCTTTTTCTTGCCTTATTTAATGTGGCTTCAATATGAATTCTCCAAGATAATTTTGATGTAAAACGTAAAACTTTACACAATGTTGGTAGTTTAAAGGCGTCCCATTTAGGGATAATTTAGGCAGTGTTTTAGCACTTTCCCCATTATTGAAAAGCATTAGTCATATTTTTCCCCCAGATAGTTCTAGACCATTTTCTTTCATATAGTTTGATAATTTGTCCAATTCAATCTGATAATTTTTTTGAACGTAATCTACGATTCGTTTTGGGGTACGTTTTCTGAGATTTGTGTTTATCCATATAGCAATATCATCTGCATATTGTGCCACAGTTGTGTCCTGTGATAGAGATTTTAGGAGGTTGTAGATTAACACAGTGAGTAAAAAGGGTGAAATTATTGATCCCTGTGGAATACCCATATCTAGTTTCTTAAAGGTTGAATAACTTTTACCAACTTTGGTGCAGACAAATCTTTCAGACAAAAAGCTTTTAATGTACTTATACATAAACCCGGTTCTGCCAATCTGTTTTCTTTTGTATAATAATCTAGCATGCCAAACACTATCATAAACCTTTTTTACGTCAAAAAAGGTTGCTAATATACTTTTTCGTCTAGAAAATTGTTTTTTTTTTAATGTTATTTGTGAGTTTAACTAAATGGTCTATCGTACATCTACCTTTCCGAAAACCAGCTTGATGAACTGGAATTATATCCTGTTTTTCACAGTAATGAAATAGCCGATTTAAAATAATTTTTTCCATTACTTAGCAAGCTTGTGATGTTAACGCAATAGGTCTATAACTACTAATCAATGTACGTGTTTTACCCGATTTGAGTACTGGAACTACTACTGACTGCTTCCAGATAGTAGGAAAAGATCCATTAAACCAACATTTTTGGTAAAATTTATGTAGTAGTTTTTTCCACGACTCAGGTAAATGATAAAGTAGTTTGTAAGAAATTCCATCTATACCCACTGCACTAGAGGTATTTGCAAACGATTGTAAAACGTCTAGGAATTCAATATATTGAATTGGAGCATTGATATACTGAGAATGATTAGAAACTGGATCTTGATAATCTGCTTTGACTTCTTGTTTTCTGAGGTTTATATTTGGTACCACTAAGACTTGATGTGAGACTACTTTTTGCAAACATATTAACAAAGGCCTCCATTTTATCTACTACACTAGGAAACGTGTTCCCTTCTACTGCGATTGGATACAATTGTAATTTGTATCCATTTTGTAATTCTGATTTTTTTTTTCTCCAAACCTTATATGTATCTTTTGATTCAGACACCTCATTTTTACAGAACTCAGCACAGATTCCCCTGTGCGGGTGTGTTAATGACAATCTATATGCATCTGTATGTTATCTAATGTATGCGTAAACATTCCTTAGATGCGGACAAATCTTCGTTTGATTCTTAACTCTTATCATTCGGAATACACCAGTGTGTGAAATATGTTTGACTAAAATAGTTCAAGGGTAGTGCCAGAATAGCTTGGCGCCTGTAGCCGGCGCCAAGCTACTCTGGCACCATCCTTGAACTAAAGCCATTGGTCTATATTCTTATCCGAAAGTACTAATATGTGGCTTGGCATATAGTGTACAAATTTGAAGCTTTTACCATCAGTATGATATGGGTTAAATTCCCGAAACTAAATGACTTACATTCTGTAAATTAGAAGTCATTTAGCTCTGGACGTGTAAGGGTTAACTAATATGTAGGTTTGCCAAAGGCCATCCCTCACGAGCGCAATACCCATAGATCCTCATGAGCCTATGCCTCACTACTAAATTACACCCAGCAAAATGCACTCGCGCCGAACGTTATATAGTTTGACTAAGATGCTCACTAAACGCCACTACTCGCAAGTGCAAGACCTATAGATCCTCATGAGCCCCCACAAGGCGGGGGCTCATGAGGATCTACAGGTCTTGCTGACTGACTCACCCACATCCCTTACATTGAAGGCTGTGCTTTTGCATTTTCATGCAACATTCTTGCAGCATACGTTTCTAAGACATTTCTCTAAGTGGCCAAAAAAGAAGCCCGCTGTAGAACAATCGAGGCATCTTCCTCTCATTAGCCGAGAAGGGTTCCTTTCAGAAAACGATGAAGATAGGGCGAGAGATAAGACAAGAATTTCCCACGACAGAAACGCAAAGTGTCTTCAGCAGGCACGTTCCGTAGGATGGATTGTGAAGTTAATTAGGCGAAAATGCCAGGCAAAAATGCTTCAAGAGGTTTTTAGACTGATTTGTATAAATAGGCCAAAGTCCATACACGCGATGTATGATCACAACTTCGTGCTTGAGTTGTCTAAGTTAGGGTTATGGCTCAGGGCGCCGTTTCCGGCCGACAGCATTTTCGGTGAAAGGTCCTCGTAAAGCAAAAATGCCGCGGCACAGTTGTAGTGCGCTTGATTTGATTCAGTGCTTAATTAGTCATCATACACAAGCAATAGAAGCCCATGTTCTCCATAATCCGCAGTCTGTCCTGTGTGGCGTGTACGTTCAACCCCAAAATACAGACCCAAAAGTTAACTACAAAGCGTGTAAAATGCAAAGAAATTCTCGAAAAAAGAAACGCGCTTAGAAATGAAAAACTGAGTTTATAAACTCTGTACGACACGTACAGATCAACTTGTCATTTCCAAGCGTAATTCCCAACAAAGAAAGAAACACGCTTGGAACGGCCACCTTTCAAAGCGTGTTTCTTTCTTCGTTGGAAATTTTTCTGCGTTCAACCTCAAAAGCAAAATTAATAGCCAGGACTTGGTCACAAAGTACTTTAACCCATTCAGCCCTAACGCACTATAGCAGGAGATGGGTGGGACCATGATAATTCAAGGGTAGTGCCAGATTAGCTTGGCGCCTGTCGGCGCCAAGCTAATCTGGCACTGCCCTTGAATTATTATGGTCCCACCCATCTCCTGCAACTGGTGCGTTGTCATTAGATGACGCCTCCAAAATTTGGGAAATACGGCCGTCGGGCTGAATGAGTTAATTATGAAAAGAAAACAATGTTGTCAGCCCCGTGCGCAAAAGCACACCATCACATTCCGCACTTTCTCCCTTCACACTCCAGAAATGGACAAGAGGTCTATACATAAGGATGCAAATGGAAGCACGCAAGAGGCACAGGTCCTCATGAGCCCTCGCATTCGCGAGGGCTCACGAGGACCTGTGTCTCTTGCGTGCTTCCATTTACATCCTATGTCCACAGGCGAAGCGGCAATCATTACTGGACGTGCCCAATCAACGGTTCAGGATAATCAGAAAATGTGATCGGGCCGGTACCAACTCCGGGTGACGGTGACCGCGGGCATAAAATCAAGTATCTGGAACCTGACCCTTCCCCGAGAAACGCTAATCTAAATGGGTTTGATTGATTGTACATTGCTTAACGTCCCGACAGCAACAAGGCTTTCTCAGGACGTGCCTGCACTGCTTGTGAAAAAAAAAACTAAACAGAACATTGAATGTATGTCGCCAGCCGGTCAAATACATTAAATAAACCTAACACATGGGGCCTAAATAAAGCTAAGACCATTTAGCAACACACATCCAATATCAAGAGCTACAGGCAGTGCAGACAGTAGGGAGAGTTTTAAAAAGGCAAATACAGGTGAATGGACAAAGGGTAGACAGAAACACATGCCCCAGAATAGAGAGAAAAACCCACCCTGTGGGGCTGACCAGGGTGACCCTGGGAACTAAAAAATACCTAACCCCACCCAAGTCCCCCAGGGCAGACCCGGGTGGGGAACTAATCTAAATGGGGAGGAAGTCTTGCCCGCTACAAATGTCAGGGGCAGATGAGGATCTCTGCATCATGCAGATAAAATGATTATTGACGACGCAAAACTAGGCGCAGACGGTATTGATGTTCACACCCATTATGACGACCTCGTCGTTTTGAACATTTGACGCAAACGCTGGCAAGATGCATACCGATCCGCGTAAGCCCAACAGATGTAAGGTTTCTGAGGGTCTATGCCTGTTGCAGCTGAAACTGTTGAATCTGGAGAGATTCTGACGACCAGACGATAGTATAGGGATAACCTTACAATCTAGAAACCGCAAAGTAATTAGTGTGCAAGTTCGGGACAGCACTGCCCGCCGATGACTAAGAACTTAACCCCTTGGCTGTCGGTAGCGGTTCTTGTCACGATGATTCCGACAGCCAAGAGGTTAAGACATTCTGCTACGTGAATGGAAATGACAGCAAGTCTATTTTTTTCAAAAGCGAGATTTTCATTGTATTACGATGAAAATTGCGCATTAAAAAAAAAAAAAAAAAAAAAACAAGAAAGGAAAAGCCATTATGGCTCACGTGTATGACCGATTTACATATGTGTGACCTTTGTGACAAGGGCTGGCTAATGCTGCAGCAAAATCCATGTTTTCTGAAAATATAATCATTTTTTCACACATCTGTCAACCCTCCGTGACCCTTGGCCTTTGTGATGAGTCGACTAAATTAGTATGCATAGAAAGGTCTTATCATCAGCTATATTTGTACCAAATTTGGTTTAAAAATTTGCAAAAATTTGGGAATACCTACAAATTTTTTAAAATCATTTTACACACATTTGCCAGTCTCTTGCGACCCTTGACCTTTCCAAGGGGTCATCCAAATTAGTATGCATAGAGAGGTCTTACCATCAGGTATCTCTGTACCAAATTTGGGTTTTACGTTGTGAATAGTATTTGCGAAAAAACATCTTTTGTCAAAATATGGCTATTTCGGACCTATTTCCTGAGCCCTTGTGACCCTTGACCTTTCTGAAGGGTCATCCAAATTAGTATGCATAGATAGATCTTACCATCAGGTATCTCTGTACCAAGTTTGGGTTTAAGTTGTGAATAGTATTTGAGGAAAAAAACGTCTTTTGTCAAAATATGGCTATTTTTCACCTATTTCCTGAGCTCTTGTGACCCTTGACATTTCCGAGGGCTCAACCAAATTAGTACGTATAGAAAGGTCTTACCATCAGGTATCTTTGTACCAAGTTTGTGTTTGAAGTTGTGAATAGTATTTAAGAAAAAATAAATTATGTCAAAATATAGCTATTTTTTATCTATTTCCTGATCCCCTGTGACCTTGACCTCTGTGAGAGATCACTCAAATTGGTATGTTTAGAAAGGTCTTACCACAAAGTATCCTTAAGCCAAGTTTGAAGAATGTGGCTTGAATAGTCTTCGAAAAAATGCCAACGTTAAATTTTACCACGGACGACGGCGGACGGACGACAGACGACGGACGGACGACCACTGGTCCAAAACAAACTAACTTTTGCTTCGCACGTGAACCAAAAATGAAATTACTGTCTGTTGTCTTCACATGGCAGATCGTGCATGGATTACTTTCTATGGTTGACCCTGAAAACAGCGGTTGCATAGACAGTGAACGTGGAAATATAACAAGAACGACGACGACAAGACAACGACACCACAGTAGGGAAGACAACCCCACACGGACAAACAAAAACCTGCTTAGAAATGCAAAGTAAAACACACTGAACAAACTGTATTGTAATTGTCCTTTCTAGGCGTGTTTTTCTCTTTGATGTATTTGTTGACTATCAGTTGCACGCTTGGTTGCCAACGTTTTCGGTGTGGATTTGGTGCGCGCGCGCGCGCGCGCGTGTGTGTGTGTGTGTGTGTGTGTGTGTGTGTGTGTGTGTGTGTGTGTGTGTGTGTGTGTGTGTGTGTGTGTGTGTGTGTGTGTGTGGGCGGTGAGGAGGGGGGGGGGGTGTGTGGAGACACATTATGCATACTCACCTAACCCTGGAGACTGACGACTATTGTTTTAACAGCTTCTGAACGTTCAGCATTCCAGAACTTGCCCTGATGATAAAGAAAGAACATTAAACAGACGCACGCCCGAATCATCACGAACAATCACCGTTAAAATATGGTGTCATAATACCAACACGCCTGCACATTCTGCAAACAGATAAAACATGCTTCCTTGCACGTGATCAAATAAATAATCTTCGCCAAATATCCACAAGACCTTAGAAAACGATCACATGCATGCCAACATATTAGTCAGACCTCCCAACTGAATGTGTTAGCGTTTAGTAAATGCTCAACACATTCAGCTGGGAGGTGTGACTATAGGTTTCAAGTCGTACAAGCAATGAGCATTATC
Source organism: Semisulcospira habei (assembly GCA_036245525.1). Lineage (NCBI taxonomy): Eukaryota > Metazoa > Mollusca > Gastropoda > Semisulcospiridae > Semisulcospira > Semisulcospira habei. Next base: position 117,733,532 of record BTPG01000003.1, on the reverse strand, counting down.
TTATACAGACTTATTACAATATAGCCTTCGTTATCACATAACAAGTCTTTCATTCTGAAGGGTTGGGGATTTGTTGGTGCTTGTATGAACGGGCGGGTATTGTTTGTCGAGTTTTTGTTTTTCTTTTCTTTTCAATGGCGCCTTTCGTACGCCCACATAAGACGTAACTTTTACTGATTACAGCAAGATTGCCAAATGCGGCATGAGTCGGCCAGATGTCCTTTTGCGCACTGGCATTATACGGTACGAAACACATTTGTGTGGATTATGTGAGTTCGGACCACACGGCCCTAAACCTTTAACTCATTCAGCCCGACGCACGTATTTTCCCAAATTTTGGAGACGTCATCTAACGACTATGCACCTGTTGCAGGAGATAGATCGACTGTGATAATTCAAGGGTAGTGCCAGATTAGCTTGACGCCGACAGGCGCCAAGCTAAACTGGCACTACCCTTGAATTATAATGGTCGAACCATCTCTTGCTGTAGTGCGTCAGGGCTGAATGAGTTAAGGTCGAAATTCACAATAATATTTATGATGTTTCTTAACCCCTTGGCTGTCGGTAGCGGTTTTTGTCGCGATGATTCCTGTCAACTCATTCAGCCCGACGCAGGTATTTCCCAAATTTTGGTACCGTCATCTAACGACTATGCATCTGTTGCAAGAGATGGATCGACCATGATAATTCAAGGGTAGTGCCAGATTAGCTTGGCGCCGATAGGCGCCAAGCTAATCTGGCACTACCCTTGAATTATCATGGTCGATCCATCTCTTGCTGTAGTGCGTCAGGACTGAGTGGGTTAAAACAATTTCCATTGAACGCCTGTTCCTCAGCACTCTCTAGCAGGCTAGGCAAGACTGGCATCGCTGCGTCACGTCGTCTGGGGATTTTTTATTTTTATTTTACATCTTGCAGTAATCAGAATTACACCGCGCAGGAATGCCTTCGACAAAGGCCCCGCACGGACTTGATTATGCGTGCGGGTCTGTGAATCACAGGCCGGCACACATCTTCATATTTACCCTCTATTCAACTGAAACCCGTTTACATGTCTTCCTCCGATCGAGATACAGAGATGGCGGAAAAGAGATCATTTCTCTTCTGGCAAGAGGCATAGATTCTCATGAGCCCCTGCGTAGCAGGGGATCATGAGGATCTATGCCTTTTGCAGACGGAAGGAAACGATGAAGGAAATGGCAGAGACCTTCCGCACGTGTCACAAGCATCATGTCGGATACTGTTTTTACGTACGCCTCTGTGGTAACACTACCTGCCAAAGTTTTAGAGACAAAATGTTCAAGATTACATGAGAAATTATGACTGAAATATAGATAGATCGTATGTTTAGTTTGTTGACAATTTTGAAATACATGCACAATCGACTGTGATGATAACAGGGTGGGATACACCGGCCACAAGTCGGATATAACAACACTTTTAACAAGTCCAAGCTGCACTCTATGTTAATTACTTCATTTATAACAAACCTCTGATATAAAAATAAACAAATGTGGGTCCATTGACGTGTTTATTATTATTATTATTATTATTATTATTTCTTTTTTTTTTATACCTGATAAGACGTTTGCTGTACAATACCGTAAGCAGTCCCTATTTGTGTGGCGGGATATCAAAGTGTTTTGGTTTCACAAATGCATGCCACATCACATGATGTAGACTGACTAAGCACAAAAAGAAGGTATCTTGCTTGACAGAACGGAAGAGAGTATGGGCAGCCGAGGGGACAGAGGGAAGAATGGGGAGGGAAGGGATGGGAAAGTGGATGGGGTGATGTCTACAGATCGAGAGAGATTTTTGTGACACATATATAGCAGAGTCTCAGCAGATGAAACGTACACATCTAACGCTTCAAACAAATGCGTCTGCGTGTCAGTAAATCCCAACCAACATCATTCTTGTACCGCGTAGTGCTCCCACAGGAGAAATATTCTCCTTCTGGGTGGGTGAGTGTGTGCTGGTCTGTGATTTTGGACCTTACGGCACAGTCATAAGGTCCAAAATCACAGACCAGCACACATGTAGCCGCATGTAGGTAGGGTCATAATACGATTCTCTCCCCCTTAAGAACTTTCTTTCTTCCCTCCCCCTTCCTGTTGGCTTTGATGTGATGCCGGTACGTGCCTTCGAAGGTGGTTTATTATGCGCTCACGTTACATACTTGTCGAGCTATCGGGGAACGCGAGTATCGATGAAAACCATATTTCGGCACGTAAGACAATGTTGTGTTGTGTTTGACCTGGAGTTGATGCCCTGCACTGGGACAACCTACCTCTGAAAGATCGTATACGTTTGAAGGCAGGAAATGCAGATAAATGTCCAGCAACGCAACTGGGAGATTGAGTGATTGAATGATTGATTGATTGATCGTTTGACTAAACGGTCGATCGATTGGCTGATTGATTGGCTGACTAATTGATTGGTTGATTGATCGATCGATCAACTGATCGACTGGTACATCGATTTTCTAATCAGAAAATGCACAAGCCGTACTAGTTCATGTCTTTAGTCACACTCACAATAAAGGTAATTACGTCAGATGGCACAGAGGAAAAGGTACCTCAATACTGCACCCCACTTATAGTTGATTCAAATTCGTGACAATCTCGACGATACTCCGGTGCATAACTGTGCGCGTTTATTTGCGTACTGATATGTAAGTTTGGACCTTACGGCCAAGGGTCGTAAGGTCCAAAATTACAGATCAGCACAGGTCTGTGGGAACAGTGACTGTGTCTCTCGTAATCTACATCACATACAATTATATACCAGCCAAAAACTAAATTTACACCAACGCAGTGGAGACGTTGAACAGCGTATGCAGCTGCAGGTTGTGTACCGTAAGCAAAGGTTCCGTACCGTCGGTCTATTTGTGTAGGCCGTAAGTAGACCCGGACTAGGGCGAAAGTGGTCTACGCAACACGACATACAAGTGGAAACATATTTGCCGCTACCACCCTGATCCTTTGATGTGGGTTAGTGTGTGCACACCGCCTATCCCGATGAAATCAAACACAAATCGCAGCCACGCCGGTTTCAGATGACGGGATTGCGCTGTGCCATTTATATATACCGCACCAGTTCTTCCAAACATTACAATGAACACCTAACCCTTTGCGTGTCGGTAGCGGTTTTAATCGCGCCGATTCCTGTGGGAATCATCGCGACTGAAACCGCTACTGACACGCAAAGAGTTAATGATCGCATGCACCAGAGGAAGGGCACAGACATAAACAAACGTGAACCTGCAAAAGACATGTGCCCCCCACAAGAGTCAAGGGGATCTATATACTTCTTACATAGAACTGTTTAACTGCATAAATCGTTTCGATTGTTTGGTTTCTGACCGCTACTGACGATATTTTTTTTTACTACTGTTTGGAATCTGACTGCGGCTACTCACATAGCCCGGCGGAAAAGACGCGTTGTTAACCCTTTTAGCCCCAAGGTCCCATTTCTCAAATTTTGGAAGTGTTGCCTAACCACTATGAACCAGTTGCAGTATGCTGGACCAGTTGCTTGACCATAATTCAAGGGTAGTGCCAGATTAGCTTGGCGCCTGAAGGCACCAAGCTAATCTGGCACTACCATTGAATGTAGGGACCCGGGGCTAAAAGTAAAAGGATTAAGCTTTCCCGCCCTCCCCCCTTCCGCCGAGCGGTATTGTCAGTTGCAGTCATTACACGGAGTTAAGCCAAACTGATCCGGGCCACTATCAGGACAACCTGCGCTCGCTACAATGTAGTGATATTTGGTCACATAACGCCAGAAGAAACACAGAAACTGTGCTTGGTAGCCGGGAAACATTCGCTGCGTACTAGAGCGAAAACAAATCGCTTATTTATGTAATATGGTACACTTTCTCGCATGTGAATATGTGCCAGTCTGTGATTCCTGACAGGACCTGACGATCCTAAGCCGCTGTATCAGCTAACATCAGTTAGCTCATTCAGTCGAGACGTGCCGCATCCGGCTACGCGGCATTATGCCGCGTATCCGGATGCGGCAAGTCCCTAATGTGCCAGCATGCATAAACGAATATTTCTGGTATCAGAATATATTCATTTCACCATCGCAGTACCTCTAAACTATCGTGCACCTCGAAGTAGCTCACCATATGCACCACTGCCGTAAAAAAGAGAGAGATTTCACGGCTCATTAACGGGAATGACGCCGGAAATGGACCTGGATTCTGCGGTTTTGGCAAATAGGTGAGCTGAAGAGCGCTACATCACCCTGACAACGCTTATCTCCGCCCTCAACCGAGACGCTTGGCAGACTTTTCTCATGAACCCATCTTTCCCCGTTAGAACTGAGCATGCGGATTTTCATGAGCCCACGAGACACATCTGTCCCTAATAAGGCCGTTCTTAATTGGACAAACAATGTTGGTTCTTAATTAGACGATCCAAAGATGCGACGAACCTAGTTCGAAGTAGTTCGCGAACCCCGGCAAACCATAGTTCGCTGTCGGAAAAAGATCGCTCGACATGTCCAGCGATCCAAGGCAAATCTTTTCTCTGATTGGTCAAAACGTTTACCCTCTTCTGCGTTGGAGATAAGAAGATTGTCACCGATCCAACAACCATGGCGGACGGCGATATTTGACTTTTTTGCGAAGAACAAGACCTATTTTACTGATTTGTGGGAAGCGCAACGCTGTTTGTGGGATCCCTCCTGCAAAGAGTACAAAAACAAAAATCATCCAAATCGCTAAGCGGCATTGCGACAGCCATTTTGAACACCTTCACAGACCTACTTCCGCCTAACCAAGCACTTCAATTAAGATTGATTGATTGATTGTACATTGCTTAACGTCCCGACAGCAACAAGGCTTTCTCAGGACGTGCCTGCACTGCTTGTGAAAAAAAAACAACCAACTAAACAGAACATTGAATGTATGTCGCCAGCCGGTCAAACACATTAAATAAACCTAACACATGGGGCCTAAATAAAGCTAAGACCATTTAGCAACACACATCCAATATCAAGAGCTACAGGCAGTGCAGACAGTAGGGAGAGTTTAAAAAAGGCAAATACAGGTGAATGGACCTCGGGTAGACAGAAACACATGCCCCAGAATAGAGAGAAAACCCCACCCTGTGGGGCTGACCAGGGTGACCCTGGGAACTAAAAAATACCTAACCCCACCCAAGTCCCCCAGGGCAGACCCGGGTGGGGTACTTCAATTAAGAAAAAGAACCATGGCGAACCTAGTTTGCTCAAATTCGCCTAGGTTCGTTCAACCTCAGTTAGGAAACAAACCAAAAGATCGCCGATCTTCTCCGATCTAGGTTTGGCGATCAAAGATTCGTCCAAATAAGAACGGGCTTTAGACGTAGCGGATTCTCATTATCCCATGAGGAGAGCCGGGAAAAAAAAACCATCGCGGGGGTTCCTTCGTAGAACGCCCGGCTTCTGGGTTTCTACGACGACCTTGTTGACGTAGGTCACACTGATATAAAAAGTATGTCTTATGGTGTACGCACGCAACCTAAGTTAACCCCTTTGCTGCCAAGAAAAAGTGAACGGGATCCAACTGCAAGAGACATAGAGCCTCATGAGCCCCCGCGAATGCGGGGGCTCATGAGGATCTATGTCTCTTGCTGAGACAAATTTGTGTTCATGCTGCTTGGACGGTTGTGACTTCTAGTTTTGGTCGTTGAATGAACGAAGATTTCAGAAATGCAATGTGCGTCCAGTGGCAGGGAAGGGGGTTCATTTTTGGCGCGAAATCCTGTTTTAATGCGGTTGCTTCCTTTGATGTCCGACCTCTGATGAAATCTCGCACCTGTAGAATTGCTCAGAAACCACCTTGTGAAGAAAGCCTAGGATCACATATTCACAATGTAAACTGATGGTTTTTGTCTTCGGTTTTTTTTTTCCGCCGCCGACAACACAAAATTGTTAGGGACGGGGTTGCGCACGAACACCAACCATATGCCGCAATGATCACTGCCAATAACTTGGACGCGAAATAAACTGTCCACATCTCCGCGTTCAGCGTCAAGATATCCATGCTTGTTGAAAAGGTTAGCACGTCAAGTTTCGCCTGACATTCGGAGATTCCGCGGCGTTGAAATAATGCGCTTCTATCTCTGCGCTATGATATTCATCGACAAATGCCTGTGCTTGTTGTGAAGGTTAGCGGACTTTCACCCTGTGAAGACAGAAGACAGCAAGTCCATTTTTGTGAAAAGCGAAATTTTCATTGCGAAGCAATCAAAATATTGCTTTTCACAAAAATGGCCTTGCTGTCTTTTCGCCTTGTTAGAGCAGTCTTGGGGCGGGTGGTGATTCCTTCATTGCAGAAAAGCCTGTAGCTTCTCACTTTCGGCTTACACATACACGTCACGACAGGTGTTCCATCCTTACCTGTTACGCCAGATCTATTTACCAGACTGAAGATCCTCACGGGCACTCGCCGTGCAAAAGCCGGCGTCTGCGGGCAAGAGGCCAACCCAGCAAGCAAAAAAACGTTCGGCCTTCGTTGGCCCATTGCAAGGACCGTCTCAACAGGCCTGCTAAGTGAGCGAAAGGTTCACGGGCCGACGTCCACTTTCGCTGTCAAAAGTCCGTAAGTGTAGACCAGTATTATCTCATCCCCGGTGCTACGTAGAGCATAAGGTCCTCGGGCCGACGTTGGTCCTTGATGTCAGAGTCCGTTAGCATATAGATCAGAATATCTCCTGCCGGATCTCAGCGAGCAAAAGGTGCTCGGGCCGACGCCGGTGTTCGCTCGCCCGTGCACGGGCCAGCGAACACCGACGTCCGCCCGCGCACCTTTTGCTTGTGCGCCAAGGAAGGTCGATCTCGGCTCGGGATCCTCCTTGCTCCTTGGGTAGATCCTAATGAGATACATACGGACTTTTCTACGAAAGACACAGATCCTGATGCCCGTAATGAGCCCAAATGTCTACTTGCGGGAGTCAAAGACTCTCATGCGCTCCGATCATATTAACCCATTCAGCCCTGACGCTCTGCAGCAGGAGATGGGTCGACCATGATAATTCAAGGGTAGTGCCAGATTAGCTTGGCGCCTGTCGGCGCCAAGCTAATCTGGCACTGCCCTTGAATTATCATGGTCGATCCATCTCCTGCAACAGGTGCATAGTCATTAGATGACGCCTCCCAAATTTGGGAAATACGGCCGTCGGGCTGAATGAGTTCCAGTAAACATAGTGTGAGAGATACTACTCTCTTTGGTACTTCACATACCCATGAGCCGCTGCCTTTGAACTACAGCAACGGCAAAAGAGCAACGATTCTCATGGGACGCACCCGTGCCAAACCCACCCAAGCTTGCAAATGGAAAGATCCTCGTAAGCCTTTGCCGTACCTAGCTGATCTTCAAGACACGCAAAGATCCACCGTTACCAGATCAATCTGCAGTCTTCGCCAGATCCCGTTAAATGTCCTTTGGCAGCCACCCATTTGCACAGGTCCCACGAGGATCTGAGCCTATTGCTAATCTCCACCGTTGCTGGGTTCAAGTGATCTCCGCCTCATGATTACCTCCATCTAAATCACTTTCAGCTTCCTCAAGATGAGATTAGGGGTGTTCAAGGTATGGTGTTGCTTACTGCAGACCTGTCTGATACCTGGCCTAATCCAATTTACAGCCGGCGGTCTGTTTTGGCGCTCATTCACTTTTTTCAGGGATGCAGTCGTGCGCTTAAACCTCAAATAATACCCTGTGCCCGAGGCATGTCTGGGGCCGCTCTCTGGCCACCAAGAGGCACAGATTCACATAAGCCCCTGCGACCGCAGGGGCTTATGTGAATCTATGCCTCTTGCACATGAACGGGTTCTCACGAGGGACGCTGAACCTCTGTAATATAATCACTATGCATAACCGCAGACCATCTTGGTCAGCAAGAGGTATAAATTCTGATGGGGCTGTGCCGCTGCCGGGATCATGTGAATCTGTGACACATGAAAGGGGTTATATAAGGGATATCAAAGTACGCAAGAGGTTAATTAGGGAATGATAGTTATCCCTGCAACACTTGCTGTTAAATTATTCAAACGCACTTCCGCATTTCCGTCTGATATAACCTGTTGACTGCTAGTGGACGCAAACTGTCTTTTTCAAATCTTTGTTAACTCTTTCGAGACGTGCCGCATCCGGATTCGCGGCTTTTCGCCGCGAATCCGGATGCGGCACGTCTCGAAAGACTTAACTGCTTCGTTCTTGGTTGGGATTTTCTTTGAATATAACACGCTTGGCAGGCACCCTTTTATCTTGATTTCGTCCCCCCCCCCCCTCCCCCCCCCCCCCTCCCCCCCCCCTCCCCCCCAAAAAAAAACCCAAATAAATAATAAATAAATAAAAATAAAAAATAAAAATAAAAAATAAATAAAACTTAAAAAAACTCCCACAACAAACAAATCAACCAGGGGCGGTCCGTGGCGCAGTGTTTAAGGCGCCTGCCACCAATGCCAAAGGTGCGAGGTTCGAAAACGGGTTCCGGCGTCGGACTTTGCTCCTCTGGTAAGTGTAACCGTTAATTCGGGCGCACCGTCGGGGGTTCTTTCTCCGGGTACTCCGGTTCTTCCACCCCCCCCCCCACCCCCCCCCCCCCCCCCCCGCACTTTGGTACCGGTTTCAGGCCACTTTACAAATTTCAAATACAAGCGATCAAAAATCTCTGTAACTTCAGTAGCTGAACTGGCCCTTCGTCCGTCTTGTACTGTGTTTGTCTTAAATGGCGTAAATCCGTGTCTGTTACGTGAGTGTGCTTGTTGGGTTTCAGTTTGCGGCGCTTTGAGTCGATTTGCCCAAAAATTGAGAAAAAGCGCTTATATAACTATACCGGTATTATTATTATTATTATTATTATTAACCAACAACAACAACCAACAACCAACAACAAGACAAAAATCCAAACAAACAAGAAAACAACAACAAACAAACCAAAGCTTCAGCCGTCCGAGTAACATAGACGCACGCAAAGTTGTCTCAGCAAGAGGCATTATAGATCCGCATGAGCCCCCGCACGTGGTTCATGCGGATCTATGTCTCTTACGTCTGAATCGTGTAGATTTGTTTCCGTGGCAGTAAAGGGGTTAATTGAAAACGAAAATCCTGTGCAGTCGACCTCGCTAGTAACAACGTTGGATGTGACACAAACCAAATACACAGCAAATTTCAGAGGCCCCTACAATACAAATACCTTACGCTCTGCAAAAGTATCGAGGGTGGTTGACGGAATAGCCTGGCAATACACTTCAGCTGTCACGGTCAACCGTCTTTAGAACTCTAACATAGTCTTTAGAGGTCAAGCCAAATAATTCAATTTCAAAAATGTTTATTCCCCCTCCTCCCCTCCCCACCCCCCCCCCAAAAAAAAAACTATTAAAAAAAAAAAAATGATTGTCCCGTAAATAGGAAAATTGTCTTTAGATTCTGAACCGAGCAGTTTTCTCAATTTCGACCGTAGCGCTTAGTGTGTTAAACCGAAGGCACTGTATGCTCAAAGCGTAGGCGTTGTCAAGCGACACTGACAAAGTTTCAACCTCATCATTCCCTCACTGTGTTTCTGAAATCTTCGTTAATTCTGACCCCAAGAGCCCAGCCGTTTAAGGAACATGGATACAAAACTGTCAGCAAGAGTCATAGATCTTCATGAGCCCCCGCAGTCGCGGCGGCTCATGAGGATCTATGCCTCTTGCAGTTGGATTGTGTTCACTTTTTTTTGGTAGTGAAGTTAAAACTTTACTACCGAAAAAAAGTGAACACAATCCAACTGACCCAGAAGATCAGGTCGCGATGTTGCCAGACAGGCGAAAACTTGTTACACATAAATAATAAGTTTTAAAAACAGTTTATCAACCTGGCTTGAAAACTGTGTGTGCAGAATTACTTCCCTTTAAAGGATATTTGCAGGTTAAAGCAACCGGTAAGTCTCCACGATCAAACAGAAACAAAAAAGGCAAAGCCCTTATTGCTCATGTCTATGACCGATCCACATATGTGTGACCTTTGTGACTTCTGCAATAGTAAAATCCACGCCTTCTCAAAATTTAAGCATTTTTCACACGTCAACCCCAGTAACCTATGACCTTAAATTAGTATGCATAGGAAGGTCTTATCATCAGCTACCTTTGTGATAAATTTGATTTCAAACGTTTGCAAAAATGTTGATAATAACTACAATTCTATTTTTAAACAAGAAAGGCAAAGCCATTATGGCTCACGTGTATGACCGATTTACATAGTGTGGCCTTTGTGACAAGGACTGGCTTCTGCAGCAGCAAAATCCATGTTTTCTGATAATGTAAGCATTTTTCACACATCTGTCAACCCCCCGTGACCCTTGACCTTTGTGATGAGTCGCCTAAATTAGTACGCATACGAAGGTCTTATCATCAACTATCTTTGTACCAAATTTGGTTGAAAGATTTGCAAAAAAATTGGGAATACCTACAATTTTATAAAAAAAATCAGCATTTTACACACATTTGCCATCCTCTTGTTAGTATGCAAATTAGTATGCGTAGATAGGTCTTACCATCAGGTATCTCTGTACCAAATTTGGGTTCTGTGTTGCGAATAGTATTTGAGAAAAAACAACTTTTGTCAAAATATGGCTACTTTACACCTATTTCCTGAGCTCTCGTGACCCTTGACCTTTCCCTAGGGATCAATCAAATCAGTGTGCATAGAAAGGTTTTCCCATCAGGTATCTCTGTAGCAAGTTTCGGTTTAAAGTTGTGAATAGTATTTGAGGGAAAAAAACAACTTTTGTCAAAATATGGCTATTTCGGACCTATTTCCTGAGCCCTTCTGACCCTTGACCTTTCTGAGGGGTCATCCAAATTGGTATACATAGAAAGCTCTTACCATCAGGTATCTTTGTACCAAGTTTGGGTTAGAAGTTATGAATAATGTATGAGAAAAACTCAATTTTGTCAAAATATGGCTATTTTTTTAATCTATTTTCCGATCCCTTGTGACCTCGATCTTTGTGAGAGGTCACTAAAATTAGTATGTTTAGAAAGGTCTTGCCACAAAGTATCCTTGGGCGAAGTCTGAAGACTGTGACAGTCTCCGAGAAAAATGCCAAACGTTAAAGTTTACCACGGACGACGGACGACTGCAGAAGGACGACGGACGACAGACGACGGACGGACGACCACTGGCCCAGAACAAACTCGCCGTTGCTTCGCACTTGAGCCAAAAACGAATAAACACTCCAGTTGTCACGAAAACGCAGGCGGGGTTTTCATCTTTGTTTCTGGCGGACATCTGAAAGTTAAATCTATCATTTTGAAGGACGTTTGAGTACCGAGGCAAACTTAGGCTGCCAGACAGGAAAATAGTGTAATTATATCATTTTGCCAAAGAAAACCATATATTACTGTTCGTTTCGTTTTGTAGTACATTTGAAGATTAAAGTGACCCAAACGTGTGCATGAAAGGTTTAGTTAAAATTAAACTCCAAAGACTTACCTAGTTTAATGAACACAGATTGAATCTGATGAGACTCGTGTTATACGAGCAAGAGATATTGATGATCATGAGTCCCTGCAGCCGCAGGGGCTCATGAGACTCTATGCCTCTTGCAGAAGGAAACTGGTAACTTGCAGATAAAAGTCGACATGACCCAGTCAAACTGAACCAAAAAGAACTCTCCCAAAAAAGCAAACGACAATCGAGTCGATATCAGTCCGACATCAGAACCTTACATGATTTTTTGGGTGCTTTACACAACGCAGATTATCTAATTCAACATGTAAACTCTGCTGTTATTTGGCAAAAGATCGTATGTCAATTTGTCAGAAAAGCGAGATTTTCATTGTTATACACTGAAAATCTCGCTCTTCTCCAAAACTGGCATACTGGCTTTTGTCATACAACAGAAAAACTGTCCCTCAACTCTGCCCGGCAGAGGCAGAGGTTCTCGTGAGCCCCTGCCAAGGCAAGGGCTCATGAGGATATATGCCTCTTTCAGATGAAGGACTTTCTACAGAAAACTACAATGACTCTGCAAACAAATATTTGTTTCAAACAGGTATAGAGTATCGCGACACGATTTTCATTTTACGAGTGAACGCAGAATCGCTGAAATGACCAATGACCAAGCTATTTCTAAACATACCGACGGCCGCACGCACAAAAGATGGAGGAGGGGGGGGGGGGGGGGTGGGTTTGATTGTACATTGCTTAACGTCCCGACAGCAACAAGGCTTTCTCAGGACGTGCCTGCACTGCTTGTGAAAAAAAAAACTAAACAGAACATTGAATGTATGTCACCAGCCGGTCAAATACATTAAATAAACCTAAGACATGAGGCCTAAATAAAGCTAAGACCATTTAGCAACACACATCCAATATCAAGAGCTACAGGCAGTGCAGACAGTAGGGAGAGTTTTAAAAAGGCAAATACAGGTGAATGGACCAAGGGTAGACAGAAACACATGCCCCAGAATAGAGAGAAAAACTCACCCTGTGGGGCTGACCAGGGTGACCCTGAGAACTAAAAAGTACCTAACCCCACCCAAGTCCCCCAGGGCAGACCCGGGTGGGGGAGGGGGGGTGGGTGGGGGGGGGGGTGGGGGTGGGGGGTGTTTACAACTTGTAAAAAAACTTGGATTAGTTCGAAAACATCTTGAAATATCATGTCGCATCATCCATTATGCAACACAACAATCACGATCACCCCACAAACACGCGTTCAATGTATTTCCTGACTCAATGAAGTGCCTCGTGAAGGCAAAAGGCAGTAATTATATTGTGCGTGAAAAAGCGAGATTTTCGTTGAATTACAATGAAACTCTCGCGTTTCACAAGAAATGTACTTAACTGTGTCGGACTTGCTAACGCAGTGCACCTGCACCTGCTGCACTATCCAGTCTGATGCCATAAAGGCACAGTTTCAGGAATACGGTTAATATTTAAAAACAAAAAACGACGAGTTCAACGACGGTTACGTCGCACACGGGTCAGCAAATAAATATTTGAGGCGCAGCATCATATTCAATGTGTATGCTGGCCTGTGATTTTGGACCTTACGGCTGGAAGCCGTAAGGTCCAAATCACAGACCAGCACATTTTCTTCCGACCTGGACGTTTATATATGTCGTGACAAACTTCTTTGTGGAAATGATAATGTTTTCCTTATGTGTCTGGACTGTGACGTCAATGTCAGAATATTACTGATTAGCATGGTTCACGCTACTTGCCATGATCTGGGGATGGTCGGGGTGGGGGGTGGAGGGGCGGAGGCGGGGGGGGGGGGGCGGGGGCAGGGGGGGGGGGGGGGGCGGGGGTGTAGAACGAGAGCGGACATAATATCTACGGAGCTATGTGTAGCCTAAGTGTTGTGAAACACTGCGTCGCCCACCGCCCCGTTGCGGCGACTGCATTTTTGTTCAATTTTGCAACCGCTGCTTTGGCGCCCGCCGATTCCGACCGAATACGTTGGTGATATCACAACTGACGTAAGCTGTCTAGACCATTAATGTGTGTGCCGGTCTATGATTTCGGACGTTACGGTCGAGAGCTGTAAGGCCCAAATCACAGACCAGCACACGTCTCGTCTCCTACCTGGGACATAAAGACACAAATGTCGAAATCATTCTGACCTCGAGGACTGTACTCAAATGACCAGTTCCGGAGCTATCCCTTTAACTGCTACTGACGATATCGTTTCGCGGAAAAGACGCGTAACTACGTCACTAGCGAACTACGTAACTACGTCACTAGCTAACTACGTAACTACGTCACTAGCTAACTACGTAACTACGCCACTAGCTAACTACGTAACTACGTCACTGGCTAACTACGTAACTACGCGTCTTTCCTGCTGAACGGTATCGCAAAGCAGTCAAGGGGTTAAAGATGCAACAGCTAATCAGGCATTACCCTTGAACATTCTGGTCGACCCACCTAACAAAACGGTCGTTACAGACCTTACGACCTCCTGCTCCCAATAACAGCCACTCGAAGCGCAAAAGATCATCGGTCCAACGTCAGCCGTGGTTAGTCTCACAAAACTAGATCCCATGACAGCAAAAACCCAGAACGCCAAAATAATTTGGTCATCGGGCCCGAAGCTGGTCATAGTACGCAGTTTAAAACGTTGTCATGGCATCCAATCGGTACGCGAAAAGTCATCGTGCTGACGTCAGCAGGATGGCCTTTTGCTAGGTAATAAAATATGAATTTCCAAACCCGAATGTCTTACTGTCGTATCCTGCCGCATGAAGTCAAAAAGACACAAAGTTCATTGTTTAAAGAGTGAGATTTTCACTGTCATACAAAGAAAATCTCGCTATTCACAGATTGGACTTATTGCCTATCGCCTTCCTACGGCAGCAGGCGAATTATGATGGTTATAGACGGGGTCAAAAGTAAGTCTGCCCCTAATACGCTGTCTATTAGCCATTAATCAAGTCTTATGATGCCTTCTCTCAGGGGATATCGATCGTCATGATGCTAGGAGGAAGTATTTAGGTCCTGGACTGACCTTCTGTGTTATGGTAGGGGTGCCGAAGATAAGGAAGGTAGGGACTGTGCCCAGTACGCAAAAGGCTATCGGGCCGAAGTCGGCCGCAGTGGGCCCGCGCACGACAGTGCGCGGGCCCACTGCGGCCGACTTCGGTCCGATGGCATTTGGGTGTGGACGGTAGGGGATGTGGTTTGACTCATTCTCTGAGGATGACATGGCTGTTACGGCATCCGCCCATTGTCCTTTGCCAAGTTATTTTAACCCCCTTGTGCTTGCCGCCACCTGTACAGTTGACAGTTCTGGTAGTCGCATCAAGAAGGGGGTTAACAGAACTACAAAATTAGTGAGTTCACTCTTTGCACCTGCACAACTCATCTCCCATTATTTTCTATTCGAAGTTGTTCGACTGACGTCGTGTTCCTGATCAAGACTTTACATATTCGAGACGTGCTGTATTTGGATGGCGATACGCGACTGTATAGTGCGTATTCAGATGCGACATGCCTCCAATGAGTTAACACAACCACCATGAAGACTGACACCAAAGCAGGAAAAAGATCGGCTTATCCTTTTTGTTAAAATATCGGTCATGCAGAAATGTCGCTCATGACAGAAGGCACCATGCTAAACTGAAACTGCCGAGATAAACCCAACGAAGAAAGAAACACGCTTTAGAAAACACCGCTGCAACACAATTTATTAATATTTCGGGTTAAAGCCTTTTTTGAAAGTTGACATACAAACAAGTTCACAATTTGGACCTTATCCTTTTCATCAAGAGAAAACGTAACTCTTGCACTGATAAAAAAAAAAAAAGAAGTTGAGGCCATCAAACTTGTCCTGTACGGTAAAGTCAATGATCACCATGTCCAATCAAGCACAGTCAAGGAAGTCCATGTTTCAACAGTCTGTGATTAACGAACCGGCTGGTCTGCGTTTTTGACCAGCGCACAATGAATGTCCCTCTCGTGATAAAGGTCTCTACACATCCCTAGCGACCACCTACAATCCATAATCCTAATGCGCTGAGCACTCAATGACAACAGCAGTAACTGCAGCTGCGGAACGAAGACTTCAGCTAACCAACTGATACATTTAAAATGACAGTGCGTAAGCTAAGAGGCGCGGGGCTTATGCGGATCTGTGCCTCTTGCGCTGATACGGAAGGCTCTCGTTGAAAAAGGGGCTCGGGGGAGAACCGTTTACAATAATAACTGTTACCGAGTATTGGCAAAAGTCAGTGCGGCGAGGTCTCTTGAGGGCTCTGCGACTTCGCGTAGTACCATCAGAGGCATTAGTCCAACGCTCTCTCGTTCAGCTGCATTCATCTGCAAGAGGCACAGAGCCTCATGAGCCCCCGCAGATGCGGGTGTCATGACGATCTAAGTCTATTGAGGGTCCACATTCATATCTGTTTTCGCGCAGAACGATCAAACCATTATTTATAATAGTCGAACACTCATTGGTTCGAATTCCATTCACCTGCACGAGGCATAGATCCTCATGTGCCCCCGCAAATGCGGGGGCTCATGAGGATCTATGCCTCGTACTGGTCCACACGTACATCTGTTTTCGCGTAGAACGATCAAACATTACATATTAGTCGATCGGACACTCCTCCTCTGTCCAAAAGCCATCCATCTGCAAGAGGCATAGATCCGCATGAGGCCCCGCAATTGCGGGGGCTCATGAGGATCTATGCCTCTTGCTGAAGCCATTTAGCCAGTGTACGTTTTTTAACTGTTAAATATACCCTGGCGAAGGACTAGCAAAGGCCTGTTGATAAATAGAAATAGTGGGTGCATCTCGGTGGGTCCCTCCAGGGAGCACGAGTGGCTCGGTGTGTTTCAATAAGCCTTCAATGGGCTGAATAAATTAAATCATAGTTGAAAGTGATGGATAATGATTGATTGTACATTGCTTAACGTCCCGACAGCAACAAGGCTTTCTCAGGACGTGCCTGCACTGCTTGTGAAAAAAAACCAAAAAAACACAGAACATTGAATGTATGTCGCCAGCCGGTCAAATACGTTAAAAAAAAGCCTAACACATGGGGCCTAAATAAAGCTAAGACCATTTAGCAACACACATCCAGTATCAAGAGCTACAGGCAGTGCAGACAGTAGGGAGAGTTTTAAAAAGGCAAATACAGGTGAATGGACAAAGGGTAGACAGAAACACATGCCCCAGAATAGAGAGAAAAACCCACCCTGTGGGGTTGACCAGGGTGACCCTGGGAACTAAAAAATACCTAACCCCCACCCAAGTCCCCCAGGGCAGACCCGGGTGGGGGTCAAAGTGATGGATAAGGACGGGAGCGAGGGAGATGAAGCGAAGGAAAGAAGAGGATGGGGCTGGGATAAGGGTCACAGGCTGTGGTAGAAAAATTAACAATGCGCAATGTTCAATGAACAATATTTATTTGTTCACTGCAAAACGAGACATGTTACACACCGGTTAGAAGGTATACATACTGCATATTGTTATACATCACGAAAACGCATTTCTCTACTCCAGCCTGTGGGCTGGGGTGGAGATTTATCTGTTTATTCTGTTCAAAATATGAAACACTATATATTGAAGCATATAGTGAAAACGGCTCTCTACCTTGGCCTATGGGTCGGATCGGGTGTTTTAAACTCCAAAGTGAATGCACAATCAACCATTCCACACCCACAAAAATCTGTAAAGTTCCAAGTTAACCACTTCAACACAAGTTTCTCTCTAGATGAGACACAAACTCATCCTGAAAAGACCGACAGACGGACAAATGTTATATTGAAATAAGAGAGCCATAATAGTCTCGTATCATCAGATGACAAAGAATACTTTTTTTCCTTTCTCAAACCGATATGATTATGAATGTGCGCGTATGCTTTTCTTACTATTGTTTCTTATGTGCGACATTTTCCTAGACAGTCGCGTGACATGACTACGAGAAATCGATGCCACAGACCCCCAACACCACCCAACCTACCATCTGGTCCACACACCAGTTTCTTTGTACAGATCCAAATGGCTTCGTATCAGGATCCACAACTCAAATAAATGCGAACATTTACCGTGAGCAAGAGGCATCGATTCTCATGAGCCCCCGCAGTTGCGGGGGCTCATAAGAATCTATGCCTCTTGCTCACGGAATCGGACTGAAAAGCATGGCCTATACATGTGACATTCTGTTACAGATAAAAGAGACTAATCATCGCCAGCAAGAGGCGAAGATTCTCATGAGCCCCTGCGACTGCAGGGGGTCATGAGAATCTGTGCCTCTTGCTGACGGATTGGAGCTGATCGGGAAACTCTGATCGGGAAATTATGACATTTTGAACGCACTTGATCAGACCATGTCATTTGCATGAATACCCGAGTTAATTACGGATAAGGACGGAAAGAACCCAGGCCCAGCCTATTAAGCCATCGATTTATAAAAAAAATAAAAATAAATAAAAAGCGAACTTTTAATATGAAGGTCATCGCGTTTGAATTTAACTCATTAAGACGTGCCGCCTCTAGAGACGCGGCTTCCGGTTGCGGTACGTCTCGAATGAGTTAATCCGGCTGTAACAGTATCGACAAGCACCGGGGGTCAAGTGCTTTTTAAACCCACCGTATCATTTAGTGTGTAATGACGAGTACAGCGTTCCAGGAAAACGCGGTAATCGCACAGACGGTGGTTGTTACGACTTGGTTCTTGGTTTACGATATATATATATATATATATATATATATATATATATATATATATATATATATATATATATATATATATATATATATATATATATATATATATATATATATATATATATATAATCAGCATTTTGCTTGATATGAGTGCCGACAACAGGCAGATGTGATTACGAAACCCAAATCAAAATGTTCGAGTCGTAGGAGGACATTTGATTCGGGTCAAGTAATCACATCTGTCGGTTATCGGCAGTATATCAAGCAAAAATATTGCTCAATATAATTTATGTACTCAGTCCAAAACAAAACTGTGCCTGGCGTCATTCATTTCGCGGCTGACTGCGGTGTTTAGACAAAACACATGAATGGCAGACAACCGCATATCGCTGTCGACTCGGCGCGTAGATCAAATTTTGTCTGAATATGAAGACATCAGTGCACTGTATAATCGTGCGTGTTACTGAGTAAACTTTACTCGTAACTAGGTCACGCATAATTGCGGAAAATGCCAGCAGGTTTGTTTATCAAAGTTTAGTTCTTTTCTCAGATTGTCCATATCGCCAGCTGAACTCTCGTCAATTTCACTTGTCAGTCCAGCGACTCGCACGTTTCCTGGCGTCATTCAACTTCTGCGTTCGTGTGTGTATAGGATTTAAATTTCGAGCGGTCATACACACTAAGAAGTATTTTATTACTGCTACACATAAGGAGCTTGTTAATGTTGCGGTATGAGCATATTTCGCGTTTCCGATTTTGGAAATGCAAGTATCATCAAGATCATCGAGTCTTCTTGGCGCGCAAGGGATTTTGGGAAGTTCATGAATATTAATTTGCTAGTTATACAATATATCAATACATGTGTCAAAGAAGGATAAACTTGATGGAGTGGGTATGTGTATATCGTAGTATATACTGATTTACTCGGACAAAAGCTTCTGCAATTATCTCTTAGCTGGTTTTGACAAAGTGGTGAGTGGTTTGCAGGAGTAGAAAACTGGCTGGTGGTTTGTAATTCTAGTCCGTAAGGATGTCAGTCGATGGCCCAGAATTACAGACCAACACACAATTATACATTTCATGGAGAGTAACCTTATTCCCCCTCACCCCACCCCCCTCCCCGGTCCCCTTTTTAAAAATATTTATTTAATTTTATTTATTTATTTATTTATTTAATTTATTTATTTTTATTTATTTATTTATTTTTTATTTTTATTATTATTTTATTTATTTATTTTATTTATTTATTTATTTATTTATTTATTTATTTATTTTTTTTTTTTTTTGGGGGGGGGGTGCCCACTAGAAACATAGCGCTTGCCTTGGCTTACTCCGGAAAAAGTGGAGGGGGACCTGTCCAGAATGTACATGAAAGGCAAAGTCATTATGGCTCACGTGTATGACCTATTTACATGTGTGACCTTTGTGACAATAAGTAAACGACTGGCTTTTGCACCAGCAAAATCCAGGTTTTCTGAAAATGTAAGCATTTTTCACACATCTGTCAAACTCCCCCCCCCCCCCCCCCACCCCCCCGTGATCCTTTCGATGAGTCGACAAAATTAGTATGCATAGGACGGTCGTATCATCAGCTACCCTTGTGCCAAATTTGATTGAAAAATTTGCAAAAATGTTGATAATACCTACAATTTTATCCAAAAATTGCATTTTACACACACTTGCCGGCCTCTTGTGACCCTTGACTTTTCCGAGGGGTCATCCAAATTAGTATGCATAGATAGGTCTTACCATCAGGTATCTCTGTACCAAATTTGGGTTTGAAGTTGTGAATAGTATTTGAGAACAAACATCTTTTGTCAAAATATGGCTATTTTAGATCTATTTCCTGAGCTCATCACCCTTGACCTTCAGATGGATCAACCAAATTAGTATGCACAGAAAGGTCTTCCCATCAGGTATCTCTGTAGCAAGTTTGGGTTTAAAGTTGTGAATAGTATTTGAGAAGAAAAAAAAACATCTCAACTTTGTCAAAATATGGCTCTTTTGAACCTATTTCCTGAGCTCTTGTGACCTTTGACTTTTCTGAGAGGTCATCCAAATTAGTATGCATAGATAGGTCTTACCATCAGGTATCTCTGTTCCAAATGTGGATTTGAAGTTGTGAATAGTATTTGAGAAAAAACATCTTTTGTCAAAATATGGCTATTTTGGACCTACTTCATGAGCTCTTGTGACCCTTGACCTTTCCGAGGGATCAACCAAATTAGTATCGGTGTGCATTGAAAGGTCTTACCATCAGGTATCTTTGTACCACGTTTGGGTTTGAAGTTGTGAATAGTATTTGAGAGAAAAAATAAATTACGTCAAAATATAGCTACTTTGGGCCTATTTCCTCATTCCGTGACCTTGACCTTTGTGAGAGGTCTTTCAAATTGGTATGTTTAGAAAGGTCTTGCCACAAAGTATCCTTGGGCCAAGTTTGAAGACTGTGGCTTGAATAGTCTCCGAGCAAATGCTAAAGTTTACCACGGACGACGGCGGACGGACGGCGGGCGGACGACCACTGGCCCAGAACATAAACTCAATTTTGCTTCGCACGTGAGCCAAAAATGGACATCCTACAATTCACACACCGTAAACTTTCCTTATACTATACATTACATGTAACTTGCTTTTCTCAGCTTCCTGCGGCTATTCTTCTTAGACACGCGATGTTTCGCCAGATAGACCCAGCCCTGGCGGAGGTGCAAAACAGTCAAATTCTCCAGGGATCCATTCCACACACTTTAAACCTCACTTTGCCGACAATTTGCTGGAAATTGCACAGGAACAAAGTAGAAGCTGTAAGTGTTACCGAATACAAATGATTCATTTTCGGTGTTAAGTCTGTCGTCTAATGGAAGCTGTCTCGTGGACAGCGTGCCATTTGACGACAGACGTACACACCCGGCGACCTCCTCCACTTTAGAAACAGATATACATTTAACTAGCAATGGCACGTTGGCATGCAAGGTCACATGTAGGAGGCACATGAAAATCTCTGGGTCCTCAGGAATGTGATTGCAATTTGCTAAATGGGTATCACTAAGTTCCTCCAGGCGAGGTCTGATGAATTATCAGGTACTTGGCGCAGCATGAGTCACCGATCATCGTGATTTCTAAAGGGTGAATGTAAATGAGGATCTGTGCCTCCTTCAGGCGAATCGGTTTCGATTGTAGAATACATACATTTCTCTAAAAGCGTTTTGTTGCTCGTCAGCTAGACGAGGCATTATTTTTCAAAATCTGACTGGCCTAACGTGCGAGTAACTACACTGCTGAGCGTTGTGCTCTGTTCGTTCAAAATAAATACCTTTCTACCTGCAAATCTGTTTCAAGAGGCACAGATTTTAATGAGCATGAAGAAGCATATATTTTCATGAGCACCTGCAGAACCTGCAAGAAGCATAGATTCTCATGAACCCCTGCTGTCGCAGGGGTTCATGAGAATCTATGCCTCTTGCTACAATTACCATTTGTTCACTGCTCCTCTAACCGAGGGTGGGAGGTGAGGGGGTTTCAGCCTGGTGCTGGACAGCAGGTCATTGCTAGGTGTATTTGCGAACATCCTGCTGTCAAAAGTCCACACGGCCCATTAACTCCGGAAAGAAAACGCGAATTTGATGTCGCGTGATTAGGTTAGCACATTTTCGTGTGTGAGGTGTGCGCGGTGTCACACAGTGCACTTACGGAGATGCCATGATTTGGCACTGTAGAGATGGGTATCTGTATGGGAATATGGCATAGCCTAATGTTTTTGTTTTCCTTTTGTTTTCTTGTTGCTGTTTTGTTGTTTGTTGGTTGGTTTTGTTTTGGGCTGTTGTTTCGTTTTTTTAAAATTTATTCTGATAATATTATTTATTTAACCTTTCTTTGGATTGTCGGCAGCGCTTTTTTCAGTCGCGATGACATCCTGCAGGAATCATCGCGACTAAACGCGCTACCGACAGCCAAAGTGTTCATTTTTATCGAAGCTCATTACGTATGACTGTTATTCATGACACGCGGTAGATTATGGATCACACTCAGGGAATGCATCCAATCATGCACAAGGATTTATTCACGTGATAGATTTTCTCTGTCCACATTATTTATGTTCTTCGTGTCAGTTTTCACAGCTGGTTGTAAGAAGTTCCCAACTTGCTTTTGCAGGGAAGAACTCTATATTATCAAAGCCTATTGCAATTGTTGTCGTCGTCATCTAAATCCTCACGCAAGTTTGTTTCAACGTGTTCTCAACGTGTCATGTTTATCGCAAACCTTCAGTCCGCCCTTCCTTTTGTTGTTGTTGTTGTTGCAGTCATCACGGTAAACTGAGGCGATGTTATCAGGAAAAAGAAAGAATGTCACAGAAAGAACAGAAAAACGTGAGCAGGTGCGGGGGCTCATGAGAATCTCTGCCTCTTGTTGACACCACTGAGTGTCCATGTTCTTTGCACGGCGTCTTCGGTTTTACCCATCTGCAAGAGACATAAATCCTCATGAGCCCCCACAGTCGCGGGGGCTCATGAGGATTTATGTCTCTTGTTAGTCCTGTGTTCTCTGTGCCCATTTTGTGGTGCCATTTCATGTGTTCTTCTCGCGAGGGTCGGCCAGTGTGTCGGCCAGTTCCAGACGCGAAATCCGCGTCCACTGGCAGTCAAGGGGTTAACACTTATCATTCGGAATACATCAGGGTGTGAAATAAGTTTGACTAAAATAGTTCAAGGGTGGTGCCACAATAGCTTGGCGCCTCTAGGCGCCAAGCTATTTTGGCACCACCCTTCAACTAAAGCCATTGGTCTCTATCCTTATCTGTCTATACTATAATGTAGCATGCTTATTATGGCAGTGTACAAATTTGAAGCTTTTAGCCTCAGTATGATATGTGTTAAATAAACAATGAATTTCAAAACAGTCTACATCCTATCCACTGGCATTGACGAGGTTAACTCATTCAACTCCGACACTGCCACGGCAAGACATGGATCGAGCGTGATAGTTCAAGGGTTGTGCCAGAATAGCTTGGCGCCCATAGGCGCCAAGCTATTCTGGCACAGCCCTTGAACTATCACGCGCGATCTGTTTCCAGAAGAGTAATGCAGTCTTCAGGGGGTGGGTGGGGGGTGGGGGGGGGGGGCGGCAACTTCAGAATTTGTGGATTTCGGTCCTGGAGCAGAATGTGTTAACAACAGGAGACGGATCGGTCATCTCAGTTCGTTATTTTGCATTTGTATTTCAATTCTTTTCCCAATCCCGTTTTCCGACGTTTTTGTCGTGTAAGGTGCCCCTCGCCTTCTATCGTTACAGTGTGCCCGGCCGGGTCAGTGACTTTGCACCTTACGGCTACAGGCCGTGAGGTCCAAAACAGAGACCAGGCCAGGTGAGTGGCCATTTTTCTCCTCTTTCGCACCAGTGTCCGACAAGAAAGGGGCGTGGTGAATACACAGTAATTGTCCACCGCGGTATCAGATAACGGCCACTTCTCAACTGTGAAAAAAAACCCAAAAAACTATTAATATTAATCCGTACATCTGCAAGAGGCACAGATCCTCATGAACTCCTGCAACTGCTGTTATCTCCTGCCGTTTCATTTACATTCATTCAGAGGAGGAAGAAAAAAAGTTACTTACAACTTGGACGTATATGTTCTGTGAAAGCGTTTCAAGGTAAAGACGTCTGGCAATCTGCAGGGGCTCATAAGGACCTATGCCTCTTGCTGATCTCATTTACATTTGTGTCCCTCCAAAGAGGAGAAAGACGCGTGTTTGATAAGATGGGAAAAGGGGGTAGAGAGTTCGAGGTACAGATATCCAGAGGTCTCTAAGAGACACAGATCCACATATCCCCCCCCCCCCCCCCTTCCATTAGTGGGGGCTCATGAAGATTCATGTCTCATGCTGATTTCATTTACATACGTGCTCCCCAACGAGAGGGAGGAGGGAGATGAGGATGGAAGGGTGTTGTAGATATGACGGGATAGGTGTGAGTATGTTCTGTGAGAGCGGATATCTGCTACATCTGCAAGAGGCAATGATCCTCATGAGCCCCCGCAATTGCGGGGGCTCATGAGGATCTTTGCCTCTTGCTGATTTCATTTATATGCGAGCATAAGGCACGAGAGATGGAACACAATGATGACGAAAGAGTAGGTGTGTTTTATGAGGGCGGGTGTAAGGGTTTAAGAGGTATGTTTGCTGTGTAAACTGTCTAACGTGAGTTTTACGACAAGCCTGGTGTGTCTAGTCATGGACAGCGTGGCAACAATGTGTAAAAACATTTTACTCCCCCCCCCCCCCCCTAAACAAAAAAACAAACAAAAACCCTCTTTCAATGTGAGAACTCTCTTTCAATATGAGAACTATGTACAGTACACTGAAAACCTCCAAACACAAGGATATCAAATCTTTGTTGAATCTGTGTTCCCCGTTTCTTTACTTTTAAATGTTTCCTTCACGCATTTACCCACAAACTGTAACTTCCAAGTGAATCTTTTGCACTGTACCAAAGTCTCTCTCTCTCCCTCTCTCCTTCCCACCAATCACATGAACGCATTTTGGACCGGTTTAAGTTTTTCTCCCCAGAGGGTCCCGTTGACTATTTTTAAAAAAAATTACTATTATGTTGTTTTTTTTAATCCTCCACGCTCGAGTTCCTATCTCTGGTCTCAGCATTAGTCAAAATCACTTTCAGCTGCAAGAAACATAAATCCCATGAGCCCCTGCAGACTGCAGGTGCTCATGAGGATCTATGCCTCTTGCTGTCACGGGCCGTCAACGATGCTTTTAAACTTCATACCCATGTCTGAGCCCCCCCATCTCTCGTCCTGAACGCCTTTTCTTTCTATTTCTTCAGCTAGTTCAATAGTGAAAACCGTCTCCACGCAGCATTCGTTCTCATTTTTCACTAAAAGTTCCAAGAGAGCTTCTGGATTTACAGTTTCTTCCTAGCAAAACATCAACCTTATTTAAATCTGTGATCCACAGGCGTGGAAGTATCTTGGTATCAGTAGTGGACTGTTCGAAAAGCCAGAACATTTGGAGCAGAACTGAAAATCAATCAATGGCAATAAAAAAGTTGACTCTTAGAAATCGCTTGCCTAAAAACCCTCACTGCCTCCTACCTGCCAAGAAACAGTTACAAATTCTTCTCAAACGTATCAACGTGTAAGGCTAGAGTCCCGAAGAGCCGGCGAGTTAGAAAGGCTCGTTAGAAGCTATGCTTTACGCGAATGTAAAGCTTTAGATGCTGGAGTGAATAAAAAGCTTGATTCCTTGAGGAAGAAAGGACTGGCGGCCAGACTCCTGCTAGTTCACAAACCCATCTGCAAAAGGCACAGATTATCATGAACCCCCGCATACTGCGGGGGTTCATGAGGTCTGCGCCTTTTGTTGCGGACACACTTTCGTCAGTGTTTCTCAAATGCAAGACTTCTTCGGCCGTTGAAGCTGTAATTGGGAGACCCCCACCCCCCCCCCCCCAAAAAAAAAAAAAAAAAAAAGATGAAAAAAAAAAGCCGCAGACACAGCTAATGGTGCTCCGCTGTCGCCTTGTAACATCCGTGGCTCTACTCCTAGACTGGACCAGATTCTCCCAGCTGAGTGGTGGACGAAGTGCAGTCAAATTTCGGACGGGTGGTTAGTTTGGAGAGGGGAAGTGAGGGGACGGGGGAAGCTGAACTGGACACAAACCGTGTATTTTCTGAGGAAGAAGACATTATTCACCATAGGAAATGGAAAGGAGGGGGGGGGGGGAAGGAAAGGGGGGAGAGGGGGGAGAGAGGAGAGAGAGAGAGAGAGAGAGAGAGAGAGAGAGAGAGAGAGAGAGAGAGAGAGAGAGAGAGAGAGAGAGAGAGAGAGAGAGAGAGACGCTAAAAATAACTGTTCGTTGAACATCTGGATAAACTTGTACCAATAAATCCCGAAGAAATAAATCTCGTGACTCCTGATGTTAACTCGCTGAGCAAGGAAAAACATAACTGAGCCATACATACGCCACACATTTATCACTAAAACTTGAAAGTCCATGTCTGTTATCTTTTATTAAGGACTAAACACCAGAACACATTCTCCGCATCGGAAACACAGATCTAATCACCAGCAAGAGGCATAGATCCTCATGAGCCCCCGCAATGCGGGGGCTCATGAGGATCTATGCCTCTTGCAGATGGACAGTGTTCGTCTTCGCCGAACCAAGGTCTGTCACATTTCAACAAATTTAAATGCAGATAAACATTTTCTTAGGATAAGCAGGCGCTGACTCAACCCTGAAAGCAAACTTGTCGTAAGACGCTCCGCTGCGCCAGAGTGGCTCCCGCTAAGGTAAACAACTCTTGCCAGAGAGATAGCATCGACAACTCTTACAAGAAAATTTACGATGTTGAAACTCTGATTTCAATTCGGAGCCGTCTTTATCCATTACAGTTTGACGAAGACAAACATAAAAACAACCGGTGATCAGTCAATCAATTAGACTGAATAATCTAAAAACGTCATTGTTTGTTCACGTCAGTGTTATTTTTGTTTGATTATGAAATGCTATTTTGACATTAAAAATACGAGGATTATTTCAAAGACAATTACAGACTAATCCTAATCCTTACATTCATTTATAGTACCCGTATCACATGCATCATGATATGTGTGTGTGTGTGTATGTGTGTGTGTGTGTGTGTGTGTGTGTGTGTGTGTGTGTGTGTGTGTGTGTGTGCGTGCGTGCGTGTGTGTGCGCGCGCTTGTGCTCGCGCGTGCGTGTGTGAGCATGTCTGTGCGTGCGCGTGTCCCCGACAAACTCAATGGTACTGGGATTCAACACTATCATTCTTGCAACAACAAAAAAAGTGTTTTCTTTCAATGACTATATGTCAACCAAACACATGACACAATCATGCACACAAATACTGATATTTCGAAGGATTTTTTCGTCGTCACAATCTAACCAAATTAATACCCCATAATTCCATAGATACAATTAATATAAACACAATAATCCGTCTTATACTGGTTGCTTCCCTCGATTCGCTACCGCCGATCAGCGGTAGCGAAATGAGGGTGACAACCAGTGCGATCGGCCCTTAGAGATTTCAACTTACTAGTAAACATCTTTTACATCTTACGACCTTGTTAAAAGTTTTCTTACTATTTCTGGGCCTCTTGAAACGTTTCCTGACATTTGTAAGAGTGTGTGTATCAGGCGGGAGATTTGTTGTTCTGTGCACAACATTGGAGATAATGCAAAACTACGCCATGATGTAGGCAAATGTTCCTACGCGCCGTCACCGACCTTGACTCGGCCCGCGCACAGCCGCCTGCTGTGCACAAGCAAGGCCGACGTATGCCCCAAAATTCCGGGGGCATCATTAGTCATTGGGTTTACCCATGCAACCGTGATACACTTCAAAACGTGACTGATCCATCATGGATGACGTGAAACGAAGCGTATAAAAAATATGCCACGACATCAGTGACTCATTTCAAAACCTGACGAGTCCAAAATGTCTTGCATTGAAGATGAACGACAGCTGCTCGGCAGCCAAAGTCACTGTATGTCTACTGTCTGCTATCAAACAACACTTTGATAATGGACATAAGAAATGATATACATAATTCAAGGCACCCTGTGTGGGCAGCTGTCGTTGGCAACGGCTGTACGACACTTCCGCGACAACTGATGCGGATCGCCTTTAACGAGTTAAACACTGCTGCACCTCATCAAAACGTCTTCCTGACCCACTGTATTTACATGACCCCACTGACCCCACCCGTCCTGACACACTGTATTTACATGCCGTTCATCGCCCCCCCAACATGCGAAAGAGATCGAAGTGCAAGAGACATAGATCCTCATCAGCCCCCGCAACTGCGGGGGCTCATGAGGATCTATGCCTCTTGTTGACACCACTTTGCATCCCTGGACGGCTGAGGCTCTTTCGAGTTGAATTAACTCACATTCAGCCCGACGGCCGTATTTCCCAAATTTGGGAGGCGTCATCTAACGACTATGCACCTGTTGCAGCAGATGGATGGACCATGATAATTCAAGGGCAGTGCCAGACTAGCTTGGCGCCGACAGGCGCCAAGCTAATCTGGCACTACCCTTGAATTATCATGGTCGACCCATCCTCTGCTGTAGTGCGTCAGGGCTGAAAGGGTTAATTAATATTTCAGAAACGCACATCTACGACCACACAATCTACGGGCCACTGTCAGCGAAGGGGTCAATGCATCTATACATCTAAAACAAACTCGGAAGAAATTCCTTCAATTTCCTTCATCTGACAAGATTTCCCATCCGAGTAAAAACATCAAATGAAACTGTAAAGAAATACAGACATCTTATCTCGACCGCAATTACCCTCAAGATGCTGCGTCTGCCCCGAAAGAACCCCGACAACTCATTACGTGCAGATTAATTTTCATGCGGTAAAGGCCCCGACTGACCTCCGTCTCAATTTGTATTTTTGCACTGGAAAAAAAAAAATGCGACGATGATTAATCACTTCCAGAAATACGCAATTTCGTGGTGTACAGTGAAACCTGTTTTGAGCCATCAACTA
>BTPG01000003.1:117644837-117699837 GCA_036245525.1 Semisulcospira habei | reverse complement strand
AGGGTGGTGTCAGAATAGCTTGGCGCCTATAGGCGCCAAGCTATTCTGGCACTGCCCTTGAACTATCATGGTCGATCTGTTTCCTGAATTGCAATGCAGTCGCCACAGGACAACTCCGAATTAATAATAATAATAATAATAATAATACCGTTATTATATAGGCGCTTTTTCTCAATTTTGGGGAAATCGACTCAAAGCGCCACGCCTGAAACCCAACACACACACTCACGAAACAGACACGGATTTACGCCATTTAAGACAAACACAGTACAAGACAAACGAAGGGCCAGTCAGCTACTGAAGTTACAGAGATTTTTGATCGCTTGTATTGGGACACAATGAGTTAAGTCTGTTTTATTATTCACCCACTTGAACATGACTGACCTTGCTTACGCGTATTGACTATATACTTCAAACACAGCAAGTCGTTACAACGTGCACTAATCGAAAACCCTATAATTTTGTTCCCCGTGCAATAAATTCGGCAATAAATCAGGTTTTCAATATTTGTCCTGTCATACCTAAGACTTTCCTACCCATCTTTTCACAAGCCATGTAGGAAGCTACAAGTAACAACAGGTATTCTACGGCCTCTTGTGCACAACGTGGGAACTCTACGTGCAAAGGAAAACAAGGGCAGAAAAGTCTTTCATTTAGGACGTTCAACCTTCCTAACTGAAAAAAAAACCGTTATGTTAAAGTACCATTACGCGTAAATCTGAAGACACCTTTCAGCACTATTTGTGTTCGTTATGCCTTGTCGACACACCTAATGAACTTTAACAGCAGTTTGGTCGCGCAACACACGCCTCAGACGAGTAATCGTACTTATGTCTTCTGCACTGCCGCTGGCGTGTCAATCTATTTTTTATCTGTTTCTTGTACTGAAAGCGCTGTATTTCTAGAACGGAGTGGATTAATTGTCAGGTCATTTGATATAAAGACGACGTGTGCTGAACTGGATTGTACTGTGTCTAAATGAGCCATGACTAGACCTGTGTGTTGCGTTTCGTAACCATCCGCTGTTACAAAAGTGTACCTTTGCGGAACAGTTACGGCGGTAGTGGGCCTTCAAGTCCTAAATTCCACTATCCCAACACATTCCAAGAACATTTATGAAAAATGTTATTATGAACTAATAATGCCTGTATAACGTCGCTTTAAAAGCGACATCTTCGCACGCTCGTAGATGCAATGTCATTTTCGGAAGACCGATCGGCCCATCTAAAAGTGTCCGCGAACAGGCACATTCTGCCGAAGCCTGTGATTGAATTTGTTGCGGCTAATAAACCGGCATGGGAGAGAATGTCAAAAAGTCAGGGGGTTGAGCTGCCAAAATTGACTGCTGCCGCCAGGTCCTTTGCTGCTGGGGTGCTGCTGCGGTTTGCAGAGTCCCTTCACCCCCTTCACTCCAGGCGTCGGGGGTTCTTTCTCCGGATACTCCGGTTCTTCCACCCCCCACCCATCCCCCCACCCCCCACACTTTGGTACCGGTTTCAGGCCATTTTACAAATTTCAAATACAAGCGATCAAAAATCTCTGTAACTTCAGTAGCTGAACTGGCCCTTCGTCTGTCTTGTACTGTGTTTGTCTTAAATGGCGTAAATCCGTGTCTGTTACGTGAGTGTGCGTGTTGCGTTTCAGTTCGCGGCGCTTTGAGTCGATTTGCCCAAAAATTGAGAAAAAGCGCCTATATAATAACGGTATTATTATTATTATTATTATTACGTCTTGACTGCTACTGGCGAGTCAGCGGAAAAGACGCGTTACTGCGCCCAGGGTGTCGTCAGTAACAGCTATAACCATTTCACAGCGAGAAACTTAAACACCACCCGCTTGCAAGAGGTATAGATCCTCATGAGCCCCCGCAGTCGCGGGGGCTCATGAGGATCTATGCCTCTTGCTGAAATCACTTGACTTTGCATCTATGTTCCTTCGACGGCTGAGGTACGATTTCAAAAACACGGTCTGCGTCCATTGACAGTGACGGGGTTAAACCGGTTAAAAGCCAGGAACTGCAAAAGCAATGCAACTATCACCGAAACTGTAAATATAACACAACCATCAGATTGTAACTGTATATATAACACAACCATCAGATTGTAACTTTCACAACACAACTATCACATAGAAATTATCAATGTCATTTATAACAATGTAACTATCCAAAAGAATAACGTGGACCGCCATGTTTGTATTTTTTCTAGAATATTCAAAGAAAATATGCGTGTGTGCACTGCAGACAATTTACATTACTAGTAAGTAAAGCTCCAACGCCTTTTTTTGTGTGTGTGTGCGTATATAATATACCTCACCCAAATGTGGCCTTGGCCGTAAGGAAATAAAACCATAAGGGGAGAAAAAGTCTGATTCACGTGTCACATTTTCGCCCCTAGACGTATTTGCGTTCACTTCTTTATGAATAATCAAATCTTAATTAACGCCTTTTGCGCATGCTTGTAAACACACCCCACAACACAGAAGTCTGTGTTTAGCCGTAAAGAAATAAGATCAGAAGGATAAGAATAACTCTTATTCACATGTCACATGTTAGCCCCTAGCCGTGTTTGCACTCGCTCCTTTGGGAGAAGTTGGCTCTTTCTATTCATTGGCTGCTGCATTTAACAAATACAGGACTACGTTAATGAAGGGACAGTGCCTGGTTTGTCTGGCATATTAACCCCCTGGCTGCCACTGTTTCTGAAGTCTTTGTTTATTCAATGCCAAATAGCCCCCAGCCGTCCAAGGAACCGGCATATAAAAGTTGTGTCGGCAAGAGGCATAGATCCTCATGAGCCCCCGCGACTGCGGGGGCTCATGAGGATCTATGTCTCTTGCAGTTGGGTTGCGTTCAGTCATCCTCGGCAGTGAAGGGGTTAACCATGTCTCGCACACGTTCAGTGACGTGTCGAGTGCGAACTGCACCACCAGCGATGAAACGGTGCTAGCTGTTTGGCACCGCACATGAAAAGAGAAGGTTTTTTGTTGTCGTTTTTTTCCTTAAATCACGCTCCAGGCATGCGCACCGCCTGCACCCAACATCATTTCATTCTAAGCCAACACTGAACCCTCTGACTTCATTGGCCCCTACACCATACCAAGTTTCCCGGCACCCGCCGCCCCCCCCCCCCCCTCCCCCCCCCTCCCCACCCGGACACTCTCAAAAAACTTCAATCCCGCCCGCGAGTGATTTCCCGATCAACCCCAAAATTACAGGGAAACGAATTAATCAAACCCCTAATCAACCCAGCAGCCTGAAATCTCCGTCTGCAAGAGGCACAGATTCTCATGAGCAGATGCAGGGGCTCATGATAATCTATAGCTCTTGCTTGTATGAAACAGCCAGATTAAAAAAAAATAATAATAATTTCCAGACGCACTGACTCACTTCATAAATCTGCCAGCGGTGAGTAGTAGATTTTAATGTGTAAAACTAACTGCATGAATTCCAAACTTTTATGGTTTTTGTTTTTAATACCGTAACCGGATCTACATCTCTGCGCCTCGGACGGAGGGAATAGAGGAGTTCAGCCTGTGACTATAATGAAAGGGCAAGAGGGCGGGCCTTTGTACATTTATACACTTTAATCTGATTGGCCGAGACCCGTTGCTATGGCGACACCAACACTAATCCAGCCCTAGATTTAAACACTGTTGACCTTCAGAGTCTGAGGGCATAAATTTAATCAGACCAACTCTGTACAAGAGGCGCTGATCATCGTGGGCCCTTGCAACTGCAGAGGCTTTTAAGAATCTACGCCTTTCGCGAATGAACTGGGTTGACTGAGGGACTAAACTGGGACCCGGGAACATGGATGGGGACAGAATGTTGGAAGATTGCTCGTTCTCAAACAAAAAAAAAGCGTCCGCGAAAAGTGATTTTGGATTGATTTTTACACAATCGCTGGGCTTAAAAAACACAGGAGGAGTCGGGCACTGAGTAGAAGCGTTCCGAGACAACTGTTTGCTTTGTCACTTAAGACTTGGCTATAGGACTAACAATGTTTCCACAGCATGGACGATTAACTCATTCGAGACGCGCCGCCTCCGGATACGCGGCTTATGCCGCGTATCCGGAGGCGGCGCGTCTCGAACGAGTTCACTCCTTCGCTGCCAGTGGACGTGTTTGTGAAAACGTAAATTCAACCCCGAAGAGACCCCGACGTCGTGTCAACACGGATTTAAAGTGGTGTCAGCAAGCTTCATAGATCGACAGTTGCGGGGGCGCGTGAGGATCTATGTCTCTTGCAGCTGGATCGTGTTCATAATTTTCTCGGCAGTCAGCGGGTTAACCAGTAACATCTTTAACCCTCTGGCTGTCGGTAGCGCTGTTTTTGTCGAGGTGGTTCCAGCAAGAATCACCTGGACAAAAACGCTACTGACTGCCAAAGCCTGAAAGGGTTAAAAGACCCGAGTCCATCTATCCTGTGTATTATTATTTTTTTAAACGGTCCCCCCCCCCCCCCAACCCCTTTCAAAAAGACCGTCTCCCAATCCGCCTCAATCTGCCAAAAGACTGTGTAATCTTCTTAAAAGGCTGTGTTGATGGCTAGAACAACATGGACTCTTTACTCTTATAATTGCTCATATATATATATATATATATATATATATATATATATATATATATATATATATATATATATATATATATATATATATATATATATATATATAGCTGGTAAGCTAGCATTGTGTCATCAGGACATCAGCTGCCCTTTTTGTGACTGCATCGCTCACGAGATCTAGAATGAAAGGGTAGTGGGAGAGACGGAATGACAGACCTATCTTTTTGAGCCTTCCACTGAACACCTTCTACATATAGCAATAGGGACTACCCCCCGCGCCCCGAAATCCGCTGGAGCATATCCTGACCTCCCCCCCCCCCCACTCCCCCGCATGGGAACTCTCGGACAAGGTTGATCTTCTTCTTCTTCTCGAACGCCGTCACACTTGGACTTTGACTCTCAAAATGAAATCTGTGTTCTTCTTGTGGGTCAAATGGTTGTTGTGATGCGTCTAGTGTGGTAGTGTAGCGTCTGTGCTTGTCGCTCTTGCTTTCAGCTCCCACCGCTGGCTACCAGTTTTGCAAAAAGGGGAGCAGAGTATGTCAGTCTCTCCCTGCCAGTACACAGCCTCTCCAACAACAAGCCTCATGTAGTGTCTCCTCGTGGCGACTCACGGTAACCGAGCACCTTACGGACTCGGGCTGAACTACAGAGGACTCGGAGGAGGTCTGGCTCCCAGACATGCGGCACGCAGGCCCATCGATATGTGGACAAGCCCTGATGCCCATGAACCAGATCCCCAGCTATGGGTAAATAGCCCCACTGCCTTGTGGGTGCCTTGGGAGAGGCAAAGGCTAGGGGAGTAAACCGTATACAGGGATGCTCGTTAGCCTTGGTTGGCAGATCTCCTTCGACAAGGAAAAAAACCTGAGTAGATGGGACTCGTAAGCCTTGGTCGGCAACCCATCTAGGAGAAGGACACTCCAAAACCAAACCATCCTGTGCTCCCAGGAAAGGCCTTTTGACCAGGAGTTAAGGGTGAGGTAACCCCGACAGAAACCCCGAGTGCTGAAGACGGAGGTACTGGGCTGCACAGCGCACTCTAATAAACCACAGTACCACGCATATACAGCCATATGACACTTGGAGATGGATTCAACAGAAATGGTGCTCGCCCTGTGGAGTCTCACCAGGCAGGTGCAGTACCGGGCTCTGCGCCTCTTCGGAGCCCACCCCCAGCGACTGGAGGACCTTCCCGAACGTCTCGAGGAGCCAGGGGACGGGGAAGTAGAGCGACTGGCCAGCGGAAAAAACAAGACCAGAGAAAAAGAAAAAGCCTATGTGGACAAGGTTGATCAATTAACTCACTGGAGACGTGCCGCATACGTTTACGCGGCTATTCGCAGCGTTTCCGCATGCGGCACGTCTCCAATGAGTTAACCGTCGTTCAGCTTCTCCGGCCATTTTTTTCCGGCTCGGAAGATGAAGAAACGGGAAGTGACGCAAGGACACCGCTGATTGGCTGAGAGGCGGCAACATTGCTCTAGCCTTGCAGGCTACCACAAGAAAATGAACTCGGATTGTATCGGGTGTGGCAAGTTGTGGCGGCAATGTTGCTGGCGCCCCGCAATGTGGCAGCAACATTGCCGCCACAAAATTGCGCCCGGCAATAGGTGTTTGTGGTAGCGCGTGCCCAGCCTCTTAAAAACGTTTGACGAGCCACTATCTGGCTCGTTTGTAATCATGTTCGGTGTTTTGCGCAGTTTGGGCACACAGCGGTAATGTTTTGTTTAACATATAGCCCATAAAATTAGAATAAAATTTCTTTTATTCCCTTCTTTGTCACAAACCGTAACAGCGTCTAATGGGCTAGCCTAATTGTTGAATAGTAAGTAAATTTATGGGAAGCAAGAAAACGCTTGCTGAGGACATTAGAAACTTTTGTATTTGCACTAGAACGCTCATTTTGTCCTGCATGGAGAAAAAAAAAACACGCCTTTACGCGAAAGCTAAGTTAAAAGGGAGGGTGGGTGAGTTGGAGGCTATGTGTTAAGTCATGAGACTTGATTATTTATTATTTTTGGTGTTCGTGCCTCGTGATACACTCAATTGTGACGTTTTAATGCTTTCAGCCCTGACGCACTACAGCAGGAGATGGGTCGACCATGATAATTCAAGAGTAGTGCAAGATTAGCATGGCGCCTGTCGGCGCCAAGCTAATCTGGCACTACCCTTGAATTATCATGATCGATCCATCTTCTGCAACAGGTGCATAGTCGTTAGATGACGCCTCCAAAATTTGGGAAATACGTGCGTCGGGCTGAATGAGTTAAATCATGAGATTTGATTATTTATTATTTTTTTTTGTGTTCGTGCTCAACTGTCGTGACGTCCTAAACTGTAATTTTCGTGACTGACAAAAGGAAGTCGATGTGAAGCTGTAACGATGACGCTCTATGCACTCCCTCAGTTGTCACATCACACTATACATTTTACATACACGATCTCTTTTGCATGACATAAAAATGCATATTTGATGAAACTAATCATCAACTTCCCGCTGTGCTAATGTACAGCGCCGCGCGTGACGGCGGCTAAATTAATTGCGTTAATTGTCCCCAACACACCACGTCCTCCGGAGCTTGGAAAAATTCACCAGTAGGGGGCGCCGTGCAAGGGGAGGCAATCGCTTCCGGTTCCGCCGGAGGAGAAGAGCACGCACGGCATGCCGGGAGCTGGACGCCTTCCAATATTCGTCAATGTCCATCACACGGTGAGTAACCGTGGAAAACAGTGTATTTTGAACGGAAAAAGCACGTATAAAAATGCACTCGACTTCATTTAAAAACTGGAACATAACAACATTAGGCACCTACCTGTGAAGGTTAACCCAGACGCCATCAGACGCCAAGCTAATCTGGCACTACCCTTGAATTATCATGGTTGATCCATCTCCTGCAAATGGTACATAGTCGTTAGATGACACCTCCAAAATGTGGGAAAAGCGGCCTTCGGATTAAATGGGTTAAACACGGTAAGTCAATCTTTGTGTAAAACGGGATTTTTTTATCGTATTACAATGAGAATCTCGCTTTTCACCAAAACGGACTTGCTGTCAGCCGCCTTCACATGGCAGAAAGCTTTTACAGAGGCCCAGAAACACTTTTTTTTTCCGGCTACAACAACAGATTTGGTTCGCCCGATATTGTGATGTCGAAGTTTTACTGTATTTCTCAAACTTCACAGAAGTGGACATCAAATACCTCTCCGAAAAGCGTGCGCCTGAGTAAAACTTCATATTATTGCCTCACTTCCCTTAGTGAACATTTCAACGCAGATGATACTGAGACTTTGGCTGTCGGCATCTCTTTTTGTCGAGGGGATACACTATTCATTTGGCTGTCGGCATCTCTTTTTGTCGAGGGGATACACTATTCATTTGGCTGTCGGCATCTCTTTTTGTCGAAGGGATACACTAATCTTTTGGCTGTCGGCATCTCTTTTTGTCGAGGGGATACACTATTCATTTGGCTGTCGGCATCTCTTTTTGTCGAAGGGATACACTAATCTTTTGGCTGTCGGCATCTCTTTTAGTCGAGGGGATACACTATTCATTTGGCTGTCGGCATCTCTTTTTGTCGAGGGGATACACTAACCCTTTGGGCTGTCGGTAGCGCTTTTTGTCGAAGCGACACACTGATGCGATACAATAATCTTTCGGCAATACACTAACCCTTTGGCTGCTGGTAGCGCATTTTGTCGAGGCGATATAATAACCCTTTGGTTGCCGGTAGTGCTTTTTGTCGAGGCGATTCCTGAAGAAATCGCCTCGACAAAAAGCACTACCGGCAACCAAAGGGTTAAATTGAACCATAATATGCCTTCTCCTTTAAAAATGGAATACAAGGAATACACATATTTGTTTGTTTGGTCTTTGAATTTGGACCATACAACTATGCCTTTCGTGTGACTGAAACAACACGAAATACACGCAACAGACAGCTGTCAGTGCCCGTTTGTGAATTGACATTACTCTTTTTTTTTTTACAGAATCAGCCCACGTTTGTGGCATCTATTTCTTTGTCAATTACGTGATAAAAATCAATACACATCACACCTCGCCACAAAACCGTTGCTTTGTTGCTTTTTTCCACTTAAAAATGTAAATCTGCACGTGACACTGCGTAGACTTTTAAATTACAGTTTTGTACCGCGCATCAATTCCAGTTTCATCTCAAAGAGGGCACCAGTGACGTCCTTTTGAAAATAAGCATAGATGCAAACGGAACCAGTAGGCCTAGGTGACACAGATGGACCGCGTTCGCTGTAGTCTCCAACACGATAGGACGGCGTGACATTATGAATAAAATTGAAGAAAACCCTTTAATCACCCGTGGGTCATTTTTCTCATATTTCAACTGTTCTTTCCCCCCGACCTTTTCTATTTCTAGTGTGGGCGAGGGCGCCCTTGAGGTTGAAAGAGTTTTCATTATTATACGTTTTCGTTGTAATTATCAATATTTCAAAGAGAAAAAAAGAAAAAAAGAAAGAAACGGAAACACGCTGCTGTTGTGTATTAGCAGCCCGGCCACGCAATCGCCCTGGGCGCAAAAGTCCTCGGATCGACGTCGCACGTCCTTGGCCCGCACATGGTTGTGCGCGGGTCAAGGACGCACGACGTCGGCCGGATTGACGGCCTTTTGCTCACTGGGTAGGTTTAACCCATTCATCCCTGACGCACTACAGCAGGAGATGGGTCGACCATGATAATTCAAGGGTAGTGCCAGATTAGCTTGGCGCCTGTCGGCGCCAAGTTGATCTGGCACTGCCCTTGAATTATCATGGTCGACCCACCTCCTGCAACTGGTGCATAATCATTAGATGACGCCTCTAAAATTTGGCAAATACGGCCGTCGGGCTGAATGAGTTAATTCAATTTTCAGTGTTACACAACTGTTGGTTTTAAAACGGATACGACCGTTTTTGCACTAAAGGGACCCGTGGACGCGATCGTTTTGAAAGTGAACGTACAAAATGCTGAGTACATGCTGCTTTCGTGATATCTGCAAGAAGGCCCCCCCCCCCCCTCCCCCCACTTATGACCAGGCTCTTTGAACCCATATCACACTCAGGCTAAAAGCTTCAAATTTGTACACTGCCATATGCAAGCTACATTAAAGTACTTACAGATAAGGATATTGATCAAGGGTTTTAGTTAGTTAGTTATTTGGGTTTAACGCTGAGCAGGAAACCAAGGCCATCTCACGGCGGGATGGGTAACAATCTGGCCAGCCAGACTAAAAGAAAGGTCTTAAGACAAGATGTAAATATATCTTTAAAATATTTCATGCTAAAAAGTCGCACAGGTCTTTAAAGGAAACCCGGGAACAAAACCTTCAAGGAGTCTGCCGTGAAGTGTTTTATATCTTGTGTCAATTAAATCGGCACAAGACAGCAAAATGTGTTTAACTAAATACTGCTCATCGCAGACATAAGACCATGGGCGCTCCTCCTGTCAGTTTTAGTAAATAAGAGTGCGTAACATACGTGTGCCCGATATAGAGCCGAGCAAGGACAGTCTCCTCACGGCGGCTGCCTCAGCGGTAAGGTAGACTGTCGGACACCTTAGGAAGAGCTTCATGAAGCTTGTTAGCTTCCTCTTTGTCCCACTCGGACTGCCACTCACGGGCTATGTACGCACTAATCACAGGTTTAAAATCACTACAAACAGTCTGTGCGTCAGGGACAGGGTCGTTGCGGGCATCGTTGGCAGCAGAATCTGCGATCCTGTTGCCTTCGATGCCCACATGCCCTGGGACCCAAATAAAAATGATGTCATAATATTCCTTCATCAAGTCTGCGTACAGCTCTCTAATCTGCACCCGCAGTGGGTGTTTTTTTTTCTGCGCCCTGAAGGGTCTGCAGGGCAGAAAGAGTCAGACAGAATCAGGAAGTTCCTTTCCCGAGACAGATAAGCATGCTTGAGTGCCATCAGAACCGCAATCGCATGCACTCCTGCACTAAATACAGATGAATGGTCTGGGAGGCGGTGCTTAAATGGGCGTCCAGGATGGCGAGAGGACACTGCGGCCACAGCCACTCTCCCATCCTCAGACTTTGACCCATCCGTATAGATACGGCAATAGCCAGGAAAACTTGAAAGGAGTTGTCAGTTCATTGAGGTTCTGTTGGTATATGGCTGGTGGGGTAGAGTCCTTCTTGTGCGCGGTCAAGTCTAGCAAGATGTCAGGAACTGGTAATAGACAGGGTGGAGTGATGTGTTGCAGAGATTCCGAAACTCTGTCCAGGTCCACTCCGGCCGCCTGCAGATGAGGTCGGACACGGAAGGAAAGTCAACGGACAGCTCCCGGATGGGTATCGTAAATCTCTGCAAACGACGTTTTAAAACACAATCATAGGCAGGATTGTCTGGATGGGCCTTCAGTTTCAGAACGTAGCTGAGCATGAGGCGGATGCGGCGGAGCCTGAGAGAAGGCTCCCCTGCCTCGGCATACAGACTAGGAACTGGGGATGTCCTGAAGGCCCCCGGATGTATCCGCAGACCTTGATGGTGAATTGTGTTCAGACGCTGTAGAACAGACTTGGACGCCGAGCCATATACCACAGAGCCGTAATCCACTTTGGACCGAACAAGGGCCCTGTACAGTCGAAGTAAAACAGTGCTGTCTGCACCCCAGTCAGTACGGTATACGACCAACGACACGAAGAACGTCGAGGGCCTTCTGACAAGAGGTTTCTAAGGTAATGTATATGTTTGCGGAAGGTCAGTCTTTTGTCAAAGATGACCCCCAGAAGGGTGGTGCCAGAATAGCCAAGCTATTCTGGCACTACCCTTGAACTATTTTAGTCAAACTTATTTCACACACTGGTGTATTCCGAATGATAAGGGTTAAAAATGGATGGGTAGATGAATGGATCGGTGAGTGAGTGAACGAACGAACGGAGGGAGGGAGGGAATTGTTTTCATGAGCATGGTCACACAAGTACTTCAGAGACTGGGGGGAAGGGGGTCGCAAATGTAGTGAATGGTCTAAATTTCGAGTAACCCAAATTACCTGTTGCAGACGCCCGTATGAGACCCCTCAATCTGAGGAGGATACTAATGCAACAGGGGCAGCAAGAGGCATAAAGACTTATGAGCCCCTGCACCATGCAGGGGCTCATAAGAATCTATGCCTCTTGCTGCAGTATTGTAGAACCTGCTGTGCGCAACCACCGTTCTTTGCACACAAAAAAATAAAGTGATCTTAACCCTTTGCGCGTCGGTAGCGGTTTTTTGTCGCGATGATTCCTGCAGGAATCATAGCAACAAAGACCGCTACCGACACCCAAAGGGTTAAAAGACAGGTGATCTCTCAAGAAGGCCAGTGTCACCTGTCACTAAAGGCCGTCATTTAGGCGGCTACAGCCACATAATTTATGGTCCTTAATGACAGGTAATCTCTCACAAGGGTGTCACTCAAATCAGGGTTTTGTTGTAACTGTGCGAGAGATATGTGGCTTAAACTCATTCGAGACGTTCCGCCTCCGGATACGCGGCATAAGCCGCGTATCCGGAGGCGGCACGTCTCGAATGAGTTAAAGCACGATTCCTCAACAAGTAAGCAGCAGCAACATGCAGCGTGGAACCCCGCGCTACAAGATCGATCAATCTAACACAGGATGGCACCGCTGGAAACCGATAACCAATTACTTCCCACCGATAAAAGCCAAACGACAAAAAACACACCGTGCGCACAAGATGTAAACCCTAATAAACTCGCTGCATGTTAGAGGAGTCACGAGAATCCATGCTTCGATCTTGCTGTTAATGTTCAGTTTCATTTACAACTATGTTCCTATTACGTCCAACAAAACACAAACCAGACGACACTGTCAAAGAAACAATAATATCACTAGAAGTGTTGGACAAAAATGTAAAGACATATCCCCGTAAGACTGCAATCTGCCTGCGCTCTCGCAGTAAAGGGTATATCTAATTTATATCAATGTTTCTTTCATTTACATCCATGTTACTATGACAAAGAAGGTTCTTTTTTGGGATTTCAGCACAGTAGTTCATCCAGGATAAAACGCAAGCAGAAGAGGGGTCAGCCAAGGGCGGCGAACTCCGACCAATCCGGGATCAGGACCGACAACCTTTAGTGACAGGACTCAAACGGAGAAACCACACATTTAAATTTGTGGGTATGACTCCGACCAGCAAGAGGCATGGATGCTCACGAGCCCCTGCATCTGCAGGGGCTCATGAGCATCTATGCCTCTTGCAGACGGGAAGTCTGGCTGATGGGCCAAAAACCATGGCTGTCAGTCAGAAGGGAAGCAAGCCCGAACCACTTTCAACTCTGGGGAAAACACATACAGGTTGAGCCTTCGATGACTGACGCCACTGAAAAGCACAGATGTAAATAGAAACGATAGTACTCAAGATTTTTAACAGGCCCTCGGTTTTCACTGGTCGCATTCTAACGTCAGTGAAGTCAAAAGCTCCACTGTTTGCTAGTATTTAATTGATCTGTGGTAAAACCGCAGCCGTGAGATATAGTCTTAGTTTCTTGTACGGCATTAACGCATTCGAGACGTGCTGCATCCGGATACGCGGCTGTATAGCCACGTCCGGATGCGGCACATCTGGAATGTCCTAACATTGCCTGATTGCAGGCCGACTGCAGCACTCCTCCTAGTGAAAACACGCAAATGGAGTAAGAAATCATGTGCAAAGTTGGTTATGGTTCCTACACTCGCTGCCTCTGCAAAGTACTCTAGAAAATTTGAATCCATTAAAAAATATTTAAAAATAAATAAATAAATGACTGACAAGCGTGTCAAACGCAATATAATTAAAAGATTTATAAAAAAATATAATAAAAAAGAAATAAACAAAACGGAAGGAACGAATACAGCACACGTTATTAAATTTAGTGTCAAAACCTTTTTTCGAAAATGAGGGAACTGGGAAGCTCAAGAGATTAGAGTGTTCAACTCGCGTCTGAAAGGTAGTGGGTTCAAACCCAACTGGGGTCAACATTTCGACAGACGTCTTTTCGGTGCCCCGTCTTAATCACCTTCCGTGGTGGACAAAAAGACGTTAATCCCTAAACGTTTCACGTTTTCCTTCTTCTTCTTTTTTTTTTTTTTTTCCCCCCAGAATCGACATACAGACAGAACTGACTATATGCACTTTTCGTTTTGAGTGAGGCAAGAGATATATCCAGAAAGACTTCACGAACACACGTCTTGTTTTCTGGACAGTTATTTCGACCCTCTCGGCATGATGGTGTGCTGATCTGTGATTTCGGACCTCACGGCTCTAGAGCCGTGAGGTCCGAAATCACAGATCAACAGACGCAATTATCCTCCCTCCGGGGCTTATGAGGAACCACCGGGGTCCCTCGTTAAGGGAACTCAGCGTCTCCGCTTGCTGGACTTTCCCGCTGAAAGGGTGTAGAAGTGCCTGACGCACGAGGAGAAGTGACCGGAAAGGGAGAAAAAAAAAAAAACAGGGCAACAAGTAGGAGTTCGGGCCAGGCGATATACCAAGAAACCAAGAACCCAGTCCAGCTACACGAGGTATAGGTTATAATGTGTTCTGCGTGCTGCAGGGTATTGTACGAAAGTACGTCTCTCGCTGGCATGGGGCAGTCTGATCTGCATCCGTGAACGTCAGACGAAGGACGTTTTGGGGCTCTTATAAGTTTAACGATGAACTCAGCCCGTCTCAGTCGCATAGATTCTAATCTGCTCTGCCTGACGCAGGGGCATATATGAAGATATATGCCTCTTGCCCAGGACAAATCCGCACTGAT
The DNA here is from genome assembly GCA_036245525.1 of Semisulcospira habei. Lineage (NCBI taxonomy): Eukaryota > Metazoa > Mollusca > Gastropoda > Semisulcospiridae > Semisulcospira > Semisulcospira habei. The sequence goes on along the minus strand of BTPG01000003.1, from coordinate 117,685,502 downwards.
GTCTCTGCATCTCAGAAAAGACAGCAGAGTTTCCGACTACGAAGTCAAGTCCAGCAAATCAAACGAGTCCTTGCCTGCGTCAGGGGCTCATAAAGACCTAAGCCTTTTGCCCAGAACACACCCACATTTGAATCTTTGCAACCCAGACGCAGAACGGGAACGGTGTTTGGGGCAAAAAGTCCTCGTCCCCCCTGCGAGACTATGGACCTGTCAAAAGTGGAGGCGAGCGAGATTGAACACTCATCTACTGTCGGCTTCATTTTTTGCCCGACAAATATTCGCTGGCTCTAGAGGGGCCGACCGTAATCAATCAACAATAGTGGCGGAAAACCTTTCTTTGGGGGGCAGAGTGGGGTTCTAGGGCTTGGATGCTGGGTTGGTGGTCGTCATACTACACGTTTCTACCGACGCCTGACTAACCTATGGAAAAGACAGATCTGCCCTGAAAGCGAAGGAAAGCAAGTCCATATTGTTAAAAACAGTTCGTTATTAGGGTTTAACCCATTTAGCTCCGACGCAAAAGAGCAGGACATGGATCGACCGTGATAATTCAAGGATAGTGCCAGATTAGCTTGGCGCCTGATGTCGCCAAGCTAATCTGGCACTACCCTTGAATTATGGTCGATCCGTCGTCTCCTGCAACTGGTAAGTGACAACTCCAGAATTTAGGAAGTGAAATGGTTAGCGCCGAGCAGGCGACTGAGAGACACGTTCAAAATCAAGATTTTCATTAACCCATTCAGCCCTGACGCACTACAACAGGAGATGGGTCGACCATGATAATTCAAGGGTAGTGCCAGATTATCTTGGCGCCTGTCGGCGCCAAGCTAATCTGGCACAGCCCTTGAATTATCATGGTCGATCCATCTCCTGCAGCTGGTGCATAGTCATTAGATGACGCCTCCAAAATTTGGGGAATACGGCCGTCGGGCTGAATAAGTTAAAACAGTCGACGTCGCTTATACACACAAGTCTGATATAACCAACACTTGCTCCGAGGTCACAACAGCACTTTTTGCACACAAACTCCATTGCTTATGACAAACTTCGGATATAACGAAAATCTTTGGTTCCCCAGGCGACTTGCTATATCCGTGTGTTTACTGTACAAATGAAAATTTGGCTTTTCACAAATTCTCCTTTTTTTTTTACTTTTTTTTTTTAAATTTTTCTTTCACGGGGCAGACATGTCCCAGTTACAATATCTCAAAAATTGATTCCTCGGTGATCGCTTTAGTTGGTGACGTCTCGATCTCAATAGACCCAAGACGGAGCCGGCCTAGGCACTGCCTTTCAGCTATCATGATGGTCATTGATGGCACCATGAGCGGAGTAGTTTTTGGAGTGTTTTTGCCCCCTTAGTGCCAGTGGTCGCAGGATATGTTTATAAAAGCGCTGTTCAAGAAACACGGATTGATTGATTGACTGTACATTGCTTAACGTCCCGACAGCAGCAAGGCTTTCTCAGGACGTGCCTGCACTGCTTGTGAAAAAAAAAAAAAAAAAACAACAGAATATTGAATGTATGTCGCCAGCCGGTCCAATACGTTAAATAAACCTACGCCATGGGGCCTAAATAAAGCTAAGACCATTTAGCAACACACATCCAATATCAAGAGCTACTACAGGCAGTGCAGACAGTTGGGAGAGTTTTAAAAAGACAAATAAATACAGGTGAATGGACCAAGGGTAGACAGAAACACATGCCCCAGAACACAGGGAAAAACCACCCTGTGGGGCTGACCAGGGTGACCCTGGGAACTAAAAAGTAGTTAACCCCACCCAAGTCCCCCAGGGCAGAACCGGGTGGGGGAAAGAAACACGGAAACAAAGTGGTGACAGCAAGAGGCATAGATCCATACCTCTTGCAGTTGGACTGTATTCACCTTTTCTCGGCAGTGAACACGAACGTCTAACGGACGACGATTCTTAACTTAAGCAATGTGGCTTTCACACTGAATCAGAAAAGAAAAAAACCTCAAATAAATACTGCCCTGTGAATGCTTTTGGGTAGGAACACGTGAACTGTTCGGACACCACAATGCTTCGTACAATGAAAAACACGTTATTGTGATCTAACCAAACTGGTGTCAACTCATCTCGACAGCCCCAGACAGGTCTTAATAATTTATAACCGTGTGTGTGCGCGCCAGTAACAAAGACGTTCAATTGATTGATTGTACATTGCTTAACGTCCCGACAGCAACAAGGCTTTCTCAGGACGTGCCTGCACTGCTTGTGAAAAAAAAAATAAACAGAACATTGAATGTATGTCGCCAGCCGGTCAAATACATTAAATAAACCTAACACATGGGGCCTAAATAAAGCTAAGACCATTTAGCAACACACATCCAATATCAAGAGCTACAGGCAGTGCAGACAGTAGGGAGAGTTTGAAAAAGGCAAATACAGGTGAATGGACAAAGGGTAGACAGAAATACATGCCCCAGAATAGAGAGAAAAACCCACCCTGTGGGGCTGACCAGGGTGACCCTGGGAACTAAAAAATACCTAACCCCACCCAAGTCCCCCAGGGCAGACCCAGGTGGGGGAAAGACGTTCAAAGTGGACGTGGGTGTTGCATAATGCAATTTACGTTCACCAGGGTTTTTTTTTTTTTTTTTTTTTTTTTTATAAATTTTGCACGACTATGGCATTGTCCCGTGTTGAAAAAAAAACCGCGGGCTAATCAGGGTTGTCACTTACACAGACAAAACAGTTTCGTAAGCAGCGAGTGGGAAAACAAGGCATACACTCAGTTTGAACAGCACTGGGCGGCACTATGAAAACTGCTAAGACAATAGAGGACTCTGTCTCGTGGGTTATCGGATAATTTTTCACCGCGGATAATATTTGGCGGGCGGAATGTTCCGTGTGCTTCGCAATGGCATCCAACCAAATTATCGACTTCGGTGAAAAATAAAGTGATAACCCACAATGCCTAAGCGCTAATCTACAGTTACTAAACCGGTAGTAACCTCTCTCAAGCTTCAGACCACGTTTCTCATAATTTATTTGGAAGGTGTCTTTTGACAAATACAACGCAGTTTTGTGGGAGATGTATGGGCAATGATAATTCAAGGGTTGCACCAGATTAGCTTGGCGCTTCCCAGGCGCCAAGCAAATCTGTTGCTACACCAGAACTAGCAATAGCATGGATCATCAATACCCGATTGCTGTTTGAAAGCTGAATAACTTAACATGGCGATGAAAAGAAAGAAAAAAACGCAGATACTTTTCAGAAGACAAAAGGCTCACATGCACTTCCTAACAAGTCTTCCAAAAGCTCAATTCGATCACAGGCTGGGGTAGAGAAATTAGTTTTGCCGATTTGTATCAATGCGCATAGTTTTAACAGTATTTATTTCTCCAAGGCAATGCAACAATATGTTTTACAGTGACTAGAAAATATAAATACAGTGCATTGGTATACTTCGTGAAAACACACTTCTCTGCTGTGCACCCTGTGATTTCAAATACCTTTTACACTTGTTCATCAACAAAAAGTCTCGAGTCTTTCTATCCACACAAAAAGACTGCCCATACGTCGACGTGGAGAGACACATGATTAGCATGACATTAGTTCTGCAGACTTTACAAAGTGTCAAACCACTGACAGAGTGAGTGCGGATACCGCAAATCCGACCCCCAAAAAAAATTAATTCAAATCAAACTCCATTCAATCAAAAGAAAAAAAAAGCACCGTCTGGGTACACACAAGCCAGTTACTGCATTTCAATAGTTGGTAAAGTTTGTACAAACTTCACCGACTGTTTAACCTATTCATTGCCGACTAAAAACGTGAATACGATCCAACTGCAAGAGACATAGATCTTCATGAGCCCCCGCTATCGCGGGGGCTCATGAAGATCTATGCCTCTTGCGGACACCACTTTGAATTCATGTTCCTTGAACGGCTGGTGCTCTTTGGCGTTGAGGTGACAAAGATTTTACAAGCACTAGTAGTGAATGGGCTGTCGGATGCCACGAGATACAGTGTAAACATTACCTATAAGTGAGCAATCAAAGATATTTAAATCAGACTTCTACTTTTATCAAGCCCGACAGACTGAAGTGATTGAGTCTGATTACGCACGTCAATGGGTGAAAGTTGAGAATTTTGAAAATGTTGAAATTCGTTCAGGGTGCCCAGGGAAATAAGCAAATTTAGCGTTTCTTCAAGCAGTCTGAAAGCATTTTAAGGCTTTTAAAATGTCCAAACGTCAGGATTTCCAAAGCGACGATGGCTTGGCTAGTTTGGGGTTTAACGTCCACGACACCGAAATGATAATGGTCAGCCCTAACGTGCGAGTAATCGGGGACAAGGACAGCTATTGCCTATGGAGTACGACCTGAACACGGGTCAGTTAAGGCGCATTGCAACTGCGCCACTTGATTTACCAGGACCTTTCAACCGACATGCTATATAGAACAAACCCGTCTTTTTCCATGGACTCAACGCGCCAAGGCCCAACCGCAGCCAATGTACGCTCTAGATTTACCTCGCATGCAACGCATGCTGGCCCCATTAAACCCAGACACGACGTCGATTCTCTCAAATCACCAAATTAACGCATTTAACCCCAGGGTCCCATTTCCCAAGTTTTGGAGGTGTTACCTAACGACTATGTACCAACTGCAGGAGATGGATCGACCATGATAATTCAAGGGTAGTGCCAGATGAGCTTGGCGAAGCTCATCTGGCACTACCTTTGAATTATCATGGTCGATCCATCTCCTGCTGTAGGGACTTTGGGCTAAATGGGTTAAAGAATGGAAACAACATAACCCCTTCAGTGCCAGTGTTGGCAGACTGTGTTTCTTAAATATTTGTTAATTCAACGTCAAAGAGTCCGAGCAGTCCAAGGAACAGATTGATTGATTGATTGTACATTGCTTAACGTCCCGACAGCAACAAGGCTTTCTCAGGACGTGCCTGCACTGCTTGTGAAAAAAAAAATAAACAGAAAATTGAATGTATGTCGCCAGCCGGTCAAATACATTAAATAAACCTACAACATGGGGCATAAATAAAGCTAAGACCATTTAGCAACACACATCCAATATCAAGAGCTACAGGCAGTGCAGACAGTAGGGAGAGTTTTAAAAAGGCAAATACAGGTGAATGGTTGATTGATTGATTGTACATTGCTTAACGTCCCGACAAGCAACAAGGCTTTCTCAGGACGTGCCTGCACTGCTTGTGAAAAAAAAATAAATAAACAGAACATTGAATGTATGTCGCCAGCCGGTCAAATACATTAAATAAACCTAACACATGGGGCCTAAATAAAGCTAAGACCATTTAGCAACACACATCCAATATCAAGAGCTACAGGCAGTGCAGACAGTAGGGAGAGTTTTAAAAAGGCAAATACAGGTGAATGGACAAAGGGTAGACAGAAACACATGCCCCAGAATAGAGAGAAAAACCCACCCTGTGGGGCTGACCAGGGTGACCCTGGGAACTAAAAAATACCTAACCCCACCCAAGTCCCCCAGGGCAGACCAGGGTGGGGTAATACAGGTGAATGGACAAAGGGTAGACAGAAACACATGCCCCAGAATAGAGAGAAAAACCCACCCTGTGGGGCTGACCAGGGTGACCCTGGGAACTAAAAAATACCTAACCCCACCTAGGAACAGGGACGTACACGCACACATTCCTGTCTGAAAGAGGCATAGATCCTCATGAGCCCCCGCATATGTGGAGGCTCCTGTGGATCTTGATTGTGTTCCGTTTCTCTTAGCAGAAAGGCGGTTAAATTCAAGTGAAACATTTCAGCAATAATTGTGTTAGGAGCAGGAAATCTTTAGTACTTAGACCAAAGAATGCTGATCAGCTCAGATTCTTTGCATCACGAGTGCGCCTGGACACGTCAAGCTGATGCTGATGTATGATTATGGACCTTACGGCTCTTAAGCCGTAAAGTTCAAAATCAAAGACCAACACACAAATCACACAAGAACATCTCTCCTTGAAAAAAAAAAAAAAAAAAAAAAAAACAAAAAAAAAAAACACGATGTTTAACAGCATTTCATAAGCAATGAGAGCAACACGTACATCCATAGCAAAACAAGCAATTTTCGATCAATCAGAAGTGCCGTTTCATCAGGAGTCGCCGCCGGCAGCCAATAGCAGCCGACGACAGTTTGACGTCTGTCTAGTACGTCTCCGCCATTGTTAGTCCAACTCTCAGACCCACTTATCGATGGGTCTTTCGTCTATCTTTAATGGCACAAATCCTCATGGGGCCCTACAGAATGCAGGGGCTCACAAGGATCTGTGCTTCTTGCTGACTACGAAGAGTCATACTTTTAAATCATTCGAGACGTGCCGCCTCCGGTTACGCGGCTTACGCCGCGTATCCGGAGGCGGCACGTCTCGAATGAGTTAACGTATCCTTCAGATAGAGAAACAAATGTCACTGCTGGTCCTATTCTAGGACAGCACGCAAAATCGCCAAACTCTCGAACCCCCGTACCATAAGAACTTTCCTCCATCCGGAATAAAGCAAATCCTAATGACTTTCAACAGGACGAAGGAGATGAGATTCTGTTCCTCTTCCTGGCTTGTCCCATGCCCATGTCACTTGTATCTGTACTAAAATGACGACAACTGTTGGGCCAACGCTACTAAGACCATCTCCTAAGGCAAAATCGTCGTAGTACCACTTCAAACTAATGTCCAGCGTAGTTCCGAGCCTACGAACAGCAAGAGGCATAGATCCTCATGAGCCCCTTCATTTTGCTGGGGCTCATGCGAATCTTTGCCTCTTGCTGACAACAATGAACCATATATATTTTCTCCTTTCATTATCTTGTTCATATCGTATCTGTTCATAAAGAGACGCCTTTGTCCGACTCCAAGTCCATCTCCGAAGGTCACAGCTGTAACTTCCAGCCTATGTCCATCAATGAAACCTTGTCGTGGTATGTACTATCAAGATCCTAAAGTGACTACAAAGCATCTTTGCCACTATTATTACTGCGCTAAAATAGTCCTCACTGACGACTTGGATGCTACGAGTACTCTTGAATGGTTTGGCATAATCACGGCGGGAGAGTCCCCAGGGACTGAATATGGTCATGGTACTACTTTTCAATGATTAGGATCTACTGGCACGGATGGTATAATGGATATCCTTCCACCGTACCAAGAATGCTTGATGATTCCTTCGACAAAAGAATGTAAGAGTAACATACTGAGCAAGAGGCATATGACTTCACGAATCCCCGCAAACTGCGGGGGCTCATGAAGATCTATGCCTCTTGCAGAAGTAATATTTTCGCTGTATTCCGAATGTTCTTTCGCTGTAAAAAGAAACCTCGATTATCGCTTCAACCGAGAAACGCAGGCGCAAAGTTGATGCAGGCAAGAGGCATAGATCATCATGGGCCCCCGCAAACTTTGGCGGCTCATTAAGATCTATGCGTCTTGAAGATGTAACGCTTTCGCTGTTGGAAGTCTTCTAGAATCCCGTAAATACATTACTGGTAAGTTTGATTATCATTTACGCAGGAGAGTCCCCTGCGGCATATCTCTTGGCTTGACTTCGCGAACGAAGATTTTATAGGAGTTGCCCACGACGTCTGCAGGCTTGTTCGTGGCTGCGGAGGCCAATCCGAGACAGGCAGGTTCGACCGCAGTGGCTGCAGGGGAAGGTATGGCCAGGGTTCTGAGCTGCGGCATCTCTGTTTTTTCTCCTGAGCCGCTTGTCCTTAAGGCTAGCTCTGTGAGAGTCCTCAAAGGAGACAGCTGCCTTGTAAATGGTGGAGCGCCAGGTGTCACGGTCCGCAGCAAGCGAAGACCACTGGTGGTGGTCGATTTGGCAGGCACTAAGTGACTTCTTGAGACAGTCTTTGTATCTCTTCTTTGGTGCCCCTCTGTCACGGTGTCCAGTAGCAAGCTCGCCGAACAGGGTGATCTTTGGTAGGCGATGATCCTCCATCCTGGAGACATGCCCCGCCCAGCGGAGCTGTGTCCGCAGCAGCAAAGCCTCGATGCTCACAGCTTCAGCCTGTTCAAGGACCTCGACGTTGGTGACATAGTCACTCCAGTGAATGCCCAGGATGGTACGCAGGCAGCGCTGGTGGAAGCGTTCGAGGAGTCGTAGTTGGCTGCGGTAGAGGGCCCAGGACTCGGAACCATACAGCAGGGTGGTGAGGACCACAGCTCTGTACACGCTGATCTTGGTGCCTGTTTTCAGCTGTTGATTGTGCCACACCCGCTTGAAAAGTCGCCCGAAAGCGCTGTTCGCTTTTGCCAGCCTGCTGTCAAGCTCCTTGTCCAGCTTGGCGTCCGACGTGATAATGCAGCCAATGGTGCACTGACTTTAGTTCAGACTCGCCAATGGTGATGTGAGGAGGGCGATACACTGTCTTGGGTGCCGGCTGATGGAGGACCTCTGTCTTTTTCAGACTGACCTCGAGTCCAAAGAGCTGGGCAGCATCTGCGAAGCAAGACGTGATGCGCTGCAGGGCTCTCTCTGTGTGTGCAACGAGGGCAGCATCATCAGCAAAAAGTAGCTCACGAATCAGTTGGTCTAGGGTTTTCGTGTGGGCCTGCAGTCGTCTGAGGTTGAACAGGCTGCCATCGAGACGATACCTGATGTACACTGCATCGTCATCATCGAGGTCCACTGTGGCTTGCTTCAACATCATGCTAAAAAAGATGGTGAAGAGGGTTGGTGCCAGCACGCAGCCCTGCTTTACGCCGTTGAGAATAGGGAATGGTTCTGAGAGGTCATTGTTGAGTCTGACCTGGCCTTGCTGGTCCTCGTGTAGCTGGACAATCATGTTGAGGAACTTTGGGGGACAGCCAAGTCGCTCCAGGATCTGCCACATGCCTTGCCTGCTCACAGTGTCGAACGCTTTTGTTAGGTCGACAAATGTTACGTACAGCCCTTTGTTCTGCTCGCGGCACTTCTCCTGTAGCTGTCTCAGCACAAAGACCATATCGGTGGTGCTCCTGTTTGCTCTGAAGCCACACTGGCCCTCTGGGAGTTGGTCTTCAGCGATGGCAGGTACCAGCCGATTCAGGAGCAGCCTTGCAAGGATTTTCCCAGCAATGGACAGCAGGGTAATTCCCCGATAGTTGGAACAGTCAGACTTCTCGCCTTTGTTCTTGTACAGGGTGATAACGACTGCATCACGGAGATCTTTTGGTAGTGTTCCTTCCTCCCAGCAACAGAGAAAGAGGTCATGGAGCTTGTTGTGCAGTGCTGTGCCTCCATGTTTCCAGACCTCTGGCGGTATTCCATCAATGCCTGCTGCTTTGCCACTCTTGAGCTGGTGGATGGCTGTGAGGGTCTCTTCAGCGGTGGGCGGTTCGTCCAATTCAATCTTTACTGGGAGGTGTGGGATTTGTAGGACGACTGCTTCTTGAACAGTGCGCTCAGCGCTGAAGAGGCTCTGAAAGTATTCCGACCAGCGGTTCAAGATGGAGGTATTATCTGTGAGGAGTGCCTGGCCATTCGCGCTTCGCAGGGGACTTTGTACCAGGTGCCTGGGGCCATACACTGCTTTCAGTGCTTCGTAGAAGCCCCTGTAGTCACCATTGTCAGCACAAAGCTGGGTCCTCTGTGCAAGTCTGGTCCACCACTCATTCTGGAGATCTCTGAGCTTGCGCTGGAGACTGCTGCAGACGAGGCGGAAGGCAGACTTCTTCACAGGGCAGGAAGGCTGGGCTAGGTGGGCCTGATGGGCGGCTCTTTTATTTGCTAGGTGTTCCTGGATCTCTACATCGTTTTCGTCAAACCAGTCTTTGTTCTTCTTTCTGGCGAAACCCAAGACTTCTGCAGAGGATTTTGCAATAGCAGTTTTCAGTTGTTCCCAAAGTGTTTCAGGGGAGGAGTCTACTGGGTCCGCTGTGTCTTTGAGCCTGCGCTGTAAATCTGTCTGAAAGGCAGCTTTCACATCGTCACGCTGAAGGCTGGCAACATCAAGCTTTTTCTTGGGGGGCCCCCATTTCTTGGGTTTTGGCTTGAAGTGGAGCATGAGTTTGCAGCGGACAAGGCGGTGGTCAGTGTGGCACTCTGCGCTGGGCATCACTCTGGTGAGGAGGACGTCACTGCGGTCCCTCTGACGCACTAGGACATAGTCGATAAGGTGCCAGTGTTTGGAGCGAGGATGCATCCAGGTGGTCTTTCGACTGTCCTTTTGCTGAAAAGTAGTATTGGTGATGACCAGTTGCTGCTCCGCACAGAACTCCAACAGTAGGCGGCCATTGTCATTGCAGCTCCCCACGCCATGCTTGCCGAGGACTCCTTTCCAGGCTTCAGAGTCCTGGCCCACTCTGGCGTTGAAGTCGCCAAGGATGATGACTTTGTCGTCTGCAGGGGTACTCTGTAGGAGGCTGCGCAGGTCAGTGTAAAACTTGTCCTTTTCAGCAGGCTCTGCCAGGAGGGTTGGGGAGTACACACTGAGAAGGGTGACGTGCTGCTGGTGTCTCAGTGGGAGGCGCATGGACATGATGCGGTCTGAGTGGCCCGTTGGTAGGTTTTCCAGCTTAGTCGCAATGGATGTCTTGACCATGAAACCCACGCCTGAAAGCCGTCTTTCTGATGCAGGCCTGCCTGACCAGTAGAGGGTGTACCCAGCACCAAGTTCTTGGAGGCTGCCTTCGTCCGGAAGGCGTACTTCGCTGAGCGCGGCGATGTCGATGTTTAACCTCCGCAATTCATGGGCAACGAGGGCGGAGCGACGTTCAGGGCGTCCGCTGTCTGCTTTGTCGAGCATGGTTCGGACGTTCCAGCATGCTACGTTGAGTCCGGTCGTGGTCGTCATGAGAGTGGATCCGTTATTCTTTCTTGTTTCTTGACCGCAGGAGAAGATGCCCGTTGACCGCGGCTAGCCAACTGGGGTTGCGAGGGGACGAGCTTTGGTTAGGCCACCTTTTCTAGGCCCCTCTCCGTGTGGAGCAAGCAGTGCTGTCCCTAGAGAAGGCTGCTTGGTCGTTCAGGGTGTGCCGAGTGATGTTGTCATCCCCAGGTCAACATCAGGCGACCAATATCCTGAACCGCCTGCATGCAGGTTTGAGACTGCGGCTTCCAGTGACATCTTTCACCTGCCGTTTCGCCCCTCGCCCGTCGCTACAGGACTTGGAATGGTCAGTGTCATGGTCCGTGGACGTTTCCTAAAGCCTGCGCGGTGGAGCTTTTTGGTGGAGTGCAGTGTGCGCAGTACTGGCCCCACCCTTTAAACCCTTGGTTCATCTGCCATGGCCTAGCAAGCTGGGACGATGTCATCGAGGTCCTCGGGTCGTAGGTTTTATATCAGACTGTCCTTGTCCTAGTCTCTGGCTCAAAAGCCTTCCCCGGAGACACGGGGGCTTTGATGTCAGGGGTTTCCTCCCTTAGCCTTTCCGCAGCCAAGCGGCCAGGCCTGCAAGGCAGCAGGCGACTCGTGGAGGGCGGGGTCGTCTATGTCCCGTGCAGATGTGAACATCTGCCCACTGCCCATTGCGGCATATCACTGCGGCAGCAATACTTAGGGCTGATTAGAGGTCATATTCTTGGCGTGACTGGTATCAATGAAAAGTGTCGACTTTATTTATAGTGACATCAAAACACTAAGAATACTTTATGGCAAAGATATCACAGAGACGAAATTGCTACACAAATATTTAGGGAGTAACTATTTTATTAAATGTCATATTTTTATAATCACAAGACGCCACTGACATGAAGATATTCTTGGAAATAAAATTTCTGGCGAGACTGATATAAATCAAGGAAAGGTCTTGAAGTTACTGACAACAAAAACGCTCATTATGACTTTTTTTTTCTTTCTTTTTTTACAAAGCAGCAAAGACATTCGCTGTCATCAACGGAAGAATTGTCCGAATGAATCTAATTTTACATTTTATGACGCCACAGACGTATGAATCTAAGTTTAGAATACCGTATGCATATGACGCTATTAACTTATTAATCTAAGTTTAGCAAATCGAATTAGGTCATAGGTGTACGTACTAATTTTAGAATTCGAAAGATTCCATTTATTATACACAGAAATTATTTATTTTAGAAAACGTATGACGCCACAGACGTATGGATCTAGTTTTAGAAAATCGTATGACGCCACAGTCGTATGGATCTAGTTATAGAAAATCGTATGACGTTATAGTCGTACAAATCTAGAAAATCGAATCAATGCCACAGACGTACGATTCTAATTTAGAAATATCGAATGACGTCAATGACGTAGGAATCCTACTTTAGAAAATGGTCTGACGCCACTGACATAGGAATCCTACATTAGAAAATAGTCTGACGCCACTGACCTAGGCTAACTTTAGAAAATCGTACAACGCCACTGGCGAATTATTTACAAAGGTTACTCTCTAAAACTGACGGTATCATGTCGGTCAATCCCCGAGGGACACTAGAACTGTAGGCTATAATGGGACCAACCTAAACACAGCAAGAGACATAGATTCTCATGAGCCCCTGCAGACGCTAAGGCATGGGTGTGACTGGGGTTCCGAAGATATCCTTTGGGACAAATGTGCGTCTGCTTTTAGATGCCGCCACTCCGCTGAGGCACAGCAAAGTAATAGCAAGACAACAAAACTGCCCCCACCCCCCCCCCCCCTGCCCCCGAGGAACCGGTATTTGTGTGCTGAGTCATCAGGTTCAAAATTACAGGTCGGCACATATTCATCCTTAACCCCTTCACTGCCAGTGGACGCAGATGGTGTTTCTGAAATCATTGCAAATTTAATGTCGAAGACAGCCGTCATATACACAGCAGTTTCAGCAAGAGGCATAGATCCTCATGAGCCCCCGCAGTTGCGGGGGCGCATGAGGATCTATACCTCTTGCATTCGGGTGGTGTTCATGTTTGCTCGGCAGTGTGTGTGTGTGTGTGTGTGTGTGTGTGTGTGTGTGTGTGTGTGTGTGTGTGTGTGCGTGCGTGCGTGCGTGCGTGCGTGCGTGCGTGCGTGCGTGCGTGCGTGTGTATTTGTTGTTGTTGTTTTCTTTGGAGATAAAGAGCCAGAGGGGCGATGTCTCCACTGTCAAACGCAGGAAGATGCAACTACAACCACTAATTTCCTCCTGGCAATCAGTTACGAGACACAGAAACAGAACTCTCTTTTTTTGTCAAATGAAACATGGAAGAAAGAACAAAAACCGAAAAAAAAAAAAACCCACACATGCTGTTATGCCTTAGAAAAACAGAAGTCTGAAAGACAGTACGCTTACTCATATGAAAAGCGAGATCTGTACCGTAATACAATGAAAATCTCGCTTTTCACAAAAATGACTTGCTTTCTTTTGCATTCCTAGGTTTTCTATTACTGCTCAAAAATGAGACGCAGAGCACTCAACAAAAAGAAAGGAAGCCTACAACTACTGGCACCAATTTACGCCACAGAGAAAGAGAACTCACAAAAAAAAAGAGGAACACGCAGAAAAACTTAAGCCATGGTTTTCCTGCTGCTAATCAGTTATGTCTCCGACAGAAAATAACAAAAGAAGAAGGTAAGAACCCTCTAAAAATAATTCCTACCACTCAGATCGCCATTACCTTAACAAAAACACAACAGTTGGAAATGAGCACCTTACACCACCAGAACATCTCCCTCTCGCACTCTCCCCCCAGCAAACACAATCCAACTGCAAGAGGCATAGATCCTCATGAGCCCCCGCATTCGCGGGGGCTCATGAGGATCTGTGACTCTTGCAGACAACGTTTACATCAGTGTTTCTCCAGTAGTGAGAGTCATGTAGCATCCACATAATTATCCGCACAAGCGTATACACAGTCTACTTCGCTTATAAGAAGGTCGCATATAACAAAATTCGGCTATAGCGACACCTTTCACTGTTTTTACCTGTAACTCTTTGCCAGCTTCAGCTGCGGAGGCACTGACTTGGCACATTTCAAGCAGGGGCTATCATCACTCGCCTTCTAAACCAGCACTTCCAAGACTACTAGTAGACTCAATGATTCGTTTGGGCACTGCCGGGGATCTTCGGATCAAGCTGCTCGCTCAAGAAAGTTCAGCATTAGTTTTCTATCCCTTTATTTCCCTCTTGTATTCTTACCGTTCTGATCCCCCCCCCCCCCCCCCCCCCCACCCCCGTCAGATAATAGTCTAATGTGACTGCCTGACGTATTAGATAGACAACGCTCTTCCTGTGTACATTACTTCGCTTATCACAAACTTTGGATATATAACAAGAAGAAAAACTGGGTCCCCTACCGATTTGTTTTATTCGAAGTCTGTACTACACACTGTATTGTCAGCTCGAAGGCGGAGCAAGAAATGTTTACTGGGTCTATATTTATAGTGGACAAAACTAACTAGACGCGCAGTGTTATTCTTGCCACCACTCTTGAACTATCATAATCAACTCATATCTTGCTCTGTCATGGTTTAATGACTAAAAAAAAACACCTCAAGCGCGCGCACGCACGCACACACACAGAGAAGCAAACAGGATCATCTGATGGTGCTCTTCGTACATGCCAATTGTTTGTGCTTTTTAAAGTGCATTGTACATGATAATATAACGCATCCTTTACCTTCAAGATCATTATAATATTTAATTCTTGAGGACACTTATGTATGCGACTTTTTACATGCCTCCAGTGGTCCCGACACTGAATGAACTGAACCGAAAAAGACATACTTAAGACTTGCTTTCGTCTTGCGAAAATTGTTTTCTAGTATTTAAAGCAAGTTCTTCCATTGCTGGATCCGCCTTCACTGCTTCAACATCTGTAAACCACATCAGTCATTTTTCCCTCTCCTCAGCTCAGCTCAGTAAAGCCAGAAACAAGTTGATGAAGCAGAGAGAGAGAGAGCGCTTACCGCTACAAAACCGATTAAGTTTCACTCCCAGCGAATTACGTAGCCGAACAGTAGTACGCTTAAAACAACCGCAAAACACCCTCAGTTTGAGGCACAGCTGAAGCAGTTCTTGGTCAACAAGTCATAGATTTTCATGAGCCACTGCATCCGCAGGGGGCTCATAAGAATCTATGCCTCTTGCAAGTGGAAGAATTTGGATGCCCTATAAAGGTAACAAAAGGTGTTTCCGGTAAGAAAAAGTTAACTCGCGCAAAAAATACCTTGTGGGTAACTTTTAAAAAAAAATAACGAACCTTCAAATCCTGCCTGGTTTCTCTAAAGAACCGAAGCAGGTTTCTTTTTCTCTCTTTTTTTAAAAAAATGAATGAACTTTTGTTGTTGTTGCAATCAACCGAGGAAACTTCATTCCACAATGACTGAGACAAACATCGCCTAAGATAAATTCAAGTTAAAAAAATAAATATATATTTTTTTAATAATTAAAAATAAAAATCAAGTTAGCAGTATCTTGCGCATTGAGTTATATTATAAATATGAGAAATGCGCCGTATAAATACTATGTATTATTATTATTATTATTCAGTTATAATGTAACAGTCGCCGCGCTGTAAATCTTGGGACGATAACACTTCAAGGTAACACACGTACATTTACTTCCGGTTCCAGCAACCTGATTATTAAGTGATATCTCACGCTACTCAGGCACTACCCTCGTGCCATTATGATCGATGTATATCCCAAGACTTGTACTACCAGGTACTTAGCGACTCTGAAATTCGAGGCCAAAATAGTTAGAATTAGTATTGTGGTTAACATGACATATTTTAGTTCCCACCCCCACCCCCCCACCCCCACCCCCCCCAAAAAAATAAAAAATAAATAAATAAATAAATAAATAAATAAAAAATAAAATAATTTTTTTTAAAAATCAACCCGAAAAGGTGTGCTGATCTGTAAATTTAAACCTCATAACCAGAGGCCGTGAGGTTCAAAATCACAGAACAACACAAATCCACCATGTAAAGGCAAAAGACAGTAACTGCAATTTTTGAATGAATGAATGAGTGAGTGAGTATAGATTGCTTTACGTCCCGCAAGCGACAAAGGCCTTCTCAGGACGTGTCTGCGCTAAATGAAGAAAAGAACTGCAAGAAGCGCAGACAGGAGGGAGAATTTCAAAAGAAAAATACAGATGAATGGACCAGAAAGACAGAAATACAAACCCCCAAGAGAGTAGAACCCACCTTGCAGGGGAATGAATGAATGAATGAACTCCAATTTTGTGAAATGTGAGATTTTCATTGTAAAGCAAAAACCAAAACAAAAAAACAAAAAAAAAATCTCGCTTTTCACAAAAATGGACTTGCTGTCTTTTTGCCTTCAGAGACCAGCACAAATGAAAAAGAAGCAGACAGACCCTGTAACCAACTAACGTGTTGAGCGTCCTATCAGTTCTGCTTGCGGGTGAAAAGCGACTTTGTTGTCTTTGCCAAATGAACCACGTGTCTGTAAGCATCCGAGACGAAGCGGTTACCCGCCCGCTCAGCCCCGGCAGACCGCCTTCTTTTGAAGAATCCGGACACAAATCGGAGGGACGCTACTTATCTCGTCGCAGAAGAAATGTCAAATAATATAAGTATAGGATAAGGTAAGTAAGTAGCGACTTTTCTCTGTACTTGCTTGTTTGTCCATTTTAAAGAAGTATTTTTAAAAAAAATGTGTTGTAACTGTCTTTCTAAGTGTGTTTCTTTCTCCGTTGAGTTTTTCTCTGTCACCTTTTTGGTCTTGTTTACAAATCGGAGAGGATTCAACAATGCTATTGTATCTGTTCATATGACAATGTCCATGGTGATAGGATTGGCAAAACTTGTTAACGCATTTAGTACCACGACCGCATTTCCCAAGTCCTGGATTTAACAACGACGACGCACCAGTTGGAGGAGATTCATCGACCATGATAATTCAAGGGTAGTGACAGGTGAGCTTGGCGCCTGATGGCGCCAAGCTCATCTGGCACTACCCTTAAATTATCATGGTCGATCCATCCCCTGCTGTTGGGCGTTGGGGCTAAATGGGTTAAAGGGGAGGCAATTTGAGGAAGGTCGGATGGTTCTTTTAGCGACAAGCCATCCCCCTAGGATGGCAACCCTAAATCCACCTAGAGAGAAAATACAGTAGTGCTAAATAATATACAAAATAAAATAAAATAAAATATAAAAAAAACTAGATCAAGTGTCGGCAGAACAGGCAATCCAGGGATTTTATTTCCTACGTATTTTGCTTTCGTACTGGTGATGCGTCGAAAGACGGCACCTTAGCCCCCTTCCCTGCCAAATGTACGTACATTTTTATTCTTAAAGTCTTTGTTCCTTCAACGACCAAAAGTCAAAATCGTCTGAGAAACATGGATACAAATTGGCCTCAGCATGAGGCATAGATCCTCATGAGCCCCGGCAACTGCGGGGGCGCATGAGGATCTAGGTCTCTTGCAGTTGGATCGTGTTCACTTTTTCTAGGCAGTGATGGGGTTAAAAAGAGTTGTCACAAATTATATTAAACACTTCGATTGGCTATTTATGTCTTGGGATTCAATGGGTCCTCAAACAGCCCACAGTGATAACGGTGACGTTTTTATTCAGGCTCTTAAATGAAAACATAAACGAGTCCATGTCAGAAAGAGGCACACATCTTCTCGAACACCTGCATGTATGCAAGGGATCATGATGATCTGTGTCTCAGGCAGATGGAAGATCACGCTGTTGGAGTGGAAAGAGAAACCCCCCAAATAAACACAACGTGAGATGGAGTATACCCCAGTGTTTTCACACAGCACAGGTAGGAACTGGATACCTTTTCTCGTTCTCGTTCTCTCTCTCCCTCCCTCCCTCTCTCTCTCTCTCTTGAACAAGGTCTTTAAGAATTGAAACGCGTTTGAGAGATGATATTATTTAATGTGCCGAATAGTATTTGAGAAAACAAAAACATCTTTTGTCAAAATATGGCTATTTTTCACCTATTTCCTGAGCTCTTGTGGCCCTTGACCTTTCCGAGGGATCAAGCAAATTAGTATGTATAGAAACGTCTTATCACCGGGTACCTTGTACCAAGTTTGGGTTTGAAGTTGTAAATAGTATTTGTGACAAAATAAATTATGTCAAGATATAGCTAATTTTGACATATTTCCTGATCCCCTGTGACACTGACCTTGACCTTGTGAGAGGTGACTCAAATTGGTATGTTTAGAAAGGCTTTGCCACAAAGTATCCTTAGGCCAAGTTTGAAGACTGTGGCTTGAATAGTCTCCGAGAAAATGCCAACGTTAAAGTTTATCACGGACGACGGCGGACGGACGACCACTGGCCCAAAACATAGATTCACTTTTGCTTAGCGCGTGAGCCAAAAACAGATGTGAATGGGACCAAAAACAGACAAGAAGAACTCAAAAGTGATAGCAAGAGACAGACAACCTCTTGAGCCCTTCTGGGGGCTCATGAGGGTGAGGGCTTATGTCTCAAGCAGCTGGGTACCGTTCACCTTACCCCGGCAGTTAAGGGGGTTAGTAATACGCCACTCGCGCAATATCCCTTCCCAAACAGCTTAAAGCGCATCAAGGTGGGCGTTCGATATCTCTTCTTTCTCCCTCCCTCCCTAACACACTGACTTTAGCAATGGAATTTGGAAAGAGACGTTCATATGTGTGATGATAAATGATTCTACGCCTTATGGCTTCGAGCCGTGTGGTTCAAAATCACAGACCGACGCACTTCTATTGAGCTCCTTCGTCTGAACATACATGTAAACTGCAGAAAGGTTCTTAACCCCTTCACTGCATGTGGACGCAGATTGTGTTTTGGAAATCATTGCAAATTCAACAAAGATCCCTATCAGAAACCCTCATGGATTCAAAGCGTTTCAGCAAGAGGCATAGATCCTCATGAGCCCCCGCAACTGCGGGGGCTCATGAGAATCGATACCTCTTGCAGTTGGGTGGTGTTAAATTTTTCTCAGCCGGCAGTAAACTGGTTAAAGACGCAAGTGTTTGGCTATACTGTCAGGCAGAAAAATTCACCTCCGGCATCCGAGTGGTGCGGATGCACAACATACATCTTCACCTCGGTGCAAACGGTACGAAACTCGCAACCTGCAGAGACTAATTAAGATCTACGCGTGCCTCGATACGGACGAACACCAGCCTTTCTCTATTAACTCAGAACAATGGGGGAGCTCAATTGCGCGCGGAGACATGCAGCTGCTGTGTTTGGATCAGCATGGCGCCTCTTCGGTAGTTTCAAGGTGATTGTGTGCGCAATGATTGTTTCCAGCAACACAGACCTAGAACGCTGTATCAATCTGAGCAGTTTAGTTCCGCTCGTGGGATCTCTGCGCTTATAAAGGCCCATACGCGCTCAACCCGACACACAGCAGACAATTTCCCAGAGTTCGTTTAGGTATTTTGCCAATATTGGTCTGGTTTAACCGTATGGCCGTCCGTAGCAGTTTTGGTCGCGATGATTCCTGCAGGAATCATCCGGACAAAATACCACTACCGACAGCCAAATGGTTAATGTGGCTCTCTCATGTCGTTTCGGTAGTTTGCCTATATTGGTCTGGTTTAACTCATTCTACCCCATCACCGAAATCCCCCAATGTTGCTGTTGTCCTCTGAAGACTGCATTGCAGTGCAGGACACAAATCGACCATGATAGTTCAAGGGTGATGCCAGAATAGCTTGGCGCCCATAGGCGCCAAGCTATTCTGGCATCACCCTTGAACTATCATGGTCGATCTTTATCTTGCTGTGGTGGGTCTGGGGTAGAATGAGTTAATACGGACCTCCCAAGTTCTTTCAAGTCTGTCCGTCGTTAGTCTCTCCACACCTCTGCTACGAAAGCAATCGATTGATTGGTGGAAATCATTGAGTGGTATTATTATTAATCTGAAGAAATAGTCTGTCACTGAGTAAGAGACGATTCGAACACGCATAATTTGTCGCACAGCGGTTCTGGCGACCGAACTGCACTGAGTTTGACACAGCGGTTTCACAATAAGTTTTTGAACAGGAATTACAGAATATCATTATTCAAGAATAGATTGAAGTTAAAAATTTCCGCAGGTTTAAAAGCAAATAAACTTCTGAATAGGGACACAGGTGATAACGCCACTGTTCGACAACATAACTAATTGAAATTCAAAAAAATATCCCAACATGTCTTGCTGCATTGCATGTCCGCAAAGGCGTCAGAAGTAGGCTATCTGCGCAAAATCTAGTCGCAAATCTGCAACAACAAAAAAAATGAAAAAAGTGCTAATGACAATACTCCAAAGACCAACACGGCAACAGCAAGAGGATACACGAAGGCGCGACGTATTCACATAATTCATTCAGCCCGACGCACGTAAATCCCAAATTTTGGAGGCGTCATCTAACGACTATGCTGCAGGAGATAATTCAAGGGTAGTGCCAGATTAGCTTGGCGCCGACAGGCGCCAAGCTAATCTGGCACTACCCTTGAATTATCATGGTCGACCCATCTTCTGCTGTAGTGCGTCAGGGCTGAATGGGTTAACCTCGTCAGAACCACAGATGCTCCTGACGCCCTGCATCCTGAAAGGGCTCATACGGCTAGGCTGTGTCTGTCTCGGAGTAATTTAGTCCCTCCAAGAATGGCGTCCAGTTTCTCAGACGGAAGGACTGAATCCATGATCTAAAGTTGCTGTTTGCAAGACTGAGGCATTAAACAGCATCCTGCGTCTGCTCATGAGGATCAGTACGCCGGTCTTAGATTCTGGACTTATGGCGACAAGCCGTAAGGTCTAAACTCACAGAGCAGTACAGACATCTTGCTTCACAGGACTATATTTCAAAACTAAAAAGCAGAACTCACAACAGGAATACACATGTTTTTCATACAGTCGTAAAGCTCCCGTCTATAAGAGGGAAATATCTTCATGAGCCCCAAAAGGATGCAGGGGCTAATGAGAATCTATGCCTTTTGCTGGCAAGGGTATTCAATTGATTGTACAATTATTCACAATCATTCCTCAGACAATGGTAGGAGGGCATCAGCACACACAAAAAGTCCCAAATACATACACCCTCATGAACAGTAGCAGTCTGCTGGAGCACTGACATGGATATTCAATTCTAAAACCATTTCTCAGACGTAGGGAGCGATCGGGGCTTCAACTCAGATTCTCAGGAGCCGAGCAAGGATTCCTGACAGTGTTGGCCCAGAACAGAGGAACGACGGAGAAATGGTTTTCACCTGAGCTTTACGGCAAACAGGTGGACGGATGAAAGAGGGAGGCAATGATGTAGAGGTAGGGTGCGGTGGGGGTATATGGGAACACGGGAGGTGGGGGGGGGGGGGGGGGAGGTGGTGGTGGAGAAAGAAAGAGAGAGAGAGGGATTGGTTGGTTGTACATTGCTTAACGTCCCGACAGCAACAAGACTTTCTCAGGACGTGCCTGCACTGCTTGTGAAAAAAAAAAAAAAAAAAAAAAAAAAAAAACTAAACAGAATATTGAATGTATGTCGCCAGCCCTAATACGCTAAATAAACCTAAGACCATTTATCAAGAGCTACAGGCAGCGCAGACAGTAGGGAGAGTTTATAAAAGGAAAATACAGGTAAATGGACCAAGGGTAGACAGAAACACATGCCCCAGAATAGAGGGAAAAACCTACCCTGTGGGGCTGACCAGGGTGACCCTGGAAACTAAAAAGTAGTTAACCCCACCCAAGTCCCCCAGGGCAGACCCGGGTGGGGAGGGAGGGAGGGAGGGAGGGAGGGAGAGAGGGATGGAGGGAGGTGGGGGGAGAGAGAGAGAGAGAGAGAGAGAGAGAGAGAGAGAGAGAGAGAGAGAGAGAGAGAGAGAGAGAGAGAGAGAGAGAGAGAGAGAGAGATCCCCTTATCTGAATTGCCTAGCAAATTAACACATTCGAGACTGTTAGCCCCTTATCCGTATGCGTCATGTCTCGAATGGGTTAACGTGACTGCAGTGCTGCGATTCACAATAAACAAGACGCGGATACCCAAAGCTGTGTACCACAGAGGGTCAAACTCTCAGATGAGTGTTGCTGATACCGATCCGTAGGGAATTGAAAAGGTTATGAATTGAAATAAATTCAATTCAAAATACGACGCCTTTGTTTGTGTTTTTACGCCTGAAATGTCAGCAAGATGGGATGAACCATAACCCACAAAGTCCCTTCTATATGAGAGCTGTCCTCGCTGTCAAGGGTCTCTACCTTTTGTCTTTGACCTGATTCTGATTTTAAATGATCTCCTATTGAAAAAGTCGCGCAGATCTGCCAATGCGTCAGTGAGTTCTATAATTGACTGATTGATTGTACATTGCTTAACGTCCCGACAGCAACAAGGCTCTCTCAGGACGTGCCTGCACTGCTTGTGAAAAAATAAAAAATAAACAGAATATTGAATGTATGTCGCCAGCCGGTCAAATACAGTAAATAAACCTAACACATGGGGCCTAAATAAAGCTAAGACCATTTAGCAACACACATCCAATATCAAGAGCTACAGGCAGTGCAGACAGTAGGGAGAGTTTTTAAAAGGCAAATACAGGTGAATGGACAAAGGGTAGACAGAAACACATGCCCCAGAATAGAGAGAAAAACCCACCCTGTGGGGCTGACCAGGGTGACCCTGGGAACTAAAAAATACCTAACCCCACCCAAGTCCCCCAGGGCAGACCCGGGTGGGGGTAGTGAGTTCTATAAGGGGCGCAGGACATACGCGTCATTTGTCATGACGTAAGTTTTAGTTTTTACGTAATTTTATATTTTACGTGAAATGCGTTTCACTTTCGCTTCGCTTGAGGAAAAATGGTGACAAAACTAGAACTTCACGGTAAAATTTCAGTCTTGCTATAATTTGCGTGAAAGCAGGTTGACTTTACCACAAGATACATGATATACTAAGTACACGGGTCACCTGCATGCTCTTCTGATAGCGCGTCGATGTGTGCGTGCCGGCCGTGTTAGTGCGTGCGTGCTCCAAACATCTTCAAGAGGCATAGATCCTTATGCGCCTGGAGGGCGCATGAGGATCTATTCCTCCTGGAGATGCGCTCATGTTTGAGAGAGAGAGAGAGAGAGAGAGAGAGAGAGAGAGAGAGAGAGAGAGAGAGAGAGAGAGAGAGAGAGCGAGAGAGAGAGAGAGAGAGAGAGAGAGAGAGAGAGAGAGAGAGAGAGAGAGAGAGAGAGAGAGAGAGGTCATATTTAGTAACAGTGTCTGCGTGGTGACGGAGTTGCCTCTTTTACGTCACCGCCACTGTCTGACTTTCTCTAGAAGTAAATTTTTTTTTAGTGTTTTAATTCTTTTCTGAAAAGATTTTTTTTTTTTTTTTTTTTTTTTTTTTTTTTTTTTACTAAAGAAGTTCAAAGGATACAAATCTGGCTAACGAACTAATCCAATGGCTTCCTCCAAACTAGCTATATGCAAAAGTTCAAGTAAACATGACAAAAATACGGACTCTAATCTTCCTATAAACGGTTGTTTATGTCTTCAATGAGACATTCAATTACAATATGCTCGGAGACTCACTTAGCCACGCACTTAAGAAAGTATTTCGCAAAGTTAGTTTCAAGCTTGTGTGTGCAGAAATATCGGAGATTCTCTTATTTACATTACATACGCACACACATATATACATACGCACACACATAATACGCACATAAATACATACATACGGCGCTTCGCGCCAAAGTTTCAGCAGCGAGGTTAGCGTAACTAAAAATGACGTAATTGTTACTTCAATTGTTAGAGGTTTAGCCTGCCCGCCTTTGCCATGATGGGCATGCAAGTAAACTCGACCCACCGAAACCCGTCCTAAAAAGTCCTTTCTATAAATGGAAGGGACTTTAAAAAAAAGTTGCCCAAAATGGCGGATGGAATTGTGACATGCATTGAGACTTCTCTTTTCATGTACCAAATCTGATTTTCAGATCCTGATCAAACAGAATGAATGCGACAATTGGCTGATTACACAACAGACACATCTGACATGTTGACTGGGGTTTAAGTGCTTAATCGCCATAACGAATTAATTTCTCTCCAGTGGATGACAGCTAATGAAGCCATCGGTCTGGGTTTCTTTCTTTTTTTTAAACCACCGTGATCCCTTTCAATTCCAGGGCCAAATTTTTCGAATCTTAGTCGCAAGAGCACTATCCTGGAGCTTTCGAGCTCATCACATATCATTAGCTATTCTTCAACCCTTCAATGTCGTCAGTGGACAACTGTACACGATCCACCTCCAAGAGACAGATCCTCATGCCTCTTGCCGACACGTTACATGGACACGTGTAGCTCCATAGTTTTTTAATTAACAAAGGTTTCAGAGGCAACATGCGACCGCTGGCAGCTATCCATCGATCCATCTCTCGCGGAAGCTGTTCCTAACACGTGAACTTATTCCAATTCTCTCATGTGCATTATCTCTAATCAATTTACTGGTCTGTTAACTCATTGTACCCCAAGACCGAAATCCCCAAATTGTGCCGTTGTCCTCTGAATACTGCATTGCATTGCAGGACACAGATCGACCATGATAGTTCAATGGTGATGCCAGAATAGCTTGGCGTCCATAGGCGCCAAGCTATTCTGGCATCACCCTTGAACTATCATGGTCGATCCATATCTTGCTGTGGTGTGTATGGGGTAGAATGAGTTAAAAAAAAAAAAAAAAAAGATGCCGGCGTTAATGTTACTTACTCTCAGTGGACAGGACGACAGCGCTAAGCTTGTCAATCAGAGAATCGCCGCGAGCCAGAAAGCAACCGTTTCGCCATCCATCAAACCTGACTTGATCATTCAGCTCGCATTCCCAAGCCCTTACGACTTATAACCCTTTCACTGCCGAAACACAACGAGCAGTACCCAAATTCAAGAAACTGAGATTCTCAATGACAAGGATACGAAGTGGGGTCAGCAAGAGGCATAGATCCACATGCGCCCCGCAACTGTGGTAAGTTAGGGCAGCTGCGCGTGTGGATCTATGTCTCTTGTTGACCCCAATGTTCTTTGGACGGACGAGGTTCTCTGACATTAAATTAACAATTTCAGACACGATCTGCGATTATTGGCAAAGAAGGGGTTAACGATCCAAGCCTAATGAGCAGACACGGAATTAAATGGTGAAGACACCGAGCAGCAAGAGGCACAGATTCTCATGAGCCCCTGCACATGAGAGGGCCTCTGGCACACGCTCGGGGAGATGGCAGAGCCACTCTTAATGCACAGCAATCGAGCGGGCAGGACACAATCTACGGCAGTAAAACTTGGGGATACTCAGTCGTACAATATTTGGAGCTAGATCCGCACTATGCGAATCACGGCTAGACGGGAATCAACCGTTTAGCGATCCATCATACCTTAATGACGTCCGAACTCGTGGCCACAGCCATCGCCTTAGAGTACGCTGACTACATTATGTACAGTAATAGAACGGGACCCTTACCATTATGCTCGTATACCGAAGACTACGGATGCCGTTCGGTTTGTAACAAGAAATAAACATGTAGGGGAGGAGACATCATACCAAGAACAGTTTCACAGTGACATACACAACAAATCAGATAAAACATTAACTATCAGATAACTAGGCGTTTTACGCGTGTTTTGTTTAACCATTCGGACCATGATTCATACATCACACAAACACCCCCAGGGCTAGAAATTAACTTTTTTCTTTGGGGGCCACCGGGCCCCTTGATTCAAAAATTTGAGGGCCCACAAGCAACTTTCGGGGCCCAACTTTGAAAAATAATGCAAACAAAAAACAAAAGAATTATTGACAATATAATAAGTAGAAAGTACAATTTGTCTGATAATCTAAAATAAAAACAATTGAATTTCCAATTTTGCTGAGTGATGTCATTTTTATTTGCCTTTTCTTTCACTTTCAAACATTACCAACAAAAAAGGGGAAAAAACACACACACACACATTTAGTGATACACATATTCCAGTGACTAGTGAGCCTGAAATGGCCATTAAACAAAATAGAAAAAAATCAAGTGAGTCTCTAGTATAATACTTTTCAGTTTTGTGACTGAGTATTGCACAATACACATCATTAAATTTTTAATATGAGTAACCTAACAAAAAATCTGACCTCAATGCACAAAAGTTCAAAACAAAACCATGAAAGGGAACTAAACTTAACAGTACTCTTCCTGATAAACTAAAGTTAAACAAACAGATTTTGCCTTTTCTTTTTTTTTTCAATCATCTATTCATATTACACTTCTGTCTAAATTTAGGGCACCGGTGTGGGTTGCTTCCCTTGGCCCAAATACGAAACTGCCGAGTAGAGCTAGCTGTAGCAGACGAATTATTTTGCGGACCAAGCGGGCCCTTCGTTTTTCAACTTTCCGAGCCCGAAATCAACTTTGCGGGTTTTTGGCCCCGGGCCCCCGCTAATTTCGAGGTCACCCCCATCCTAAATAAATCTGTTTCCTTATGATTAGAAGGGGGAAAAATTCAGTACATCTAGAACAAGCTCTTAGATTTTAACCCATCAAATCCTGAAGTTGATTTTTTTTTTCTTCAGATACTTTGTGAGTTGTCTTATGAAGGCTACATAACATTACAGGTCAGGAGACAGACTGACCATGATTGTTCAAGGGTGGTGCCAAGACAGCTTGGCGCCTAGAGGCTCCAAGCTGTCTTGACACCACCCTGGAACTGTCGTGGCAAAAATCTGTATTATGTTAGAGTGTACACGGGCTTAACTCATTCTACCCCAGACACACCACAGCAAGATAAGGATCGACCATGATAGTTCAAGGGTGATGCCAGAATAGCTTGGCGCCTATGGGCGCCAAGCTATTCTGGCATCACCCTTGAACTATCATGATCGATCTGTGTCTTGCACTAGAGTGCTGTCTTCAGAGGACAACGGCAAAATTTGGGGATTTCGGTGATGGGGTAGAATGAGTTAAAGAGGCAACCAGCGACCGTTCCAACTTCACTTAAAAGATCCGAAATAGATTAAAGCAGTGACTTCCACTGCCCAAAACTGCGTAGTCTGCGTGCTAGCACCGCAATATACACACGCGTGCAGCGCGTAGGCTAGCTTCGCCACTGTTCACACTCTGGTAATGAGGCCCAGCGCCAAGGGCGATAATTTCCAATTAGCCCCCTTTAGGTCCGCCAGGGGTCGCGTTTCACGCATGACGCGTCGCAATGGCAACGGTGCACAACTTGCATGTCTGGCCCCTCGGCCAGGCCCTTCGATCTGCATACGTGTAGATTCTCGTGAGCCCATTTGTGCAGCCGCACATCTACGAAGTTTAGACCAAAAAGGCGACTGCAAGCGTGTAAGTGCAAAAAAAAAAAAAAAAAAAAAAAAAACCAAACACTGAAGAAAGAAACATGTTTACAACGGTCAGCACGACACAGTTATTTTTCAAATGAGAGATACAGTCGAAAATTCAGTGGTCTATTCATCTTTTCAGGCAAGATTTGCATCTTTGCCTACCAAATAAGAAGTCCATAAATTGTGTTGTAACTGTCTTTTCTTGGCATGTTTCTTTCTCCCTTGGGTTCTTCTCTGCATAGTAATTTTGTCTGTACGTCTATTTGGAAAAATGTAACAATCTGTGTTGCACTTGTCTTAACAAACGACAAAGTCCAGTGGCTCACCTTCAACTGTCTGCCGAAAGTAAAATAGCATATGAAGTGTCATCTACTGATTCCATTGTATTTTCATCAGCAAAGTGTCAAAATGCCGTACACACGGAGGCAAAAAAGAGCAGTACACAGTATCAGGTCAATGCGTTTTACGAAGACATAATTATTAACTTGCACAGTGGAGATTGTACACACACACACCCCCCCCCCCTCCCAAAAAAACAAACAAAAAAAAAAACAAAACAAAAAAACACGAAGACAGCTATGGCGACAGCCTTTCTCACGAAGTACTGCAAATTTTTAGTTACATACGCGTATCAAGAGTCCTTGTGATAACAACAAGGACATTCCATCTTCAAGAGGCACAGATTCTCATGAGTTCTTGCGTCTGCAGGGCCTCATGAAAATCCGTGCCTCTTACTGGCAGTGCGCGGACCATTATTTACGTGAAATTTCACCTCTAACTCAAGCGTCTCTCCCCAAGCACAGCAAAAATAAGGTGTACGTGTATTCAAATAATGAATGCAGAAACATGTACGGCGGCCGTTATAGCTAAACCGCTGACAGGTATACGATCGCACGCTCCCCTCCGAATTGCTTTTCACATACGTTTTACCTTCATTGTTATTTGTTAGCGTTCTTTGGCGTAGACATTTTCAGCAGCAGATTACTTCTATTTTCAACCACTCGTTTATTCTTACAGTAGGCCGGCCATTCTTCCTTGTCCTGCTTCAGTCCAACACAACTACGAGCCATACTGAAAACCGACTCTCCGCAAGTGTGGGAAGTCAAGACTTCGGTAGAGGAGACATATGGACAATAATGGTTCAAGGGTGTTGCCAGAATAAAAAGTACCCAACGGAGAAAGAAACACGCTTAGAAAAGACGGGTACAACACAATTTATTAATATTTCGGGTAAATACCCTTTGTCAAAATAGACAAACAAACAAACATAGAGATTAGCCGCTACTTATCTTTAATGGCAGAAGGAATGTGGCAAACTATAGGCGCCAAACTATTCTGGCAACACCCTTGCACCATCATGACTGAAAGTGACTAACCTCTGTTGTCAGGGGGTCAAGGATGAACGGCGTTATGCATTTTCAATAGCTTGGGAACAGCATCGTTCGCAATACGCTACCCGTCCACCTGAATGATCAGCCTACCTGTAATAATCCGTCTTCGGATCCGAGCAAAAGATTATTCCTAAAACCTCCTAAGACAGAAAACCTATTGTAAAAATCTGCAACAAGGAATACAATATATGACACTAGGTACCCTCGATGGGCTCATGAGAGTATAATTATACCTCTTTACTGATTTTACTATCTCCTTACTGATGTTATAGCTATCTCCTTACTGATGTTATAGCTATATCACTGTATCAGTGTCTTCAGACAGTATAGATCAACCAGGTTTCGTAAGCACGACTGAAAGCGGACTAAAAGCGTCGGCCTGGTCTAATCCACAAGTCTTAGCCTACTGTTACAACAAGGTCGACGACATAAATTCGTGTTCCTGCACACGACTCCTGGAAGAGCCGGTAATGCGAGCATTATACATAGGAATAAAAGGTACTAGCAGCAGAATCCGCGCAACATATGAGAGTGTTTCACGACCGCGTAAGGCACAACTCCTCATAAGCTCCTACAACAATGCAGATGCTGATGAGGATCTATGCGTCCGTAAGACGGAAGAGTGCTACACGATGCGTCATAAAGCATCAAAGATGCATCAACGGAGTTTTTAAGCTTGTAAAAACAAACACGCCCGCCCCGGCCGGAGAGCAAACGGTCCTCGGGCCGACGCCGTCCCAGTTGGCCCGTGCACAGCCGCAGTGCGCGGGCCAACTACGGCCGGTGTCGGCCCGAGGACCTTTTGCTTACGGGAAGTGACCCCCGCCAGTATTTACTGCTGTTTTCTTAATCAAGATTACTGCCATAACTTGGGAATATATTTTGCTTTCCAGTCGATATTATCTGAGTGATGCGGGATGATTTCACTTGAGCGCGTGAAAAGGCGCAGTGATTTTTTCTGCCCCCATGCACACATAAAAAGAAATCTGGCAGATCAAGACCTTGCATTTTGCTGTGATGTTAAGACGTACAGCGCACGTAATATAAAAGCACAGAAATATAAACTAGTTTATGTCTCTGATACGAGCAACGATGCAAAAAGAAAACAAATGGCATACAAGCCTCTTTCCGATGAGATGACAAATGACATAAAAGCATTAGCTTTACGAAGAGAAGACAGATGACACTAAAGCAACATTATGAAGCGAAGACAAATGATTTGTCTCCGCCTTCTGATGTTTTCTAACGTTGAAGTGCGCTACACTAAACATTAACAGTGACTTGCTCGGTGATGCCTTGGTGTTTGTTTGTTTGGGTTTTTATTTTTCGTCGACGCCAGAATCTGAGAGTGGCCCGGGCCTCCTTGGCAATTATGCGGCCACGCCAATGTAACCCCGGGTTTCAACTGGCGTAGGGTTGTTCTGGTCTGGTTCACCGGGAATGCTGCTTTTGTGGCAATGGCGGTGCCCGGTATACAGCGCCCCCCCCCCCCCTCCCCCTCTTCCCCAGGGCCAGTTCTTCCCCTCACCGGCTCCTCAGTTTTTCTCTATTTCAGGAAATCATAACACAATCCACTCTTTGCGTTAACTCATTCGAGACGTGCCGCCTCCGGATACGCGGCTTAAAGCCGCGTATCCGGAGGCGGCACGTCTCGAATGTTAACCCTTCCACTGCCAGTGGACGCAGATCGTACTATGAAATCATTGTTAATTCAAAGCTGAAGAGACCCGGCCAACCAGTCCAAAAGTACACGCGGCAGTCGCATTGGTGACAGCAAGAGTCATAGATCCTCATGAGGATCTAAGTCTCTTGCAGTTGGATCGTGTTCATTTTTCTCGGCAATGATGGGGTTCCGGCACTCATTCGAGACGTGCCGCCTCCGGATACGCGGCATACGCCGCGTATCCGGAGGCGGCACGTCAATCTCGAATGAGTTGAAAGAGTTCGTAGAAATCAGTAAAACGCCGTTTGGGACGTAAGAGAAACATGCGCACAATTTTCATGTCGGTTGAAGCAGTTGGCACGTACCGTAGTCGATAGGGTAACTCATCAGACAGCTATAGAAAACACGCGTGACGTACCCTCCTTGATTTCAACACGTACGGAACAATTCACTTCCAACAACTTCCCGATTCCAACTCCGTCGCAGCTAAGCATATTCCGCTACCACTGCTGAACAGTGAATCGAAGCACGGCGCAGAACTGATCTATTTTCTCTCGACTGATTTACAAAGTGCTCCATCCCCGTCTCGCTTCTTGCTCGCGGGCTAATATCCTAATGCAAAATAAATATTCTGATTCTGATCACTGCTAATATGCGAGAAAAATAACCGATTCTGGAATGTGGGCCAATGGATCAGGAAGTGAGAGAGAGGAACTAACATCGGGAATCTTGGTTACTTTCCTACTGAGTGTCACGTGCACGTGTTGTCCCAAGTAAACTCCGCCGCGGCTTTCACTGACCTGCCCTGACACGGCTGTGGGTCGAACCAGTCACAAGCCAAACCACAGGTCTTACCTCCGTCTGAACCTGCTCAATCTATTTTTCATGACATCATTGTGCTTTGTTGTCGTGAAAAGCGAAAGCGATGCCAAACAGAAATACCTCGACCTGTTGACAACGACCAATACAAATCGTAGCTATAACCCATAGTTACAGAATCTTAAGTTGATAAACTACTGGGGCACAATCTTGGTCAGCAAGCGGCAAGGATTCTCATGAGCCCCTGCAACTGCAGGGGCCCATGAGAATATATGCCCTCTTGCCGGAATCATCAGTATAATTCGACTGGGACTCCCGCTTGATGTCAGCGTTTCAGTCGTCAAAGCGTGACAGTATGGAGTGGACAGAAAAACGTCAAAGCGCTTTTTATCTGCAAGAGGCGTAGATTCTCATGAGCCCTTGCAAATTGCAGGTGCCATGAGCATCCACGCCTCTTGCAGAGTGCTAAAAATTGTAAATAGCAATAGTCTGCCAGTTAAACTGACAGGGGTCAGACCTGGGCGCGAAGGAGAGATCAATGGTACAATACGAGACGCACGCCAACATTTGTTTGCTCGCCGCCGACCTTCAAACACGACTTGTGTCAGGATTTTACTGTCACACTTCTCGCACTAGAGACAGCAACAGCTGAGACAGGAGGCATAGAACCGGTTCTCATGAGCTCCTGAAATCGAAGGATGTCATAAAAATACATGCCCGGCTCTTGTCCCCAGATGGTGTCCACAGACGGTCTGTGCCAGAATTGTAGTCAGCGGAGTTCTGAACAGAATTAATATTACTACCGAGTTAAAAGCCACAGCACGGATTCTCATGAGCCCTAGCAACCGCAGAGGGTCACACATAAAAATTCATGTCTCTTGCTGAGCAAGGTCGTGCCCAGAGGGACAGATTATCATAAGCCCCTGCAGCGGTACGGGAGCCATGATAATCTATACCCCTTGCACGTGGGTGAAAATTAAATACCACTCACAGCAGACTTTCTTTTAGTCCGGTTTCCTACTTATCTGCATTCGACCGATGAACAGCGTAAGTGCAGGGGCTCATGAGAATCTATGCCTCTTGCAGATGGGTAAAGCTCGAGGAGAACATTACTTCTGCAGGCATTTTACATCCCAGACGCGTTCAGTTCCAGCTTGAGTCGTTCATGGTGACTAAAGTGCACGGCATTGACCACACTGCAGAGTTCAAGATACAGGACGAAACATGTAACTCAACAACATCCAGATTCCAGGACCTAAACAGCATATTTAACGCAGTTAAATGAGTAATAAAGTCCAGCCGACACCCCCCCCCCCTCCCCCCCACCAAAAATAAAAAAGAGACCTTGTCATACATTTTGGAATTTCTGAAACTGCATCAGGGGAAATCACTTCCAACAGCAAGAGCAACGACCCTGAACTTACTCCACCACCCCCCCACCCCCCCC
The DNA here is from genome assembly GCA_036245525.1 of Semisulcospira habei. NCBI lineage: Eukaryota > Metazoa > Mollusca > Gastropoda > Semisulcospiridae > Semisulcospira > Semisulcospira habei. The sequence continues at coordinate 117,653,011 of BTPG01000003.1, read as the reverse complement.
CCCCCCCCACAATTCCTTTCGATTCCACCCTCGCCTTTCAAAACCTTATTTTGAGATTGACCAGGAGAGAAATTGGCTTCGATGGGTTATCATAATCATGCTCGGAACAACCCCTGTCCCTTCCACCACCCTGTAGATAACCTCAGTCTAACAACAAAAGCCTTCTCATACAATAAGAGTTACAGCAGAACTAGATCTGTATGTTGCAGGAGTCACTGTCGGCGACAACCATGTCTCCTTTTGAAAAGCAGCAGTAACATTTTATGTCTGTGCCTCTCGGACACACGAAGTCGTCGGAGCAAATCCTACTACTTTTCTTTTCTTCCGCCTTGTAAATAACCTCAGTCCAACAGCAGGACCCATCGATACGACAAACACCGAGAACACATGACAAGAAAATGTCAACTGTAAGGGATAACATGCAATCAAACGTCTCTTGCTAGGAAGAAACAGTCTTGTTTACGTCTGTTTCCCGGGTAAAGGCGCCGGATCACGAGGGTTTCAAACCAGACTTGAAGCAGATGCTTCCCGTTACGACGTCCAAGCAAATCATGGATCCATCGCTACTAGAACGCGTATAACACTCCTTAACTCTACGTCTGAAATGTCTGTATATGTAAATTGCAACTGAGATGTCATTACAAGAGGTATAAATTCTCACGAGCCACTGCAGATGCAGGGGCTCATGAGAATCTATGCTTCTCGCAGAAGTGCGAAAACGGCAGGGGCCATAACTGTGTCCAGCGAAGGGACATAAATTCCTACCCCCTTAACATCGCCTCATCAAATCAACTCGTGTCTGCAAGAGGCATGGATTCTCATGAGCCCCTGCGGCCTCAGGGGCTCATGAGAATCTATGCCTCTTGTTGGTGGAGTGATTACCTTCATATACATCTGTGCGTGAAGGATGGATCCACTAGGGCCTCAGTGTGTGATTGTTTAACAACCTTGCGTTGAGCGGGACACTACATCATGCCAACAAGCAGCATGCAATAGACTGCAGGTCTTGAAAAAACTGACACGTAAGAGGGTAAACAGATGAGAAAAATAAAGACGGAAACTGGAGGGAGGGAAAAATACGTGTAAAGATGGGAAAGAAAAATACACAGAGACCACGCAACAAACAAACAAAAACAAAAAAAAAGGGGGGGGGAGGCAAGGGGGGGGGGGGGGGGCAAGAACACGAACACGATAAAATGGGCGAAAACAAAACAAAAAACCAATATAAAGCCATAGCCCGATGTTTTTGTGTATGCATATTTACGAGTTACAAGACTGCCCACGATCGCAGATTGTGCTTTTCAGATCCGTATTAATACAACGCCAAAGAGCCCCCAGCCGTCCCGGCCAATGAAAACACGGACACAAAGCGGTGTCAGCAAGAGACATAGATCCTCATGAGCCCCCGCAACTACGGGGGCTTATGAGGATCTGTGCCTCTTGCAGCTGTATCGTTTAGCAGGGAAGGATGAAAGCGAAATAAGAGTCAGTGTAAACGCAAAATCAACACCAATCATCATGAATCTGCGTCGGCAGGTGGGTGGACGGATGGACTGCTGCGTGGGTGGGTGAATGGGTGGGTGAACATGATTGTACATTGCTTAACGTCCCGACAGCAACAAGGCTTTCTCAGGACGTGCCTGCACTGCTTGTGAAAAAAAAAACTAAACAGAACATTAAATGTATGTCGCCAGCCGGTCAAATACATTAAATAAACCCAACACATGGGGCCTAAATAAAGCCAAGACCATTTAGCAACACACATCCAATATCAAGAGCTACAGGCAGTGCAGACAGTAGGGAGAGTTTTAAAAAGGCAAATACAGGTGAATGGACAAAGGGTAGACAGAAACACATGCCCCAGAATAGAGAGAAAAACCCACCCTGTGGGGCTGACCAGGGTGACCCTGGGAACTAAAAAATACCTAACCCCACCCAAGTCTCCCAGGGCAGACCCGGGTGGGGGAGGGTGGGTGAACAGGTGGACAGACGGAAGAATTAACATGTAGGCGGAGAATTTGTGAAAGCAACCGTTTTAAATCATCTGAGCTACAACCAAACAGTCACACTGGCTGTCTCCCTCGATTCGCTACAGCGAACTGATGGACACAACCAGTGTGACAGAAGGCAACACTTTTTGCACTCACCTGTATCCTGTTCCAAATAATCGTTTTAGCGCTGTAATCCAAGACTTTCCTGTCTGTCGCCCACCTTTCCACAAGACGTAAAAGTTTTCAATCAAATTCTTGCACCATCTGATATGCTCACGATTCTGTAACAGAGAAGGCTTTCATCGCGGTGTTGTCTGGTATTCTGGATCTTGCGGGCCAGAAAGAGACTACGATAAACTTCAGATTGATTAAACTGAAACGCCTGGGGACCAACATGTGCGTGTTATAATACATGTCATTTGTTATAAACGAAGTAACGGTGTATTTGGGGACATCTGGAAAAGACTTGTTATATCCGATTTTATATATTATAAGTTATTGGTCGCAGGGGTTTGCTACACGGACCCTTGTAGACCTGAGGGAGGTCAAAGGAACCATTGTACCCCGAAGGCCGACAATGGTTCCTTTGACTTCTATCAGGCCTACAAGGGTCCGTGCAGCAAGCCCCTGCTACCAATAACGTATTTGTTTTCATTCCTCCTCTATTTTCGTAAAAGAAATCAAGAAGACATCTTCCGACCTCGATCTCGCCAGACATGACTGATGTCAAATGAATATTATAAGTTATTGGTCGGAAGGGGTTCGCTACACGGACCCTTCCAGGCCTGAGGGAGGTCAAAGGAAGCATTGTACCCCGAAGGCCTGAGGGGTACAATGGTTCCTTTGACCTCCCGAAGGCCTACAAGGGTCCGTGCAGCGAACCCCTCCGACCAATAACGTATTTGTTTTCATTCCTCCATTATTTTCGTAAAAGAAATCAAGAAGACATCTTGCGACCTGAATCACGCCAGACATGACTGACCTCAAAGTGTGCTTGTTGTTTCGAACAACACTACGTAACTTTGTACTTTAAAACGTTTGGCGATCTTTTATAGAACAAAACTGGCATCCAAGATGGGTCATCGAGAGGGATACAAAACGTCCGCCATTTTTCGCTACAGGGGTTTTTATATCACGGTCACATGGTACGGTTTGCGCTAAAGTGACTGGTCGTGTGGCGTAGTGAGGAAAACAAACATTTATACATAATAGATTTATGACGTAATTTAAAATATTTCATGACGTTGCCGACTCCAGTACTGAGTGTGCTATGCAACATTTTACTTTAGAACGTTTTGGTGATCTTTTATAGAACAAAACTGGCATCCAAGATGCGTCACAAGAAGTCCGCCATTTGTCGCTACAAGGGTTTTTGTATCACGGTCACATGGTACGGTTTACGCTAAAGCGACTGGTCGTGTGACGTAGGGATGAAAACATATATATATATATATATATATATATATATATATATATATATATATATATATATATATATATATATATATATATATATATATATATATATATATATATATATATATATATATATAATAATAATAATAATAATAATAATAATTACGGTATTTATAATGCGCTTATCTTATAATAATTATAACTCTAAGCGCACACTCACAACTCGCGCACGCATGCGCACGCTTTAGACAATGACTCACGTACCACAAACAGTGAAATACATTACGACGGTCAGCTTGGGGTGGGGAGTGTGGTGATATAGTGCTAAAACTGTTGAAAGAGGTGAGTTTTGAGGGCGGACTGGAAGGAGGAGAGAGAGTGTTTCTGACGGAGAGAGATTGATTGTACATTGCTTGACGTCCCGACAGCAACAAGGCTTTCTCAGGACGTGCCTGCACTGCTTGTGAAAAAAAATAAACAGAACATTGAATTTATGTCGCCAGCCGGTCAAATACATTAAATAAACCTAACACATGGGGCCTCGCGCTGGGACCATACGGCGTTGAGGCGCGTCCCCTGGGTGGTGGATAGGGGGTCCCTCGTGAGAGGGGTGCACCGAATGAAATAAGGTGCCGTGAACCAACATGGTCTAAGGGAAGGTGACCCCGACAGAAAACCCCTGGTCCTCCTAGTAAGGGGGTTGGGCGTGGGGGTAGCTTCCCCACCCTGCAAAAAAGGAAATAGCTACAAAAACGCCGACGAAAAGACTAACAGTAATTCCTTTCCTGGAGGAGGAAGGTTCTTCTACTAGAAGACTTATGACGTCCTGTGGTGAAAGCCGGAAGTCTTCGGAAGCCACAGGACCGAGCCGCCTCTCTCTATCCAGGGATACAACCATGGGCACATGGAACGTCAAGACCATGTACCAGAGCGGCAAGGCCGCCCAGATAGCAGCGGAAATGCAAAAGTACAACCTTTCCCTGCTAGGCATCAGTGAAGCCAGATGGACGCAGTCTGGCCAGAAAAGGCTGTTAAGTGGGGAGATGATTCTGTATTCAGGTCATGAAGAGGAGAATGCCCCCCATACAGAAGGAGTAGCACTCATGCTGTCACCAGTGGCACAGAGAGCACTGATGGGCTGGGAACCTCTTGGGCCAAGAATTATAACAGCAGCCTTTAGAACCAAGAAAAAGCTCAAGCTGAACGTCATCCAGTGTTATGCGCCCACCAATGACAGTGACGAGGAAGAGAAACAAGAGTTCTACGACCGACTCCAGAGTGCCGTGGACAAATGTGCGGAGCGAGACATCACCATCGTCATGGGCGATTTTAATGCCAAAATAGGGGAGGACAACACCGGATACGAAGAGGTGATGGGGAGACAGGGACTAGGCTCGGAGATGAGTGAGAACGGGGAGAGGTTTGTAGACTTTTGTGCTCTAAACCGACTTGTCATTGGAGGCAGCATCTTCCCACACAGAAGAATACACAAAGCAACTTGGGTCTCACCTGACCATACAACAGAGAACCAAATAGACCATATCTGCATTAGCAAGAAATTTAGAAGATCCCTTCAAGATGTTCGGGTGAGGAGGGGAGCAGATGTCGCCTCAGACCACCATCTGCTTACCTTAAGAATGAAGCTCAAGCTAAAGAAAAGCCGCACAGAGACAACAAGAAGACAGCGCTATAATGTAGGCCTCCTGAGAGAAACTGGAGTTAGAGAAGAGTTCAAACTGGTGCTGTCCAACCGGTTTCAAGCGCTACAGGAGCTAGTAAATGAAGAGGAGGCGGTCACCACAGAGCAGCAGTGGAAGGCAGTTAGAGAGGCGCTGAACTCAACCTGCAAAGACACTGTAGGGTTCAGGAAACACCACCACAAGGACTGGCTGTCGGCACAGACCTTGAAGAAGATAGAAGCGAGGAAGCAGAAGAAAGCAGCGGTCAACAACAGTCGCACGAGAGCAGCCAAAGTAAGGGCACAGGGGGAATACTCGGAAGCCAACCGCGAGGTGAAGAGGAGTATCAGGGCAGACAAGAGGGCCTACACAGACAGCCTGGCAGCAGAGGCAGAAAAGGCAGCAGGCAGCGGCAACATGAAACAGCTCTACGACATTACCAGAAGATTGTCGGGTAAGTATGGCCATACAGAAAGACCAGTAAAAGACAAAGAAGGCAAGCCTATTGCAGACAGAGCAGACCAACTCGACAGATGGGCCGAGTATTTTGAAGAGTTACTGAACAGACCTAGCCCACCCGACCCCCCCGACATCCAGCCGGCAGAGACCGACCTACCCATCAGCTGTGACAGACCCAGCCGGGAAGAGATCAGAAAAGCAGTGGCATTTTTGAAGAATGGCAGAGCAGCAGGGCCAGATGGCATCCCAGCAGAGTCTCTGAAAGCAGACCTAGAGACAACAGTTGAGATGCTGTACCCACTGTTTGGAAAGATCTGGGAAGAGGAGGTGATGCCAGCTGACTGGAAGGAGGGGTACCTAATCAAGCTTCCCAAGAAAGGCGACCTCAGCAAGTGTTCCAACTACAGAGGAATCACCTTGCTGTCAGTACCAGGAAAGGTCTTCAACAGGATCATCCTAGAGAGAATGAAGAGCTCCGTTGACCCCCAGCTGAGAGACCAGCAAGCAGGATTCAGGAAGAACCGATCATGTACAGACCAGATCGCCACTCTCCGCATCATCGTGGAACAGTCTCTGGAGTGGAGCTCCCCGCTGTACGTCAACTTTGTGGATTATGAGAAAGCATTTGACAGTGTGGACCGAGAGACTCTGTGGAAACTCCTACGACACTACGGTGTACCCACAAAGCTCGTCCGCCTGATCAAGAGCAGCTATGATGGCATGACATGTCGCGTGATCCACGAAGGGCAGTTCACCAGAGAGCTCCAGGTCAGAACTGGTGTCAGGCAGGGGTGTCTGCTGTCTCCATTCCTCTTCCTACTGGCCATAGACTGGGTCATGAAGATGACCACAGAGCACAGACGAAGTGGAATACAGTGGACACTGTGGACACAGCTTGACGACCTCGATTTTGCAGACGACTTGGCATTACTGTCCCACACTCATCAACAAATGCAGAACAAGACCACGAGGCTTGCTGACATCTCGTCCCAAGTGGGCCTCACCATTCACAAACAGAAAACAAAGACAATGAGGCTGAACGCAACCAGGGAAGAACCAGTCTTGCTTGCTGGCACCCCGTTGGAGGAGGTGGAGTCCTTCACCTATCTCGGGAGCATCATAGACAAAAAAGGCGGCACTGATGCAGATGTCAGAGCACGAATCGGTAAAGCCAGAGCAGCCTTTCTCCAGTTGAAAAAAGTGTGGAGTTCCAGAGAGCTGTCACAACACACCAAAGTCCGGATTTTCAACTCCAATGTAAAAGCAGTTCTCCTATATGGAGCAGAGACATGGAGATTGACAAAAACCACAGTCAACAGAGTACAGACCTTCATGAACAGTTGCCTTAGAAGAATTTTGAAAATCCACTGGCCAGAGAAGATCAGCAACGTCAGACTCTGGGAGAGAACAGAGCAGATAACAGCAGAGAATGAAATTGGGCGAAGAAGATGGGGATGGATCGGTCACAGTCTGAGAAAGCCAGCTTCCAGTATCACTAGGCAGGCATTGTCATGGAACCCCCAGGGAAAGAGGAAAAGAGGTAGGCCGAGAAACTCCTGGCGTCGAGACCTCCAAGCAGACATCAAGAGACTGGGAACCACCTGGAGTAGAATTGAAGGAGAAGCACAGGACAGGAGTTGCTGGAGGTCTCTCGTCGACGGCCTATACCCGGGTAGGGGTGACAGGCGTAAGTAAGTAAGTAAGTAACACATGGGGCCTAAATAAAGCTAAGACCATTTAGCAACACACATCCAATATCAAGAGCTACAGGCAGTGCAGACAGTAGGGAGAATTTTAAAAAGGCAAATACAGGTGAATGGACAAAGGGTAGACAGAAACAAATGCCCCAGAATAGAGAGAAAAACCCACCCTGTGGGGCTGACCAGGGTGACCCTGGGAACTAAAAAATACCTAACCCCACCCAAGTCCCCCAGGGCAGACCCGGGTGGGGTATGACGGAGAGAGAGTGGGAGAGTGTTCCAGGTGGATGGACCGTAGACGGAGAAGGAGCGGGGGCCGAAAGTGTTAAGTTTGGTGCGAGGGATGTGGAGGCAGAGCGGAGAGAGCGGGAAGGTGTGTAGGGGTGAAGTAAGTTAGAGAGATAGGCAGGAGCGCAGTTGTTCAGGGATTTGTAGCAGAGAGACAGAACTTTATATTGGATGCGTTGGGGGATTGGGAGCCAGTGGAGGAGTTTGAGCAGGGGTGTGATGTGGTCGGATTTTTTCTTTCTGAGGACGAGGCGAGCAGCATTGTTCTGGACGCGCTGGAGAGTGAAGATGGTGGAGTGAGGGAGACCGGAAAGGAGAGAGTTGCAATAGTCGATGCGAGATAAGATGAGAGAGACAGCAAGTTTGGTGGCAGCTTCGGTAGTGAGGTATTTTCTGATCTGACTGATGCGGCGGAGGTGGAAATAGCATGCCTGGGTCGTGGCGGAGACGAAGCTGGTCATGGACAGAGAGGAATCGAGGATGACGCCGAGGTTCTTGGCCGAGTCAGAGAGGGAGATGGGGGTGCTATCGAGTTGAAGGTGGAGAGAGGGAGGGAGCTGGGAGAGTTTCTGGCGAGTGCCTACCAGCATGGCTTCCGTTTTGTCGTCGTTCAGTTTCAGTTTGTTTGCTGTCATCCAGTT